>JAPQWV010000209.1:0-600000 GCA_027422505.1 Craterostigma plantagineum
AAAAAAAACACTTCAAAATTTGATGATTAAAAATATGATTTTCCTATTTGTGTTATGTAAAAATTCTCTTCTTGAAAAAACCCTCTCTTATAACAATACTAATTTAACTAGAATCATAGTCGCAATAAGCCTAAATGACAACCCTCGCAAGAGCAAACCTTGCTCGATGAGAAAGTTCTCGTCTTTGGCTGTTAGGGCTTCATATGAATGCAAACCGTATCGCAGAGGATCAATTATCAAGAAAATCCCAATATTTCGATTGCATCGAAGCTCGCTTCTGTGAAAATCCAAGGTGAAAACCCAATACGTTCTTCATCAGGTAAGTTGAAGATCAAAGGCTCAAGTATCAGTTCCGTTTCAGCTTATAAGCCTGGCATTCCAATTGCTCAGCAGCGTTTGAACTCAAAACCATCGACCATCGTTACCTTTCTGATATCTTATCGAGGAAGGACTGGTTTTTACTTCTAACCATGGATTCAAGGCTAACAAGAGTATACTGAATGTTCATTCTGTGGTTAGTGTATTGCAGAACCAAGAAGACCCTTTGTGCTCGTTGCGATTTATGTTTGGGTTTCGAATATCGATGCCACTCTTGCTAAAACCAATGGTTTTAAGGGTTGAGTAATTCCGTTTATAGAAAAGGGCCTGTCTTGTTATCTGCTGAGCTGGTGGGGGAGCTGAAAGGATTTGGTTGTAATGTGAGCGAGGATTTGCTCTGTGCTTTGATTGGCAGTTGGGGTAGGTTGGGTTTGGCAAAGTATTGTTCGGAGGTTTTCGAGCAGGTTTCTTACTTGGCATTAGTCCAAGTACGAGGTTGTATAATGCAGTCATCGATGGACTAATCAAAGCCAATTCGCTCGATTTGGCTTACCTCAAGTTTCAGCAAATGGAGGTGGATAACTGTGTCAGGGATAGGTTTACTTACAATATTCTTATTCATGGTGTTTGTAAATCTGGCGTGGTGGATGAGGCACTTCGGCTTATGAAACAGATGAGGGGATTGGGATATTTCCCCAATGTGTTTACGTACACTATTTTGATAGATGGGTTTGTAATGCTAAAAGAGTGGATGATGCATTTAGGGTTCTTGATAAGATGAAAACAGTAAACGTTAGGCCTAACGAGGCTACGTATAGATCATTAATAAATGGAGTCTTTCGTGCTATGATTCCAGACGATGCTTTTGAATTACTGTCCCAATGGGTGAAAAGGGAGGAAAAAGTCCCTAAAGTGGTCTATGATAGTATACTCACTTCTCTTTGTGACAATTCATTACCAAAACTTGCAGCTGCATTTTTCAAAACAGCTGAAGAACGGCGGTACGTCCCTAACTGTTCGGTATCTAACATTTGATGACTTGTTTGATTAAAGGATCAAATCTTGAGGCAGCTGTTCAAGTATTCGATTGTTTGATCAAACTAAATGTGAAGGTGGACTTGAGTACTTGTCTGGCACTTTGTCAGGCTTTATACAAGTCAAAAAGAGACTCAAAGGCGAATCATATCTAAGTCAGATGTTCAAGGAAGGAACTGTCGATGATGCCTATTCGTTCAATATGGTTATCGATTGCTTTTGCAAAGCTAAGATGACGGACAGAGCATTTGAAATCCTGGGATTGATGTTCAAAAGAGGCACTTTCCCTACACTCGTTACCTTCAACACCATTATTGCAGTTATAGCAGGGAAAGAAATGTAGCTCGAGCACGCAAAATGCTGTTGATGCTCCTTGGCCATGGTTATAAACCCGATGCTTTCACCTTCAGTTCATTAATTGAAGTTCTTGGGCAGACTAATCAGACCGACGATGCTTTTGCCTGCTTTTCTGAGATGGAGGAGTGGGGAATTTCTCCTGATACTGTTACATATAACAGCTTGATTCATTCCTTGTGCATTTTTGGAGATGTGGGAAAAGCAATGAGGCTATTGAAAAAGATGGAAATCGATGGAATAATGCCTGATATGTATACCTTTAATGCCCTGATACAGAAGTTCTGTATAGATAACAAAATTGATAAAGCACAAAGGCTTCTCTCAAGCATGTCGATGCTGAACTTAGTCCCCGATAACTTCACCTATGCAGCGTTCATTAGTGCACTGTGTGAATGTGGAAGGTTTTGTGAGGCTAAAGAGCTATTTTATTCGATGGAAGGGAATCATTGTGCCCCAGATTCTTACACGTGCGATTCTTTCATCGAGGCTTTAGTCAAGTTTGGAAAATATCAAGAAGCTCAAGAGATTTGGTCGAAATGCAATGAGAAGGGATTGTCACTTAAACCCCTGCCTAGCGAGCCCCATTTGACTTACAATAGGTACATTTGTTTATAATGTGTTCATTTTTCCCAATTTTTGAATATTTTTGTTCAACTGCGTTGTTTAGAATTTCTGTACAAGAATGTAACTTTGTAGTTGGGAAATGCTCTCTCATGTCAATAGTCAAGACAAACCATGACTGAATACTCTTCCAAGAAACATATAATACTTTGGGTTGGTAGCTACCACTTTTGCAGGCCTTTACTTCACCTTATTGACTATTTGGTCTTTCCAAATACAGTTTCTTCGGTGACACTCCACCTCAAATCTTCCCACTATAAGATATATAATGAATGGCATGTGAAAAACCATCACTGTGATTGTTACTTACTATTCTCAATATCCCACCTTATCACGTCATTTTCTTGACCAAAAATGGCATCTATAGCATCAGCCAACTACCGACTTTTAGCTTCACTTTTCGTCATCACCTTTTGTTGGAATCATGGTATCATATATATCAAACTTCTGAATAGTTGCTGCACAAAAAAAAAAGAAGAAAAAACTAATTCTTCCTCAAACATTTCTTACAGGAAAAGCGTTCGACGACCCCAACCTAGGAGCTGCGAGCGCAATCGCAAATGGCTACGTGCCTCAAGCTGAAGCCGGTGGAACAACGACTCAGTTTTTCCCTCGAGCTGGGATGATCGGGTCGACGAGCCCTCTCATTTTCAGCAAAGCCCTACACTGCCTCAGAAACGATAACGTAAGATTCTTAGTCGATTTAAATCCTATAGATTTTCGACACGTATCTTACTTACTACGGTTGCTACGCAATCTGCAGATCTACAGCAGCTGTTCAGAACCTTACAGGCTAACGGAAAGCGGAGAACTCCGCGTGCCACCTCAGCACGCCGACGACTACTGCGGTGGGCCATGCGTGGCTGAGACCCACCACGTTCTTGATTGTATCGCCGGAAATATTCGAGAAATTTGTGTTCTATAATGGCGCGACGTTGAATAACGTGAGGGATGCGCTGGGCTCGGGATGTGGCTATGGACCTTTGAGAGGTTCGTGTGTGGTGTGTGTATATACGCGGTGTTATTGCGTAAAAGATTTTCTGACCGCGTCGAGTTCTTACAGGCCACTTCGACGTGCTTGAGCACGCACAGCAAGTCAACGGTGTCGGCTCGAGCGGTGGGTCCGCGTGGCTGGGTTCGTGGCCCTAGGGGTGGTTTTATTGGCCGGAGATTATTGTTTTGATCCATGTTTGAGAGTTGTTTTTTTTTTGGTATTTAAGTTGAATGAACGGAATAGTCCCTCACGCAAAGCGTTGTTTTAAGTCTTATATTGTGGAGGGGTATTTATGTCTTTTCGTGTTGAGGAATTGCATTATCAAACATGGCTCTATTCCATCATCAGGACTGTACTGTTCATATTACGCAAACCCATAAATCTTTTTTGCTTACAAATTCACTCGTTAGAACGATTTTCGCCGGGAGATTAGGAGGTGGTGTTTCGCTGCTTGCCACCGGAGATCAGAAGTTCTGTTTAGGAGGATGAGGCGGCCGTCGAATCAGTCTTCGTCGCCGATCAATTTCAACGCTGTGACTCGTAAGATCGACGTTGATCATCGGATCTCTATACGCAACTACTACCGCATAGCTGATAATCTGCTCAAACAGGTACGGAGTCGCTATGATCGGCTTCGTAGATGGAGTGTTTAGCCTTTTCATCTTCAGCTCATTGAGCTATGCGTTTTGATGATTTGTTGGTATCTTTATGACTGTTTCTACAGTAAATTTGAGCTTTTAGCATCCCTTCTTTCACGCGTTAAGCGTTTATCTTTGATTAATCAAAATTTGGTTTTCCAATGTTAAGTAAGCAATTGCGTATGATGACCTACCGTTCATCATTTCGTGACATTTCATATCTTAAAAATGTACATTTCTCCATATTTTCTATATGCTATTGGTGAAGCTAGTAATGGATTTCTTGTTCTTTTGTTTCAATTTTATGGAGTGTGTTGATTTCTCTATATTCAGGCAAATATATACAGGGAGGAGAAGAATATTGTAGACTTGTATGTCATACTGCTCAGATATTCGAGGTAATGGCTTAAATAATATCAATCATTCAGCGGATATATCGCTTGCATAGTAATATCTGTTTGCACTGTGGGCGAAAACAGTTTGGTGTCGGAAACCATACCATACCATCGAGATTACCAGACATTATGTCCGAAAGAAAGAACTTTCTATAAGAAGGTATCTTCAACATGACAATCAATTGACATGGTCTTTTTTTTTTTCAAATGAAGGTACGTATAGTTCAATTTATCAAATGTTGTTGCAGAAATTGCTTCCTGTGCTAGATGAGTGGAGAAACTGAAGCCAAAAGTGCGGCATCAGCTAGATGAGCTTAATAGAGTCAACAGCACGTCTCAAATGCATAAGGGTGATAGCCCAAATATGATTTCATATGCCACCTCGTTGAATGATAGAGCTTCATTAAATAACAGCAGTAGCCAGGTATAGAACTAGAGATCAATTCATTTTGGTAATGTGCAGTACACGTTTCTTTATATTGTATTTTTTATGTTATGAAAAATACTGTTACTCATCACCATTTCTTTGGTTCAGATTCCACCTTTTTCAGCACGTTCACGCGCTACATCTAAACAGAAGAGCGAATCTACTCTAGTTTCTCTATCAAATTCTATTGACACCCATTCCAAAACGCTGTGAGTCCAACGTGTTAGTAGGATATTAAACTCTTTCTCTAGTTGGTTTGCCAGTGATGTTAACAATCTATTTACCATTTTGTTTGCCATTTCCTTCCGTGGAAAGTTATTACTTAATGAATGGTAAATAAGGTCTTCTTTTTTGCGTTGGGAGTTACGAATTGGCTCCCCAATGTCGAACAAACTTACACTAGCGTATTGACCACATGGTATGAGAAATATTGATTAATTGATAAAAAATAAAAATATGATTATTTTGTTAACGTTACTAGTTAAAGCAACTAGCATAAGGATATAGTGATGATAAAAGCAACGGTCGTTGTGGGGGTAGTAGTAGTGGCAATTCCGTTGTTGCTTCATTGTAGTTTCTTACTAAAGCCGGCTTTTGTAACTCCCATTATCACTTTCACCAATTTTATGCAGCTGATTTGATAATGAAATTTGGCAGATCTCTTAGCATACCTCTTCCAAAGCAGGAAACACTGTCCAGGCATTCATTTTTAGGACCAAATGGACTTCATGGTCAGTGGGTCGGGCCCAGTGCTTAAGGTGAGGTTCAGCTACAATACCCTTAGCCTTACGTTGATTTGTTACCCAACATAAGCAAGAGTCATATCTTTATAAACTTTTCTTGGATTTTCTTTTTCACTTGACTATGTTGCATCTGCCCAGGTTAACTACCCAACAAATATTTCTGTGGATTCACTTAAAGTTTCAAGGTATTGGGTGAATGTAGAAGCTAGCTTTTTCCTTTTGACATTTTATCTACCCTATCGTAGTTGGGAGTAACCTTTCAATCTTTTTATTCTAAAGCCTCAATCAGGCTGACCAACAAGATCATGTGGCAACGACAAGCGGTGATTTGAAGTTGGAGAACTCCACCATGGAGTCCGTTCTGTCGTTGGATGATGGTAGATGGCTTGCAGAGGATCTTTGTCCTCCTCAAGGGAATGAATGGGAGAACAATGATTTGAGAATTATCAGACAACCTTCGCCTCCTCCCGTTCTGGCACAAGTGCAGCCCCAAGTGCTTCCTTTATCTCCCTCAAGAGTTGCTGATCCAAGGCCGGGCCCACCGATTGTCTCTCAGGATGGGCAGTCTGGATCCAATTCTTACCAGGATCTTCATATTGTGAGTATCACGATCTCAGATTCTCAACTTGACAATAATCAGATTTATACAACCTTATTCGACATATTATGTAAAACGACTTGGAATCCTCTGCATTGATTTACCGTCATGCGAACGGCTTATTGTATTGCTTGTTATGTTGTAGCCAGTGAAGATTATGGAGAGTTTTTTGAGACTGGCACGTGAAAATACAGCAAAGAATTTGGAGACATGTGGTGTTCTTGCTGGCTCACTTGTGAGACTTCAGTGTTGATATTATTATGTCTTCGTGACGTGACGCCGTACTCTCTATCAACTATAAAGGTTTATTTTGTATTGGTTTGCAGCGGAACAGAGTATTCCATATTACGACACTCATTATTCCTAAACAGGAGTCCACTTCAGACTCGGTACTGACTCTAAGTTATGATTAGTAATTTTTCTATGACTAAGAAGCAGCAACAGTCTACCGGTCTTGTATGGCCATGTTCTTATTCTTACCTAGCATTCTATAATACTATAGTTGTTAGCATTTTGGCTGCAAATGATCGATACAATGAAACATTTTGAACAAAGACGATTTCGATGTGACATTGTTGTGGCCAAGTCGTATTACTTGTAGTTATGATCTTGTGTTAAGGACATCTGCTCATTGCCTACTTTTAACTTACTGATTTTTTACCTGTTTTAGTGCCAAACATTGAATGAAGAAGAAATATTTGACGTTCAGGACAAACGCGCTCTTTTCCCTCTCGGATGGATTCATGTAAGTCAACTAACTTCACAAGTTCTCTAGATTTGTGGGAGGGAATATTCATTAGAAGAAAAAACATTAAGGCCAACACGAGAACATACAACTGAAAAGCTTCTTTTGTAAAGCGTACTATATTTTACATTTGACTAATTTGTTCTTAATTTACAGACACATCCTACGCAGACATGTTTTATGTCTTCTGTTGACCTGCATACCCATTACTCATACCAGGTACTGAATCACGTTTTTTTTTTACTTACTTATGGTCTATCACAACTTATAAAACATTTCAAAGTAATAATAAGCTCACTCTAATAATGCTCTCCCATTCTTCCATTTCTTATAGTTTATCGTCGTTTCCTTCTCGAGTTCATATTTCGCCATATAAACTCACATTCTCATTTTTAGGTCATGCTACCCGAAGCAATTGCAATTGTAATGGCACCTACGGACACATCAAGGTGGAGCAACTAAATTTCTAAACGCCCATTCTATTCCCAAAACTCGTTATACATACATCTAGTTCGTTATTATTTTCCATTTAATTAACAGAAATCTTTTTTCCCTATATTTGCAGTCCTCATGGCATATTTCACCTATCCGATCCCGGCGGCGTATCTGTTATTCGAAACTGTCAACAACGCGGTTTTCATCCTCACGAAGAACCCGAAGATGGAAGCCCTATCTACGAACACTGTTCCCACGTTTACATGAACGCCAAATCTACATTCGACGTGGTGGATCTCAGATGACGAGTGCCAGGTATTTCTTTTCTTTTCTTTTTTTTTTTTCTGATCTTTCGTCATCTTGGCAAATTATTACAAACCTTTATGTCCCAAACAAACGTATTTTTCGAACCTCAGTACAAATTTACATCATCACAATGGCAACAAAATGTGTAACATCCAATTGTATTAAGCATAGCATTATCCATACATCTTATTAGTAGAAAACGAATGAAGGTAAAAGGGGAGCCTTTATAAGGGGCATTTATCATAGAAAGCCAAAAAGCCCCTAACTTGCGTCTTATTTGTTCATGACCCGTTGAAGCCAACGTCGTAACGAGGCCTTAATTTTGCTTTCGAACGTGTACGCCTTGTAGGACATAATCCTCTGTTTTCTCTTCGAGTCTGAATGGCCATGCCTAACCTTCGGCAATGCGTAAGAATTGTTCGAAGGGACGAGCCTGTTTTCACGGGGGAGACGATCGCCTATTCGATTATTGTCGAACTTGGTGTTTTCGTTATATTGTTGGGCCTTATTTGATGTGGGCTCGAACCGTTGATCGTGAGTGTACAGCCAATAGGCGGCCGACCCTTCGATCCCTCTCATCTTTGTATTTTCGCAGATGACGAACGGCGTATGAAAATTTGCCGCGGTTGAATGAAAATTACGAATGTTTTTTCAATTTTTTTTTGTATATTTACGACGATGGATTATATATAGTTAGATATCCGAGGGAGCAAGTGAAGATTGGAAAAGAGGACAACCTTATTTTTCTCTAAACCTAGTTGGGATTCAACGGAGGAGCTTACTTAAAGGTTTTATGTGATAAGCATAATAAGACTTATGGGCTGCGTAGCTTTAAAGTTTACGTGGCCTTGAGTCCATTCCTAGTTGAAAATGTGAAATCTTTAATTCTTTTTGGGGGTGTGTCTTTGAGATATGAAAAAGGTGGCCCTCTCCTCTGTACGTCTTTTGTCTGGTCTCACTAACGAACAAAATTCGCCTCATGGCACTTCCTTTTCAGTTACTGTCATCATAATAAAATCAAATAATAACAAAATTCGTCTCATGGCAACTTTTGTTCATTCCCTTGTGTTGTTTCTTAAAAGCTATGTTTGTGCCTATATCTGAGAAAATGTTTGTAGGCCGACACTGTTGCTTGTAGTTTGTATTGTGAAGTCTAGTGATGCATCAAATATAGAGATTTTTATTTTTTTAAGATGGAAACTTATTGTGGAAACATAATACAAGATAAGACTATGGCTAATGTTCTGCTCAAGCAAATATTCATATCGATAGATCGATCATTGAATCCTTAGGTACGTAGTGCAAAGCCTTAGCTAGTTAATATCAATCACAAGACATGACGTGTTCTAATTCCGTAGCCACATGCGATTTGTCTCAACTTTACAAGTTGGACAATCTTTCATCTTCGAAGGTTTTCTTTCTTGATTTATTTTGTAATATTAAAACTCGTAGTTCTATCAACTCATTGTGGCTTATAATGAAGCTACTTGGTTTAAGGAATGCCACTCGCGAAGTGGATTAAGGATATGGCTTTTGACAAATCAAAGATAAAGCACGGTTTGTCCTTTGCTTAATGTTATCTCAATTAAAGACCAAAACACAGTCTCAACTCTCGCCACTTGTAAGAGACATGCTAATATCTCCATCGATATCTAGTTTCAAATTTGGGTTGGGATCATCCAAATCAATCAAGAATAAATAAAGACTTATTGCAATAGGGATTTATCTTGATCAGTATTCAGTAGTTGCCATTGCTAAGGCGTCACATAGTTGATGTGCCATATGAATAAGTTCGACTATACCACCAAATTTTTTCATACAATTATCTAAATTTTAATGAGCTTTTGCTGTGTTTTTTTACCACAATAACACACATCAGCTACATTATTTCACGAAAGCATCGTACGGTTAGGATTTAGCCAAATTGGGATGTTTGGTGTAAAAAGGCAACTCCTCACTTTACCACTTTTTGATTATTCTCCCATGCAACAGTGTGACATCACAAGATTTAATTACGTAATCACGTGGTCAACAAAGTCAACACGATATATATAAATGAAATAAAATGTAGTCGTTCATATATGATATGATAATATTGCTGTGAGACTACATTTTAACAAATAAACACAGTTCTTATGGGAAAATTCAATCAAATAAATGACGCGAAAGGATCCAAATCCATCCTCTTATTTTCCATCTCGATAATAGAGTAAAATAATATGTTTATTACTCCAATATTATAATTAAAAAACACCTCAGTCCACACACACTGAAGCGTGCAACTGCGCAATCTGATGAAACCCTAGAATCTCCATTCTCAGTGGCGGCAAAACCGCTGCCGAAATCCCCAAAACACCCTTACAGTAAACGGCAGCGATAGCGTTTCGCAGTCAAGCCCATTCTCGTCATTTCGCTTTATAGCATGTTTTAGGGTTTTCTCAAAACATAATATATCCGCCCCACCGATCGCGGTTTCTAGCAATCGCCTCTCTTCGCTTCAAATATCATTTTCTCTCTCTACAAAAAACACCTCTCTCTCTCTCTACATTTCAGTCATTTTTTTTTTGCTTAAGCACAGTCCATTTTCTGTGTTCTGCCGCCGCGATCTTCTTTCAGCATAAGCTTGATCGCGTTCCCGACTAAGTTCAAGCTTGGTTTTTCTGTTTGTGATCTCCGATTTTGCTTCTTTCTACTGTTTGATCTGAGTTTTTTGATCGAGTAGTTCCTCGCGAGGTGTGATCGTAGTGTGTGCCCTGTTTTTTTTTTCGTCGATCAAGTGTCTATTTGGCCTCAGAGGTCCGATCTGAAGCCGTCTGATCCGACTTTCCGACTAAGGTTTACTGTTAGATCTCCGATCAAGAGCTTCCTGGCGATGGATCTTAGTGATAAAGTAAGGGATCACGCTTCTTTTGAGTTCATATCGAGCTCCGTCGAGTGATTATTCGACGATCAAAGGTGCTCTTGTGTTATTCATCACTCATCGGCTGAGCTGCTTCTTTCTGCAGGGTTCTGAGTGCGATGAAGTGAGCAGCCAAGCACCAACACTAGAGAGAGTCTCTTCCGACGCCTCGAACGTCAAGACTTGCGTCGATTGTGGTACTTCTAAAACGCCTTTGTGGCGAGGTGGTCCAGCCGGGCCGAAGGTAAACTATTCTTGACATTCTTACTTGATATGTATGCAAAGGCTTAAATGAAATGCCTTCATTTCGTAGTTAGTTGTTCTTTCTTTGCTGGTGATGGATCATGGATGATCTTTACAAGTCGCCATTCTGTGTTTCTTGTGTACGAATCTTGCACACGTCTTCATTAATTAACATATAATAAAACCTTGATGCCATACCTCCCCTCACGTGACACATCTCGTGTTTGCATTAATTAATGTTTGCTGAAATTATTATATTACCGAACATCTTAGCAAGTGGCTGTGTGGAAAAAAAAAATAGTAGTCTTGCTTGAGTACTCCATCTGTGTTCTTTCTTCTGGGTAATAATTTCCTTTTCTTCCTTTGTTTTCTTGTGCTGTGAAGTCGCTGTGCAACGCATGTGGCATAAGGAGCCGAAAAAAGAGAAGGGCTTTAATGGGAGTTGCAAAGGACGAAAAGAAGACAACAAAAAAGGCAACAGCTGTAACCAAACAACGCCATCACGCTTCCCAAAGCAACAGCTGCAGCAACAACAGTAGTACCACGAGCAGTGGAGATAGTACCACCACCACGTCGGCGGCGGTCAACGGCAAGAAGAAAGCCTTGTGGTCTGCTTTCGGCGGCGACGTGGCTCTTCAACGGCCGAGGTCAAACACCAACCGAAGGAGGAAGCTCAAGGAGGAAGAACAGGCGGCTTTTCTTTTGATGTCCTTATCTTATGGCTCTGTTTATGCTTAATTTAGTTGTGCTAGTGATTGCACTGTTTTGTGTTCCTTGATTTTTTTCTCTTTTTCCTTCCCATGTGCTTTTCTTCTTCTAATCTGTGGTAGCTTTTTCCATTGTCTTGTACCTGCCAGAATGGTAAGCACCAATGCAATGAGATTTGTTTTGGGCTTAAAAGTGAACTATGCAATTATTTATATTTGGGCTAATTACGTTCTTTGTAGTATATGTTTTGCATCCATACGTAGTTGCTCTTAATGGGTACTGACACAGATTTGAAAATCCCACTTCATGTTTTTCTCTTTGCTGGCGAAGATTTCAAAATTTCGTGTCGTTCGATTATTTATAGGGGCAGCAAACTACCCACATTTATGTACGTAACAGAAGTAAGTATATAAATTGATTGCTTTCCGTAAATTGCAATACGGGCCCAAAGTTATAGTTTGAGGCCCGATCCGATATACGTCATCATAGAGCAGCAAAAGTTAAGGTAGTCTTTCAATCCCCATAATGAAAGAAAAGAAGCTTTTGAGCTTCACAAAGGAGGAAATATTAAAAGCTCTTTAACTACTCGATGGTTGTGCTTTCCAGCTAATGCCCACGTTCGGTTTTAATTTCAAAGTGTTCCATTAGTAAATCGAATATACCACTTCATTAATTCTTTAATAAGAAATATGAAGACAAAACAACAGTCAAACTAGGTTGTTTAAACTTGGATCGTCATTAGGAATATACCGTAAGATAAAAACAGAGTTTCTGCTGCTTGAGCTAGTTGGAGTTTTCTTCTTCCTTCTTCCTTCTATTTCTTTCTCAAGTAATTCTTTTTGTATTTCCCAGTTATTTTCTGGGAATAAATTATCCTTTCATTTTTTGTTAATTTTATCAACATTAAATGACGTTTTGCAGTTCTTTGTTGAGAGCACTCGGTATTAAAGATCTTCAGCTGTTCTGCTGCGGTAGCTATCATATTGCCATCTGTTTCATTATGAAGAACCTAATATCCACTATTTTATATAAGGTAGAACAGAAACCTAATTCCCCCGCGCATCGTGAAACCATCTCTCCCACAATCCATGTCCCAATTTTACAATTCACATGATTATCGAAAAATATAAGATATTAATATCAATTTGATATAACAAATAATAATATAGTTGTGTTTATTCTATATAATTATTTTATGATTTGATGGAATATACAAAATAAAAAATAAAAGCTAGTCAGTACTTAAACGTATCTCGGGCCGAAAGTTGATGGGCTCAACATATTCTATTCTTCGGTCCAATCTTGTCATGCGTTATTGAGCTCAATCTTTGTAGGCCCACATATATTTATAGCCGATACTCGGTTAACGTTGGTGGGGGGGGGGGGTGGTAATATCGCTGATTTTACAATAAATTTTACCGAGTTATGATTATTACTACTACACTACAGAATATACTGTTGTACTATGTGTTTTACCTAGTGTATATATATTTATATATATATATATCATCGTCTTGTGTCTGAACCTTCAAACGCTGCAGTGCTATATATATATATATATATATATATATATATATATATATATATATATCTATATATATATTATATATATTCTATAATATATTCATTTCTTTCCTAGTCTTCTAATGGCAACAAGATTCGAGCTTATAATCATCTACAATAACAGCAGTGACAGTGCTTGTAGTGCGCCAAGTCACGTGATACTTGATTTTTTTTTGTCTTTCAACTTTTGCCAATTTTATTTTAATCTCTGTAGTCCTAATATAATTCATCATGCCGTGCGTGAACATATTAATGCTACAATTTGAAGAGTTAGATTGACATGCGTCCAACAAATGTACATACGTACTTACATGAGGTGCATTTATTTACTAGGGCTCCTATGATCCAACGGTCATTAATTACATACAACACAATCTCATCTCATCTCATCTCAAGCCTCTGTAACAACACTTTGCTCTGCTTATATATATAATATATCCCTTCTTCAGACCACAGCAGTTTTCAAGAACTAAGACGAAGTCTCTAACAATGTCGAGTGTATCTCCCTTCTTCTCCATAAATGAACCTCATCAGCACTTCAGCGACTATGGCTTTGACCCTCAAATCGACTACTTCAAGGTACGTTTTTTTACCTCGAAAATCAAATCTTTTATGAAGTTTGAGTTTTTACGGGGATTTCGAAAGGTTTTGGAAGAAGCCCGAAAGTCGAGGATGAGAGGGTCGTCGTCGTCGAAGTCCGCCATAGATTTGAAGCACTTCAAGCTCCAAAAACCCTTCTCAAGAGACGAATCTTCCAAGAAAATCAAGAAGAAGAATAGCAGAAAGCGCTGGTGGAGAAACGCGCTTACTCGCTTCTTCAAGTTCACCAATGGGTCGCCGCCGCCGCCGCCTGAAGAAGTCGCCGGACAGCGCCGCGTCGGATTCACCTCCGGCCGGGTTTACGCCACCGATAGTAGTAGCTCCGGCCGGCTAGGGAAGGGCGGCGACTTGGGCATTCCTTATGTGAACCTCAGAGAGATGAATGGGGCGGGTCAGGGGTATTATAGGAATTCTTGCGGGTCGGGGTTGCCCATATATTTGGTCAAGTGATGCAATGTAGCTTCTCATCGCTCAAAAATCTCCATGAAATAAATGGAGAGTGTATTTGGTTGTTGATGAATTAGCTAGCTCCCATGTTAGCTTTTTCTTTTTTATTTCCTTGAAAACAGAGAAGTCCTTCCAAGTGGTCAAAGATGTGATTTTTGGGACTTTGAGCTCGTTATCATATGCTATGGTGTTAGAGATCATTCTTTTCTTTCTTGATTTTATCGCATTTCAAAGGATGATTCTCTTTTCTAACCGTTGTTTTAGAATGTGGACTGCACAGTTTTCAGATAACTTAACTTAGGTCCACATGTTGAATTAACGTCAAGAAATATACATTTTTGTCACATAATTCGGGGAAATTCCAAGCTCCATTTTGAACCTACCTTTTGAACTTGGTGTGATATATAATAATAAAATATATTACAAGGGATTGCAATTGCAATAATATAACATACTATGATAAGAATGCCATACTTTTGGTAAAATAAGAAATATAAGATGCCATGAACACAAATGTACAATACTAGTCCGAAGTTTTTAGCTTATACATCAGATTTATCGAATTTTTCTATGAAACCGATAAAAGTAAAGTTTGCGAGGGGTCAAAGATGTTATAATATTATCTAAATTATTTATTTATTTTCATCCCTTCATCTTCATCCACCTACTATTGTATTAGTATAAGTTGTGCGAAGATAAGATACCAAGAACTTCTTTTGTAAGTACAAACAACAATGGAGAAAATCGAGCACAAGACGATACCCATCAACGGTCTGAACATGCACGTGGCCACCGTCGGCGAAGGCCCGACGATACTCTTCGTCCACGGATTCCCGGAGCTCTGGTACATGTGGCGCCACCAGATGGTGGCGGCCGCCGAGCGTGGGTTCCGCGCGGTGGCGCCGGACATGAGAGGCTACGGCGAAACCACCGGCGCCAACCTCGACGACCCTTCGAAGTTCACCATATTCCACTTGGTCGGCGACCTAGTGATGTTAATCGATGCGATTACCGATGAACAGAAGGTGTTCGTCGTTGGGCACGACTGGGGTGCTTACGTGTCTTGGTGCTTGTGCTTGTTCCGCCCCGACAAGGTGAAGGCCTACGTGGCTCTGAGCGTTCCTTTTTCTCCGAGGAATCCGAAGATTAACCCTGTGGAGATGTTCAGAGGAGTCTATGGAGACGATCACTATATATGCAGGTTCCAGGTATTTGGGGAATTTTTTTAGGGTTTATGCAGTTGTGATTGATCTTTAACAAACCTCGGTATGAGAAATTCAATGTATTGATACCTAGTCCACGATTTTGGGAGGAAAAGGACAAAGATTACTCGCACTTTTTGTGCGTTTGGTGTCTGAAAAAGAGAATTGAAGTAGCCTATCTATGTCAAGATTCTTGCTTTTTTTTTTTGTGGTGTTGTGCTGCTCATCCACCTGGAGTTATAGAAAGAACAAAAACACGAAAGATTCATTATTCCCTCATAAATAGCATAACAAGAATCTTCAGACCGAACAATTTAAGAATTCTTGGATTTCGATTATCAATCACTGCAGGAACCTGGCGAGATAGAAGACGAGTTTGCGAAAATTGGTGTCAAGGAACTCATCAAGAACATCCTCGCCTTCCGTACTCCAGGCCCTTTGTACTTCCCTAAGGGCAAAGGGTTCGGCTATTCAGCTGATAAGCCTTCATGGCTGACAGAAGATGACCTCAACTATTACATCAGCAGCTTCGAACGAACTGGGTTCACTGGAGGAATCAATTACTACCGAGCTTTCAAACTGTAAACACTTTCTTCTTCTCTCTGCCTCATATAACGATCGAAATATATATATTAACTATGTGGCTGCCCTGCCCCGTTTTTCTTACAAGGAACTGGGAACTGACTGCCCCGTGGGCTGGAGCTCAAGTGAACGTGCCTGCAAAGTTTGTCGTAGGCGAATTGGATCTTACCTACCATATCCCGGGAACTAAGGATTACATACACAAAGGAGGGTTCAAGAAGTTTGTGCCATTGCTCGAGGATGTTGTAGTCGTTGAAGGCGGTGCTCACTTCATCAATCAAGAAAGGCCAGAGGAGATCAACGAGCACATATTCGCCTTTCTGAAGAAGTTTTAAAAGATGTTTTCACCATGTTGAGCGTGTAATGAAGGGCATGCTTCCCTGTCATTTCTGGTTTGTAATAAACAGAGTATGAGAGTCTGATGTAGTAACAGAAGATGCTTTGTGTTAATAACTGGGATGGTGCAATCCAATGCCTGTTTGCTAACTGTTTAGTAAGTGGGGAAGAAACAATAACCAAACATTGAAGGGAAGGTAGCAAAACACAAATATACAAAACACAGATTACACAAGGGTCCATACTAGTCTTATTTTCCTTCACGTACGGAGAAGAGATTTACGCCGTTGAACAAAGCTCAGCCCGACTTGAAGAGGAGAATAGCTTTGGAGTCCAGATAGAAATAGACGAAGTGGTTCGTTTCGTGGGTGACATAGGAGCCTGCGTTTACGACGAAGAAAGAAAAGGCGATCAAGAAATGGATCCATGTAATTAACATTACATGAAGAACTTGGAAGAAAGCAGCAGCAAGAGGATGATTCAAAACTTCAACTGGGATCGAAACCTTAAAGCTACAGTACATAGAAACAGTCGAATGGAGTTAGTTTATTACCGAAGTTCTTGCCCACAATGCAGTGCCAAGTGGGGCCATATTTCTTGTCGAAAACCTTCTTTATGTGCTCGGCTACATCCTTCTCCACATTACACTTCTCGAATGCCTACAACGATTTGACAAGCATGCTAATAAGATCTCAACTCAAATTCTAGACATAGAGCGACTTAAAACTTCATCATAACAACAGTAGAAGCCTCTGCTTTACTTCTCAGACAGTCCTTCAACAATCTTAGGGATAAAACTAATTCGATATATATATATATATATATCGAATTTGACAAGTAAGAATAGCAGGGAAGCTTTCGAAATCCCCAAAAAAAAAAAAAGATTAGATCCTAGAGAGAGAGAGAGAGAGAGAGAGAGAGAGAGAGGGAGAGTACATCAATGGCAATGTCGATAGCTTCTTTCTGCATATCATCTTTCATGTCAGCACTCTTAATGGTGGCTTTCTTGCCGGAATTTGATCCGGAGGAAGATTTTTGATCGTCGACGGCGGAGGGTTTCGGTGCTCCGCCGCCGCTCCTCTTTAAATCCTCACTCATCTTCCTTCCTTTTCAAGCCGAATCTTCCCAAGAACCCACCTGAAACTAAGACGGCAAAGTTTGATATATTTCGCTTCAGAAAAAGCGTTTTATATAGATAGTTAAATAGAGAAGATGGAATACTGGGCTTATGCTGTTCTGTTACTGATTTGTGAAGGTAAACCTGGGAGCTTTTTTTTTTTGCTTTCACAGTGCTAAGCTGAAGGGCTCAGATTGATATAATTCCGAAACTGCTTGTAAATCGATCTATATTAGTAACTTGACACGTTTTTCATTGTATTTCATTTATAACTACAAATTCATTAAGATGTGATGATGATTGCCCCGGGAATGATAAGAATCTTTCTCGCAATCATTTGAATGCCTTTTTATCTTAATTTATTTTGGAGAATTATGAGTCACAGTTTAAAACAATCATACAGGCCCATTTAACCCATCATGCTGTAAAGGCCCAATTTAGGGAACGGCCCATTTAACCGATCATACACCGGCCTAATTGAACCTAACAATAAATAAATCATTTTTTTTTTATTATTAACCCCAAAACAAATCTACATTATAACTAAGAATGGCAGGACTATGAGTTAGGAGTTAGGACCACAGACAGCAGGCGCATAATACGCAAGATTTATTACAAAGCTTAGCTTAGCTTACATGAGCTTCATATTATAATGCTAAAGTTACAGTACGCTGTTGTTCTATCACACTCGAATCAACAAAAAGACAATAAAAATGGGGTTGTTTTTACGAGGTTTAACAGCTTATTACGAGAGAGAAATGGCGGGTTGCTCTGTGATTTCATAAGATGAAGATCTTTTGTTTTTATTACTCCGTAGTGCGTAGGCTTTTGACATGAATGGAATCCATTATATGCTTGTCCACTTGAGCACGAAAGTGAATTCAATTGACTCTGCAAAAACCAGTGAGTCTGCTAATCAGAGAAAGCACCAAAAGGACGAGCGAAGTATCGATTGACTTTCATGTTTTCGTAATAATATTTTCTTCTCCACTTCAATATCAATTCCCTCGATATTATCCATGGAATGGATGGACCCTTTCGACATTCTTGTGGGTGAGAAATGAGAATAATGAAGATTAAAAGGGGATGATTCATGGTCAAACGGTCATTGAATGCCTTTTACCAGTAAAAAACAGCTATATGATTTAACCAGACCTGTCTTTGTTCATTTATTATCCATGTAATAACAATGTTAATTTATTGCATAAACTGCTCCGATCTCCACGTGCATCTGGGAATTTGCCCATCTGTCACCATTCTTTCGCTTACTTCAATGCCCCCCTTCATTTTTTCCTCGAGCATTTCACCATACTGATCTCTCTCTCTCTCTCTCTCTCTCCATTTTCATCTGGGCTCACTTTAATCTGTGGAAAGTTGAAATTTTTTGCACTGGGCTGTTGTTCTAACCAGAAGAAAAAGGACAAAAATGGTCATGGAGGTGGTGCATGAAGACATGGGCGAAGGCAACGTCCAATGCGCAAACCACCCATACAGAAAACAGCTCGCCGCCGGGCGGAATCTGTGCGTTTTGCCTCCAAGAAAAGCTCGGAAAGCTCGTTTCTTCCTCCTTTCCAGTCCACGTCTTCCCCACTCATCTTCTTCTTCTTCTTCGCCTTCTTTCAGATCTGAAACTGCCAGCGGTTTTTGCGACGCACAGAGAAGTACGCTCGTTCTTGGCTCTTCTTCTTCGTCTTCTGCTGCTGCCGCGGGTAGCAATGGTTACTGTCATACGAGGAGATCTAGGTTGCCTTTTATCCTTACGACGAACAAGAGAAAGAAGAAGAAAGACGGCGCCGCCGCGCCGTCAGATTCCGCCGGCGTTGCGTTCAAGAGGAGCAAGTCCACCACAGCTCCTCGGACGGGTATGCGCTTCTTGGACGGCGGCGAAGATTACAGCCCTCAGAGAAGAGGGTTCTTCAGGTCGTTTCTTTACTTGTCTTCTAAGCATTACTCTGCCGTTAAAAGAAGCGATAAGAGCTCCAAAGATTCGAACTTTACGCCGACTAGGCCTGGAACTGTGACTAGCCGTTGCAGTAGTACAGTTGCATCAACCTCTTCTGCCATGATTAGTTCATGTAATAATCAGAAGAGAGAAAACTTTGTCGTCGTGGATGAGAATGGTAGCAGCCCTGAGCAAGCTTCTTTTGATAGAAAGGTATCAAGATCTAGATCTGTTGGCTGCGGTAGCAGAAGCTTCTCAGGCGATTTCTTCGAAAGGATTTCAAATGGTTTGGGAGATTGCACGCTGAGGAGAGTCGAGTCTCAGAGAGAAGGCAAGCATCATAAGTCTCACTCATCATCGCTTCAAAGGAGTAATAATGGGCATGAAAGAGTTAGGTGCGGTGGGATTTTCAGAGGATTTATGATCACATCTTCTTCATCATCTTCCTCACTGTCCTCACATTGGGCTTCAACTTTAGCTGAGGAAGTCAGCAGCACATTGAATGGAAGGCCAGAAACAGCTATGTCTTCAGCTCCTTCAACTGTGAGATCACATATCTCCCATGGAAGAAGTAGGAGCTGGGGCTGGGCACTTGCGAGTCCTATGAGGGCTTTTAGTAGGCCTTCTTCTACGGTGAAAAGAGATTCTGCTTCTTCTAATAAGAATGTGACTCCAAATTTAGCTGCAATTCCTTCACTGTTGACTGTAAGTGGCTGAGAAACAGTGCAGACTAGCAGCAGCAGCAGAACAAGGGCTTAGGTTTTGTTTTGAGTACTACTAGTTGATACTGTGATACAAGTTTATATATTTCTTGATTTATATTTGATAATGTTGCTCTTAATCTGTGATGTTCATGGGTTTGAACTGTTGTTTTTCGGTGTGGTTTTTCTGTATGTTGAGAAGGAATTGGAACTAAGTTTGAACTACATATGGTAGGATTATTATTACTATTGCCAGCAATTCTTGGAAGTGCTTACAACCATTTTTCACTATGCATAACACACAAAGAAGGTGTCTTGGAAAGCTCTCCTTGTGATATGATTGCTCACTTTTATGGCACATTGAGATTTTGCAGCTGAGACTTTCTTTACATGCAAGGAAAAGAGAAGATTTAAGATAGGATTATCGCAAGGGGTCCCACTTGGTGTCTCCAGAAAGGTGTATTTCTCGATTATTTGTTCCCACCAAAGCGTTTAGAATCTGTGAAGAGTCACATGTCACAGTTAATGAGCGCATGTGAAATGACAACCATTGATTTTGTCTAATCATTGAGAGTCAAAGACTAATGCACATGATTGGCAATTGAGACACCTTTGAATGGTCTAATTAGGACATGATTGGAATCTAAGCATGTTTTAGTATTGTTGATCAAGGCATTCTTTTACTAATAATATTAAGATGAATAAAGCAAAAGCTTGAAAGTAGAGCATATAAGTACAGAACAGAGCATTGATAGGGACTCATGAGAACACAAAGGGACAAGCAAGAAATGTCATTTCCTACAACTCCATGATAGAGATGAATGATATGTACATATATATTTTATATCTATGTAAAGATTGTTGCTCCCAACGGACCACTTTAGATATTTTATGCCTGAGGGGCCTCAGAATTTGAGAGGTATCCTTTTCTTCTTGGAAATATTAGGAAGTGAATATGTACATATATATAGTAGTCCAACGCCAACTAGTACAAAAGGAAAGACTATTTTAAATGCACCCTTAAATTGTCAAGACATAATTCATGGCCTGCAACAAATTGAATGCCTTTCACGTTGTGGCATGTGCTGCTAAATGGTGAAGGCCACAGCAATAATAGTTAGCTATTGCCACGTAGATGAATAATATTCAAGAAATATGACGGTTTTTTTAGTTATTACAAACTCAACTTCCTCACAAATACATCGAACGAAACTGAGAAACTTAAGACGAAAGCACCATAACAAGAAAGGGGGTAAAAAATGACCGAGGACGATAAAATGTCCCATGAAAGCAATTTTATCGCCTTTTAAACTGCCCCATACAGAATAACGATTCCAATTGAATGGATTTGGTTGTATATGAGTGCACTATTTCAACTCCAAGATTGCAAAAATTACTATAAATTTTGAGTTATGGCAATTTTGGACTTAGAATATACTTAAAATTGCTAGTGTTAGACCCCCTTTTTTATTATTTAATTGGTATTTGATGAGTGTATTATTCAAGGGTTTACGAGTATAGTCTGTATGTAATTATGGAAGTTTTAGAACCGTTCGTAGTTGACAAATTTGGTTTGCTATAAGGTGTGGTCCGTGGAAGCTCTATTCTATATTTTAGGGTTAGGTTATTATGTAATTATATTTTAATAATTGAAAAGAGATTTATAATGAAAAGATATTTCTGAAAGTTTGCTACATATAAACTTCTCTACAAGAATAATTGTATATATATATATATATATATATATATATATATATATTAATGGATATATATTATTTTTAAATCCAACGGATTTCCTTGTATATGAGTGAACTATTCATTCTCAAGGCTGCTAAGAGGGAAAAGGGCGAAAGTTTTTAAAGCAAGGAATCTTCAAAAACAGTGAAAGTCATAGCCCAGATATAGCTTTATTATTTCACAACTATTGACTTCCCATGATCGAGAGTTGTCACACGACGGTACATATATGGTGCCTAATGAATCAGCCAATTTTTTTGCGCTTAGTATTGATTTTAGTTTCGAATCAGTTTTCTTAATCGTAAAATGGTTTTTAATGTCTATGGTATCCTTAGATCCATGTTCATCAAAACTTTTTGGACATTGTTTTTTTTTTTTAGATATAATAATTACCAGAGTCAGAAACACAAATTTGTCCTTCTCCATTACAGATTACACATTACACACCCACCATCAGTACTTACACATATTAGTAATAACCCACAAGACAAAAAGTACGCAGGCATGCATGCCTATACGCACATTCTTTCTTGCTTATTATTCATTACATACTTATTCTATTACACACACACATCTTGGAGAAGACATAGATCATCAATCATCATAATGGGGGGATCCGAAGCAGAGTTAACACATGATGGCAAACATCCTAAACAAAATCGGTTAACGATTAAGACTAAACCCCAATAAAGCGACCGAAATTGTATCTTCAAGAATAGGGCAAACAGTATTGTTAATGGCCGGCAAAAGTTTAAAGACCACTCTGCACCGATACAGTGCGAGGGGACCCAAAATGGCCGTTACTAATGGCGCAGTGATGTTAGCGTTCTGTTAACGTCTGTAGTTAAAGCACTGCGAGAGCAATTTTTGGTGTGTGGCATTCACGCCATTGATTTTGATCTGATCTTTGGGTTGTGGGAGGTGAGTAATATGAGGAAAATGAGCAGAAGTGTTCAGGCAATTTGTTGAAGAACGTTGCTGTTTTTAGGGTTTGTTTGTATGTTTGCTGATATGGGTTTTGTGTGAGTTGTGGTGGTTTGAAGGGGGAGAGAAGAGGGGCTATTCATAGGGTTTTCTTGCATGCATGAGTGTGTTGTAATGTTGTTTTGTTGCTAAAATTGGACTTTTTCTTGTTGACTATAGTTGACGTTTCTCTAATGTGTTGCTCAAGGGTTTGGTGACTCTACGAGTAGTAGTAACGTCGTGTATAGTTGACAAAGTAGAGATTTGAAATTTGGAAAATTTTGTTGCTAAAAGTGAGGGGCGTGGAAGTTCTATTTCATGTTTTAGGGTTAGGGGATTAAGTATTTGTAATTTATAAGAGATTATATATATATATATATATATATATATATATATAAACTACATATAATTTCTCGATCCGTCTGTATCCATCATTAAAGGAGTTGTGATTGCGTAAACTGCACTTTTTCTTTGTGTGTAATTAATTATATAATATGCTTCGTTGGATAAAATCTCTCCTTTTATTATTTTAACCTTTTATATAGTATGCTTTGAATGTGTGTAGTTGGCTTGTTACGAAACTAGCCAGGGAACTGTACCATATGCCCACCCATTATCATAGTCGAAGAACGACTTTGGAAAGAAAACATTAATTCGTCATAATGTATTATTAATTAATAAGCTACCAAGAAAAATACAGTGCAAATTAATAAAAAGTAATGTAAAACTACGAGTATAATATGCCGATGGATGTTTTTAAATCAATGTCAGTTGACCATAAGTAGAGTAGAGAGAATTGGCTACAAAGCGTGGTCCGCGGAAACTCTATTCTAAATTTTAGGGTTTGTTAGGGTATTTATTAAGTATATTTGTAATTAAAAAGAATATTCTGAATGTTTATGTATTTTTTTCATTTTTTTGGATGTTTCGTTACATCACGAAAAGGAATTGTGTTGGGGTACACATGCACTTTTGTTGTCTGTAATTATTATTAACTTTTTTTGGGGACGATGATGAAGTCTTTATTTTGTTGATCTTTATATAGTATGCTTTCCCAAAATGATGGTATCAGAAGACATATAGTTGACTTGTAAGGAAAAGTAGCGTAGGAGCTGTAGCACCACCCACCATTATTGCTGCTAAACCTCATTTATTTAATACCGGCATTAATTATTATTACAAAATGGTTGCATAGTATTGAGCGCTTCTTCTTTAAAGCAAAGCTGTGGGGACACAGTACACAAGATGGGATTCTGCATAAGTATACTTGTAGCAGATGTAAATCTTTGCATTGGCGTACCCCAAGTTTGATTGGGTTCTAGATTAAGTTCCAATTCTTTTATTCCAACCGATTTCCTTTGTATAGTGAAACTGAACAACCTTTTTTATTCTCAAGATTGCACCCCAAGATAATTGAAAATGATGGAAGTTTTTAGACATTGGTAATAACTAGCTTTTTCACTAATGGTAAAAAGGTTATTACCAGTGTTTATGGGGTAGCCTGAACCTCAGGAGATTGAGGATATGTAGCTGTGTTAATACATCATCTATCCATCAAACTTTTTTTTTTTTTACATTCGTAAATAATAGATAACAGAACTAGAAACTCAAATTAGTCCTTCTCCATTTACGCATCACACATTACATCATATAATTACCATTACATATTAGTAAACACAAACCCACAAGACAAAAAAGTACGCACGCATGCATGCAAGCAAAACCTGCGCACTTCCTTTCTTGCTTATTATTCATTACATATACTTCTTATTACTATTACACACACAAACACACATCTTGGAGAAGACACAGATCATCATCACCACGCATCATCATGGCAATGGAATGATATGAAACACAGTCACCACAACGTTCAAAATAATCCCAAGCAACCCAAGAATCAAACCAACCGTAGTCCCCACGAAAGTGAGCGTGCCCGAGAGAATCCCAGTGGTAGTGCTAAGTACAGGGCAGATAGTATTGTTAAGGGGCAAAAGGCTGGTAACACGTGCACGGAATAGGTGCGAGTCCGAGGGCACCCAAAAGGGTCGTCACAATCGGCACAGTGATGTTAAAATTTCCATTAACATCTGTTAAAGCAGTGTGAATGCTGAACGTTCCACCTAGGTTTGTGCAGTTAAGGGTGACGTTTACCCCAACTAGGCCTGCAGCGCCGGGCACGCAAGTCCCAGTCGGCGTGCAGCAGATTCTGCCTATGGCATTCACGCCATTGATGGTGACCTGAGCTTTGGCTTGCAGTGAGTTGTGGGAGGTGAGTAATATGAGGGATATGAGCAGAACTGCTGAGGCAATTTGTTGAAGAACGTTGTTGGTGGAAGCCATTTTTAGGGTTTGTTTGTATGTGTGTGTGCGCTGCTTTGTGTTTGTGTGAGTTGTGGTGGTTTGAAGAGGGGCTATTTATAGAAGGTTTTCTTGCATGAACGAATGTGTGTAACGTTGTTTGGTTCTAATATTGGACTTTTTTTTTGTTGTTTCATTGATTTTCTTTAATGTGGTGTACGAGAGTTTGGTAACTCTACGAGTATTAATGTCGTTAAAGTTGACAATTTGGGTGCTGAAGTGTGGGGCGTGGAAGCTCTATTCTATGTTTTTAGGGTTAGGGCATTAAGTAATCAATATTTAATAAGAGATTTTAGATACATGTCTATACTATATATGTCCGTATACATCATGAAAGGTGTTGTATTTGCGTAAACTGCACTTTTTCCTTGTGTGTAATTCATTATATACGCTTCTTTGTCGACGATGATAAAGTATCTCTTTTTATTAGCTTCTTTATATACATTAAAACATCTATAAATTAATACTATAAATTAGTAACCTCTCTAAAATAATAAAATCTTATGGTCTCGACTTGGGGCTTTGTAAAAAATCGTCAAATTCGTTAAGATAATAAGATAATAATCCTTCAAAGAATTCCTTTATAAGTATTAGGCCCCCTTAAAATTATAAATTAATAATTCATATATATTGCAATCATAAATAATATGATAATTTGCTAAAATATGCCTATTATTACTATCCTTTCTTGAAATTTAAAATAATTGGATTTCATCTCTGACTTTATAAATTGCAGCAAAGAGTTTCGATTTTCATGAATATAATTGGTACTTGTATACAATGAATTAATATTTATGAATATATTTTAATTATTTACAAATAAATTGGTTGATGGATGAATATAGTCAATGAAAATATATAAATACTAAATTTACTTAATTAGAAAGTTTCTCTTTTAATTAATACAATATGAGTTTATCGATATATTAATATCTCTCTAAATTACTAAAAATTAAGAGTCCCACTATTATTGAATTAGAGAGGTTTTACTATAGTATGCTTTGGCATTTCTGTTGGCATGTTAGAAACTAACCAGGGAATTGTAACACGTCCACCTTTATGCAACTCAAATTCATGTACTATATATATATATATATATATAGAGATTTGCTATGGTGCCCACCTACCGTGAGCAACCACCGTGAGCACCATAAACAAATCTCTCATTTTCTTGCGTTTTTTTCGATTCTAAACGCCGCCCACACCTCCGTAGACTATCTCATATCCATTGGTAACATAAATCACCATTACAAACACGTTAATTTTTTAAGAAAATCCATTATTTATTCTTCACATGTGGACGACATATCGATGTGAGATTTCTTAAAAATTAACGTGTTGGAGAGGGTGATTTATGTTACCAATGGATATGAGATAGTCTACGGAGGTGTGGGCGGCGTTTAGAATCGAAAAAATGCAAGAAAATGAGAGATTTGCTTATGGTGCTCACGGTGGTTGCTCACGGTAGGTGGAACCATAGCAAATCTCTATATATATATAATATATATATATATATTATATATATATATATATACTAAAATTTATTTTAGTTTGAAACATTTCATAGAAAGCATAGTTTAAATTTAATTGTATGTTTTTTAAATATGTAAAAATGGAAAAATTTATTTATTTATAATTAAAGTAGGATAGTAATTAACTAAAAATAATATTAAACTAAATATAGTAATTGAGGTAGCTAAGTGATTTTTAAACTTTATTAATTAAAATTTTTTCAATCATAATTGACAGATATTTGACAGTTTATCCTAGTCCTCTCACCCTTAATATAATAGAATAGATAAGTCGAAGGTCGAGACTTTGGAATGAAAACATTAATTCTTCATAATAGGGAATTAACTAATAAACTACCGAAAAATATACAGAGCAAAATGCAAATGTCCGTTTTTTTTAGTAATTCATAAGGAATGTAACGAGTATAATATGCTCTGTTGCTATAGAAGTTTTTTTAAATCGTTGGTAGTTGCTAAAGAATAGGATTTGAAGATTTGATTTTGGTTCCGTGGAAGCTCTATATCCTATATTCTAAGGTTAGGCTATTAACTAATTATACTTACATATTAAAGGATATATTTTAATGATATTCTGAAAGTTATGATTTTCCCCTTATTTCTGGACATGTTTTCATAGTTACATCCTAGTTAATGTATTTAAACCCGTGCGGTTTCAACTCTTAATTACATCTGAAAAAAATCAAAACGCACGGGTTACAAAATATATTTTGATCAAACTTAATGTATGTTTGTAAGAATTATTTTAAAAATATTTTATTAAAATATTAATAACTTATTAAGTTATTTTATTAAGTTTTTTTTTTTGTACATAGTTAAGACTAAATGAGGTATATAACTGATAAGTTAGGATTTTACGTCATTTTATACCCATTAAAAGCGCATTTTGAATTGTTTTATATTTGAAACATCTTCGAATATCTTATGTTTATATTGCATATCTTATTTCATATATATCGAGGTATAGTGGAGCTAAAATGATCAGGTATGGAAAGAAGCCGACAAAACAAGAGGCACATGAAAGCATCTGACGACATCACAAGCACGCAGCTCAAGCAAGCAACTAAACCATACAAAGGGGATATGATACGTGAAGGCCAAGTCAACAAAGGAAAGTATTATTTATCCAAGAAGCACGCATAGATAGGAAGAATCGAGTCAATTAAAGCCCAAGAAATCAGCCCATTATGCTTAAGTCGGTTTTTAGGTTCTTAATCCTATTTATAAGCCTCAGACGAAAAAGGGAGAGGAAGCCGAGAGCTGAAATAAAAAAAGAAGCTCTTGGACGCTGCGAGGAATTTTGACGGCGAAGAACGAGACAAGTCGAGCACACCGAAAAAGGGCGAATTTCTTATCTTTTAATATTTCGTTTTCGACAATGTTTCTTTTGATTCTTTGTCGTTTTCGTATATTAATATGCTAGGCTAATTTCTTTTGTGATTGAGTCCGCGTGAGGCCGGACTATGACTACATATTAATGCTATTATTATCTTATTTAATCATATGATTTAAGTTATGTATTCTTTGTTTGCGCTTCATATGCGTACGTGTGATTGTCCTTCATGCGTATGATTATTGATTGGTTTATGAGACGGACTAAGTGATTAAACCGATTAGAACAAAACATTGAATACCACTACGTAAAACTGATCAGAGATGGAATTCAGTTTCGTATGTGTGGTTTCCGAGACCTTAGGCGCCGAAAGCGTATAAACTCGGAGAATTTCATAAAGATCGAATGCACGTATAGAAACTACATTCATATAGACATATAGTTGATTGGTTCTCTATTTACGTAGGGTTGCTAGTTACGTGAATAACGGGTAGCACATATATTAGGAAATTTCACCTTGACTTAATTCATGTTGATTAGATAGATGATATTGCATGCAAACGTAGGAATATTCGTGCCGAGCATGTGTCTTAATCACGTTCGTCGTTAACTGCTCTATCCTCGCTTATTTTATTTGCGTTTATTTTATTATTTGTGTTTTATCACTTTTATCAAATCATCAAAACTATAAAATTCCGTTATTTTAAATTAGAATTAGGAATATTTTTTTTAGAATTAATCGAGCTGTCTTCGTGGATCGATACTCGGACTTCGTCCGTTTTACTACTTACACGACCTAGTACACTTGCTATTATTTGAACGTGTCAATAACAACTTTCGATTTATTTTATTATTTATAAATCATATTTTTTTTTGAAAAATTGTTTTAAGTAACATTTTAAAATATTGAGTTATCATTAATTATAGATCAATTCTTATAACTTAATATCTATATAAAATCGTGTCATACATATTTTTGTTTGCTAATTTTTTGCTCGTGCAGTGTACGGGTTTTAAATATACATAACTAATATAAGTTAATATAATTACTTAATTATCTGTAAGGAAAGAATTTGATCAGGAAAAGTGATATATCATGAGAGTAAAAATAATTTCAAAGTATATTTCACTCTTATAAATGGTATAAAAGGAAGATACGGTAGTTGATTAAGATCAATGAAGTGAAAGGAGAGGACAATTGCCATTAATATGGCTTAATTTATGTTATAAGGAAGACAGTACATGATAGGGCTTAGATCAATATGACTTATTTTATCTTTGAGTCGTGATTTGTGGAACAAATTAAAATGTAAGATATACTTCAAATAAATTGGATTTACCATCCTAACTCTTCCTGGTATATATTTACAATCTTGGACTCGTGTAAAATGCTTTCCGAGTTATTAGCAGAAAAAGAAGAAAACACACCCTTCCTTATTCTTAAAACACAGTTCTAAGATGCTTTCTCATGAAGAAGAACCTATATTTTCCGAGTTCGTTCATGGCTAAGACGTCAGCTGCATAAACACATACACGCAAAGTACAGTAAGTCAATATTTATCTTAACTCAAACACTGCGCTCTATTTCTGATCTTAATCAAAAGTTAGAGTTTGAGACACTCACGTGCATAATGATATTTCTCCTTTTCGTTTTAATTAGAATTATTCCACATAACCAAAATATTAGTTGATACGTGTATTGAGACACATGGTGGGACCAAGAAACCACGGGCCACGGTTTATATGATAGTCTAACGAGAGATAACCTCATGAGATTGAGGATATGTAGCTGTGTTATACATCTACCTTACTTAAATCCTTCTCCATCAAACCTTTTTTTTTTTTTTCAAATTCGTTTGCAGAAATACCAGAATTAGAAACAGAAATTACTAGTCCTTCATTACGCATCACATATTACATCATATCATTATACCATTACATATTAGTAACACAACCCTCAAGACAAAAAGTACGCACGCATGCATGCAAGCAAAACCTACGCACCTTCTTCTTGCTTATTATTCATTTCATATACTTATTATTCTATTACACACACATACACACACACACATCTTGGAGAAGACACAGATCATCATCACCACGCATCATCATGGCAATGGAACAATATGAAACGCAGTCACCACAACATTCAAAATAATCCCAACCAACCCAAGAATCGAACCAAGCGTAGTCCCCACGAAAGTGAGCGTGCCCGAGAGAATCCCAGTGGTAGTGCTAAGTATAGGGCAAACAGTATTGTTGAGGGGCAAAAGGCTAGTAAGCCTACACGGAATAGGTGCAAGTGCGAGGGGACCCAAAATGGTTTTTATGAAAGGCACGGAGAGGTTAAAAGTTCCATTCACGTCTGTTAAAGCGGTGCTAGCGTTGAACGTTCCACTTAGGTTTGTGCATTGAAAGGTGACGTTACCCCAGCTAGGCCAGCAGCGCCGGGCACGCAAGTCCCAGTTGGCGTGCAACAGATTCTGCCAATGGCATTCACGCCATTGATGGTGATCTGAGCTTGGCTTGCAGTGGGTTGCGGGAGGTGAGTAGTATGAGGGATATGAGCAGAACTGCTGAGGCAATTTGTCGAGGAACGTTGTTGGTGGAAGCCATTTTTAGAGTTTGTTTGTATGTGTGTGTGTGTGCTGATTTGGGGGTTTGTGTGAGTTGTGGTGGTTTGAAGAGGGAACGAAGAGGGGCTATTTATAGAAGGTTTTCTTGCATGAACGAATGTGTGTAACGTCGTTTGGTTCTAATATTGGACTTCTTTTGTCGTTTTATTGATTTCTCTTTAATGTGTTGCACAAGGGTTTGGTAACTCTACGAGTATTAGTAATCATTAAAGTTGACAAAGTAGAGATTTGGAAATTGGAAAATTTTGGTGCTAAAGTGTGGGGCGTGGAAGCTTCATTTTCTATGTTTGCTAGGGTTGGGGCATTAAGTAAAACAATATTTAACAAGAGATTTTAGATATATATCTATACAAGATTTAATTCTGAATTTGTCTGTATACATCATGAAAGGAATTGTGTTTGCACTGCACTTTTTACTTGTTTGTAATTAATTATATATGCTTCTTTGTGGACGATGATCAGAATATCTCTTTTTTTCAGCCCCGTAGCTGAAGAAGTCGGGGCATGAAGCGAAACTCGAATTCGAGTCTGAGCCCTTATTAAATATTTTTTCCAAATGAGATACGAAATATAGCATAAATTTATAGCATAAGTGTGAATTAAATAAAGAAATACAAAGAAATGCTCCATCTATTTTGAAATACAAGTCGATTTATACTTTTGTTTTTGTTTTTTAATACAAGTCGTTTTCCTTTTTTTGTTGGAAATGTTACAACTTTACCCCTCATCTTAAATAAAAATAATTAGATTAATAGGATAAAATAGTTAATTGAGACAATAGATATTTTATTTTATTTCTTAATATGTATGCAATTAACTTAAACGGCTTGTATTTCAAAACCGAGAGAGTATGTTTTATAATTGAATGTTCAATAAACACTTAAAATAGTTATATAATCACTATTTTTGAGAAATTTTGGTTTGGATTGGGTACATATGAAGATAATGACGTCTACTTTTTTTTACAAAACAAAGAACTCATATTTATTGTTGAGCAAAACTTTAATAAAAAATAAATGTTTGTCCTCGCTTTTGTTAACTTGAAGGAGCATGTATAACTAACAATCTTTTGCACAATTTTCTATTTTATTTTTTAAATGAAATTATATACCACCTTACAATTATATATATATATATTATATATATGTGTGTGTATGTGTGTATATAAAAAATATTGGGTCTCCTTCCAAAGCTGGGCCCGAGGCGAGCGCCTAGTTGGCCTCGTAGAAGCTACGAGCCGGCTTTTTATTGGCTTCTTTATATAGTATGCGTTGGCATGTATCTGTTGGCTTGCTAGGAAACTAGCCAGGGAACTGTAACACACCGCCCTTTACGAATATAAGTCGAAGGTCGGCGATTTTGGAAAGAAAACATTAATTCTTCATAATGTATTTTAATTAATAAAGTACAAAAAATTACAGAGCAAGTGTCCCTTTTGTTTTATGTATTGAAAAGGAATATAAGTCGACGAGTATAATGTGCTCTTTGTTATGGAAGTTTTTAAATCGTTGGTAGTTAGTTGCTAAAGAATAGGATTTGAAGATTTGATTCGCTATATAAAGGGTGGGTCCGTGGATGCTCTATATTCTATTTTTAGGGTATTAGGGTATTAAAGAATATATTTAATGGAAAGATATTCTGAAAGTTTATGATTCCCCCCCCTTATTTCTTGAGCTGTTTTTGTAGTTACATGATCATGAAATTGGAGATGTGTTCGCATAAACTGCAATATATAGTAGTAGCCTGTAATAAACTTCTTGGATGGACGACCATGATGAAGCCTCAAATTTCATTTTAACCTTTTTATAGTATGCTTTCCAAATGGTACCGAAAGATGATAAGTTGACTTCTTTGCAAGTTTGTAGGAAACTAGCCAATGAACTGTAGCACCACCAACCCTATATTATTGCTGCTGCCTCATTGTTCAAACGGCATTATTATTACAAAATGGTTACATAATTGTACGACTCTTTATCTCACCCTCAAACCACAAGATAGATCTCATGAACCCATGCGTGCCATAAAAAGCAAACACATGGAAGGGATATTTTACACACACACATATATATATATATACATCTATCTTATAGTATATAGTATTATGAAAATGTATGTGTCCTCAAATCACTAGTACATATATACACATGGGTGACGATTTCTGTGCGTCGCCCAAGTTCGCAATTTTGGGCGACAGTTGTTCCGTAGGGTGCTGTTATGAGTGAATGGGCGACGGTTCGTAGCTAGAGCTGTCAAACGGCTTGGGCCCGCGGGCCGCCCCGCCCCGCCCGCCAAAGTGGCGTGGCGGGCTCTGAAATTTTAGGCCTGCCTTGGGCGGGCAAGCCCGTTGCGGGTGCGGGCTTTGGCGGGGCGGGGCGGGCTAGCCCGCGTGTAGCCCGCCAGATTAATTCAAAAAAAAATATTATTTATAATATAATATTGTAAATATAAAATAATAATTAGTACTTATTAACATAAATATATTCATATTAATAAAGTTTATTAAATTAAATATATTTTCGTTCATTTTTCTTATTTTTTCCTATTTTTATATTATTTTTTCTATTTTTTATTATTTTTTCTTATTTTTCCTCTTTTTTTTATAATTTTTTAATATTTTATTTTTTATATTAACTTGGCGGGCTAAGCCCGCCAGGCCCGCACCCGCCTTCGGGGCGGGGCGGTTATGCATTTCTTAGGCCCGCCAGATGGCGGGCTTACCCGCCCCATCACATGGCGGGCTTTGGCGGTTATGGGTCGGCCGTTTGGACAGCTCTATTCGTAGCTTAGAAACCGTCGCCCCCGCCCCATCATAGGCGACGGTTTCTTAGCTATGAACCGTCGCTATGTTTATATTTTTTTAAAAACTTTTTTCGTTTTTCATATGCCCAGCAATCAAATCCAAAACAAACAAATCAACTCAAAAGATCAATCCCAACAATCAATCCTCAACAATAACTAATAATAATCAATACAATCAAGAGTTACATCATCCAACAAATATCTCATAACATAACACAAACATATAGTAACACAAAAATCTAATCTACACGGAGGCTCGTAAAAATCAAGAGTTACATCATCCAACAAATTTTGCCACTTTTTTTGCATTAATCAAGCTCCAAATCAACATCAAGTCGAATATAACACAAGCCTAAGCCTAAACCTAACCTCAAATCACAGAATTTAAGCCCCAAAATCGCTGAAAATCGAAATACCTCATTTTCGAAAATCTCAAATTGCCACTTTTTTCGCATTAATCAAGCTCCAAATCAACATCAAGTCGAGTATAACATAAGCTTAAGCCTAACCTCAAATCGCTGAAATTAAGCCCTAAAATTACTGAAAATGAAATACCTAATTCTGAAAATTTCAAATTTTGCCACTTTTTCGCATTAATCAAGCTCCAAATCAACCTCAAGTCGAATATAACACAAGCCTAAGTCTAAACCTAACCTCAAATTGCAGAATTTAAGATCCAAAATCACTGAAAATCGAAATACCTAATTTTCGAAAATCTTATAATTTTGGAAATTAGAGATTTTCGAAAATTAGAGCATTAAATCGATACCTTTGTAGAAGAAATGGGTTGGGAGGTGTTTTAACGTGTTCTCCAAACTCAAAAACGACGGAACAGAAAGATTTCATTGCCGGAAAATTGCCTAAGAAGAAGATAGCTGGCTTCGTCATCTCTTATGAACTTTGGGGAAGAAGATGAGTTTTATAAACTCATGGGCGACGGTTGTATAGCTCGTAAACATCGCCCTTACAAAACGCAACATGGGCGATGGTTGTGCCGTCGAAACCGTCGCCCAAAGTAAAAAAAAAGAAATATTTTATTTTTAATAAATTATTGGGCGATGGTTTTTTGGTTCCGACTAGAAACAGTTGCCCAAACTGAGAAAATTAATTTTTTAAATTAAGGTGGGCGACGGTTTCTTGTGAAAAACCGTCGCCAAAAATTTGTCAATATCATAGGCGACGGCTCCTTGGCAGAAACCGTCGCCTAAAGTTGCCGAAACTTCAACAAATTACTACAACGCCTCCGCCTCTATTATGGACGACGGTTTTTCCGTAACCGTCGCCCATGGTGACGTGGCCTATGGTATATTCTGTACTAGTGAATTCTGCCATGTGTCCCATAATAATTAATTGTAATGAATTAAAAAACAAAATATTAATTTTCACTTAAAGTATTAATCTTAAGATTCTTAAGATTTTCTACAAGTAGCTTTCGTTTGAAAAAAAAAAAAGATTTTCTACAAGTAAATTTTCGATATGAGAAATTGATTTTAATTTAAAATCAGTAATTTCAGGAGGAGGCTGAATACTTGGAGAAGCAATATTAGCTCTTTGAGTTTCGACTTTATCTTTCAAAAGATGATTTTTAATATCTTTAAGAGAAGATGAAATTTCTTCAATATTTTTCTTTAGTAGATTTGTTCTCCTAAAACAATAACAGACATATTTGTATAATTTTGTTGTTTTAAAAGACAATTTATATGATTTAAAGTGATATTAATCGTTTCGTTTTCAAATATTTTTTGAAAAGCATTAAAATATCTAATTTCATTTTCTTTTTCCATTCGGAAACTAGATTGAGGAGGATAAATTGAGTTATTTTCCCCCGTTGAAAGCTTATAATTTCTTTCAAGAACTGCAATCATATTTTTGAAATATTTTGTCAAAAACCATGGAATAAAAGCTAACATTTCATTGCGTTTTGACAAATCACTATAAAATTCATCTTGAAAATAGTTTTATCTTCTTTATAGAACTTTCAAAAAACCATTTTCGAAAAAGTTCCCCTTTGGGTGAATTAAATTCTTGGTTAATTTTCTTTCTTGCCGGTGAACCCGGACAAAAATCAATTTTGAGCTTTAAATCCATTGAACATGAAAATCCATTTCCGACTCGGTTAGTTCCTCGTCGTGATTTTTAAAAACTCTATGAACTATATTATCAGGATTAATTCTTAATTCTTCTACTTTATTTTGAAGGTAATCACTAGAGGTTGATTCTCTAATTTGAGAGGTCAAAGCTCTAGAAGGAAACATAACCAAATAATCACATGGTGATATATGATAGTGAGATGAAGCAGATCTAGTCATTCTAGACCTAGGAACGGATGTTGGATTTTGTTCGAATTGTATTTGAACAGTTCCGTCTGTTGCTTGTATTATTTGAGTAGGTTTGTTTTTAATTTTAGGTTGGGAAGGCATGGCTCTTTCTATAATCCAGTTTTCTGGAAATTGTATTTCTTCCAATTTTATAAATCTTCGAGTTGTAATATTTGATCTACTAAAATTGGTTTCTATAAGAACAGTTTCGTTGATGGGTTTATAAACGATTTTGCATTGTGGATTAAGAGTATATAAAGGCTTATAATAAATCCTATAACAGATACATATTACCTCCGATCCTGGAGCGTAATTATATCCGTAAGTTTTGACATTTAATGTCAAAACATCCAAAATATTGACATCAGTCAATGATAATTGGAGATTAGGATAGACATTAAAATAGACTGGGCCGTGAGCAAGGCTAGACTGAATTTTTCCCATAAGGGATTGTTTCCAGTCGGGATTTCTACGTCTCTAAGAGCTGCTATAAAACTCTCAGGTAAACCTTCTAAGTTAGAGGCTTAAAGGCTACCTGTACTAACCCGATATGAATAAATTTATGATTTATTCTATATTTCTCTAAGTCTCTATTGCTTAGAAGTCTAATAACCAATTCTTCGTTATTCAAAGAAATTGTTTCCTCGGTATTTTGACTACCTGCTTCAAGCCTAATTTCTCGAAAGTTCATAATTCATAGATTATTTTATAATCTATCCTAGGAATTGTCTAATGATTCAATTTATCTAAATCTTGAGGGATATCATACTCCTCAATACTGTTTTTAACAGTATCTTTACGTCTCATCAAAGTTAACATTTGATAAAGACCGTTAAACTACACCTCAACTTCTCAATACCCCCACCATGGCCTGAGATACGTAGAGGATCTTTAAGAAAAAAAAATTAAACTTTACAAATGATACATGGCGTTGCCAACCTATCGAACCATGGAAAATGGTACTTGGCGTTGTTAAACCTATTAGTCCAGTTATCAAACTTAAACAGTTTGATCCCGTTCGGACCCAAGGTAGTCCAGCCGATATACCATAATCAGACTCTCGGTCAAAAGTAGTTCAGCTAATATACCAAAAATAAAAATTATTTTTGTGATCGTTAGAATTAAATCATCAAATACAAGGATTTTTACATAATAAAAGCTTCAATTAATTCAATCGGTAACAGCCATCATCCTCAAACACCTTCCTTTCGGCAACATGGGCTTGCCAAGAACCGACACAGAATTAATCAAAATTAAACTTTATTACAACCTTTATTCAAAATTTAATTCTTTCAATCGATTTTTCAAAATATTTTTATAAAAGAAAATATTAACTACATCATATTAATATATGTATAAAAATATCATATAAAACCATGATTTAAGGTACTAAGGCATCTTGGTGCAGTTTAACAAAGAAATTCAGCCTTCCATTAAGGCTAAGTTAGACAGAAGATAAATAAGTAAAAACAAAATAAAAAAAACTTACTTGTAAAAGAGATCGTACAAGAAACTTCAACTTTGATTACTTGAAATATTTTACAACAGGGAGAGAATTACAAAGGGAAGGTAAGAGAGAAAGTAAGTGCGTAAGGAGATGCGTACATGGCAAATGGCTTAAGGCCATTTTTATAGACAAAGTAAACAAAAAGTACATAGTAGACATCATAATTCGCCAAAGAATTTCTTCGATTATTGTCTTTGCTTGATGAGCTGGCTCCATCATCTTTAAATGTTGGCCGTTACTTTTTAAAGGATGAATAGTAATTTGTTGTTGCTTCATTAAAGTAATCCACTTTACCTCGAAAGTCTTCGTAATTATCCTCACTTTAGAAAGTGGACAAAGCGAGACATAATTTCTTCTTATCTTTTTCTTGAACCTTCTTGGTAATTTCGTCTTTGAGAAGATCGACTGCATCATCATCCATGATATTGTCCGGATCTTCCGGTTCTTGTGCTTCTCCACGAAGACAAAATTCATCGTCTTTTGACGAAGTCTCCATTGAAAAATCCACCGAAGCATCCACTCCAAGATTTTTGTGGATATATTTTCGCATAATTTCGAAATAAGCCTGGACAATTTCTTCAGTCTTCATTTTTCCTTTTTGAATATTTATCCTTCTTGGAATAATTTCAGAAGGACTCGGAGGTTCCCTATGTTGATGATTATTAATCATTTCTTTTTATTGAGATATTTTTTGCTCAATTTTATCAATTGTCTGCTAATCATTTTTTTTCCAAAATTTTATATAAAAATTTCGTTTGAGACATGGAATTTTTAGCTGGGTATAACCCACTTCTGGAGTCCATCTCCAAATTATGGAATACTGAATTCAATATAAAAATGTGATGAAGCCATTCCTTCAATACATTCCTGTTTATGCTCCGCTTCTATTAGATTCGGAGATATCTTAACCCATTCTTGGTATAATCCAAAGAAAGGTTCTTTAAGAATTTCAATTGAGGCTCCATAAGAAAGCCACCATTGATAAAACCAATTTGGAATATCGGACTTATAAACATCCGCACAAATTTTAATCCACCAAGAATGCTTCTTATTTTCATTCTGATAGAAAAAGACTTTATAAAAGGCATCGATATAATCATAATAATTAAATTTAACTAGAGTTTTTAACTCAGGATGAAAATATTCTCTATCCTTTAAAGGGTGAATAGCCCATTTTCAAGCGAAATAATTTGCTTGACAATAATTTTACTAAAAGTATAATCTTTTTTCAAATCAGTTTGAGAATTTCCTGCTGTGAAATGTTCAATATCACACGTTCCTGTGGATTTTAGAATAGTTTTCATAATTGTCACGATTTTTATAAAACGTGGCAGCACATGATGCTTTATCAAAATACCTTGACATTATAGTCCAATTAATCAGATCATTTTAAGTCTTTAAATTCTAATAATATTATTACTTCAGTATGAGAAATTTATATATATATATATACTAGATATATCCATCATGAAAAGAGTTGTGATTGCGTAAACTGCACTTTTTATTTGTGTGTAATTAATTATATAATATGGTCTTCTTTTGGATAAAATCGCTCTTTTTAACCTTTTACATAGTATGCTTTGAATGTGTGTAGTTGGCTCGTTACGAAACTAGCCAGGGAACTGCAGCATGCCCACCCATTATCATAGTCGAAGCACGACTTTGGAAAGAAAACATTAATTCGTCATATAAATGTATTATTAATTAATAAACTACCAAGAAAAATACAGAGCAAGTGTCCGTTTTGTTTTAATTAAAAAGTACGAGTATAATATGATGTGTTGTTATGGATGTTTTTAAATCGTTGATAGTTGACCAAAAGTAGAGTAGAGAGAATTGGCATTTGATGATTTGGTTTGCTATGCAAAGCGATGTCCGTGGAAACTCTATTCTAAATTTTAGGGTTAGTTAGGGTATTTATTAAATAAGTATATTTTTAATTAAAAAGAGATAATAATTGAAAATTATTCTGAATGTTTATGTATATTTTTCATTTTTTGGATGTTTCATTACATAGCGAAAAGGAATTGTGTTGGCGTACACATGCACTATTGTTGTATGTAATTATTATTAACTTTTTTGGGGGACGATGATAAAGTCTTTATTTTGTTGATCTTTATATAGTATGCTTTCCAAAATGATGGTATCAACATACATATAGTTTACTTGTAAGTAGTTGTAAGGAAAAGTAAGCGTAGGAGCTGTAGCACCACCCAACCTTAATTGCTGCTAAACCTCATTATTCAAAACCGGGATTAATATTATTACAAAATGGTTTTACATAATTGTGCGGTTCTTCTAATTTAAAGCAAGGTGTGGGGACATGTTTGTCTCTCTCCCTCAAACCATAATATTAAAGATAGAACACACAAGATGGGATTCTGCATAATACTTGTAGCAGATGTAAATCTTTGCATTGGCGTACCCCAAGTTTGATTGGGTTCTAGATTAAGTTCCAATTCGTTTTTTATTCCAACCGATTTCCTTTGTATAGTGAAACTGAACAACCGTTTTTATTCTCAAGATTGCACCCCAAGATAATTGAAAATGATGGAAGTTTTTAGACATTGGTAATAAGTAGCTTTTTCACTAATGGTAAAAAGGTTATGACCAGTGTTTATGGGGTAGCCTGAACCTCAGGAGATTGTGGATATTTAGCTGTGTAGTTACATCATCTATCCACCACACTTTTCTTTTATACATTCGTTTAAAAAAGATAACAGAATTAGATTAGTCCTTCTCCATTACGCATCACACATTACATAATATCATTACCATTACATATTAGTAAACACAACCCACAAGACAAAAAAGTACGCACGCATGCATGCAAGCAAAACCTACGCACTTTCTTTCTTGGTTATTATTCATTACATATACTTCTTATTACTAATACACACACACACATACATCTTGGAGAAGACACAGATCATCATCACCACGCGTCTGGCGATGGAAGGATCTCAAACACAGTCACCACAACGTTCAAAATAATCCCAAGCAACCCATTAATCAAACCAACCGTAGTCCCCACGAAAGTGAGGGTGCCCGAGAGAATCCCAGTGGTAGTGCTAAGTATAGGGCAGATAGTTTTGTTAAGGGGCAAAAGGCTAGTAACACTGCACGGAATAGGTGCGAGGGGACTCAAAAGGGTCGTTACAAATGGCGCAGTTATGTTAAAGGCTCCATTCACGTCTGTTAAAGCACTGCGAATACTGACCGTCCCACGTATAGGGTCTGTGCAGTTAAGGGTGACGCTTACCCCAACTAGGCCAGCAATGCCGGGCAAGCAAGTCCCAGTTGGCGTACAGCAGACTTTGCCTCTAACGTTCACGCCATTGATGGAGGGCTGAGCTTTGGCTTGTAGTGGGTTGTGGGAGGTGAGTAATATGAGGTATATGAGCATAATTGCTGAGGAAATTTGTTGAAGAAAGTTGTTGTTTGATGCCATTTTTAGGGTTTGTTTGTTTGTGTGTGTGCTGCTTTTGGTTTTGTGTGAGTTGTGGTGGTTTGAAGAGGGAGCGAAGAGGGGCTATATATAGAAGGTTTTCATGCATTAACAAATGTCTGTAACGTTGTTTGGTTCTAATACTGGACTTTTTTGTTGTTTCATTGATTTTTCTTTAATGTGTTGCACAAGGGTTTGGTAACCCTACGACTACGAGTTTTAGTAATTAGTATCGTTAAAGTTGACAAAGTAGAGAGATTTGGTTTTTGGAAAATTTGGGTGCTAAAAGTGTGGGGCGTGGAAGCTCTATTCTATGTTTTAGGGTTAGGGCATTAAGTAAAACAAATAAAAGAGATTATAATGTAAGGATTCTACCGTTCACATAATATATGTATATTTAGAGATATCTTCTGGATCTGTACATTTACATCACGAAAGGAGACGTGTTTGCGTAGTAAAAACTACACATTTTTCGTTCTGTTAATTATGCTTTTCTTTGTCGACGACGATGATAAAATCTCTCTTTTTCGGTTTTTAATCTTTTTTATCTAGATATGGTTTGGCATCGAAAGGAGATTGCATATATAGTTGACTTGTTAGGAATTACACTGTACCACCCAACCTTATATCATAGTCGAAGGACTTTGGAAAGAAAGCATTAATTAGTTAACACAAAGAAAATACAGAGCCAACAAGTCTCCGTTTTGTTTTACTAATAAAAATTAAAGGAAAAACGTTACGTATGATATGATTCACTTCACTCTTAACAATAACCTTCCTTTTTTCTAGCATCTCAAACAAAAATGGCCTCAATAAGACAGTAATAAAGAAACGGAGATATCTTTTATGATTCTCAGTCTCCATTGAATATATTTTAATTAAAAATAAATTGGTTAATGGATGAATATAGTCAATGAAACATATATAAATAGTAGTAAATTAGCTAGAATTCTCTTTTAATTAATAAAATATGTTATCGATATATTAATCAAACTTAAGGGTCCCACTATTATTATATTAGAGATGTTTTACTGTAGTATGCTTTGGGGACGTGCTTGTCTCTCTCCGTCAAACCATAATATTCAAGACAGATTTGATGAACCCAACAAGCGTGTCATAAAAAAAGCAAACACACAAGATGGGATTCTGCATATAACACTTGTATCAGATGTAAATCTGTGCATTGGCTTACCCCAAGTTTGATTGGGTTATAGATAAGTCCAGTTCCTTTTTTATTCCAGCCGATTTCCTTTGTATAGTGAAACTGAACAACCTTTTCATTCTCAAGGTTGCACACCAAGATAATTGAAATGATGGAAGTTTCAAAACATTGGTAATAACTAGCTTTTTCACTAATGGTAAAAAGGTTATTACCAGTGTTTATGGGGTAGCCTGAACCTCATGAGGTTGAGGATATGTAGCTGTGTTATTACATCATCTATCCATCTCACTTTAATTTTTTACAATTGTTTAAAAAAGATAACAAAATTAGAAACTCAAATTAGTCCTTCTCCATTACGCATCACACATTACATAATATCATACCATTACATATTAGTAAACAGAACCCACAAGACAAAAAAGTATGCACGCATGCATGCAAGCAAAACCTACGCACTTTCTTTCTTGCTTATTATTCGTTACATATACTTTCCTATTACTATTGCACACACATACACACACATCTTGGAGAAGACACAGATCATCATCACCACGCATCATCATGGCGATGGAAGGATCTCAAACACAGTCACCACAACGTTCAAAATAATCCCAAGCAACCCATTAATCAAACCAAACGTAGTCCCCACGAAAGTGAGGGTGCCCGAGAGAATCCCAGTGGTAGTGCTAAGTATAGGGCAGATAGTTTTGTTAAGGGGCAAAAGGCTAGTAACACTGCACGGAATAGGTGCGAGGGGACTCAAAAGGGTCGTTACAAATGGCGCAGTGATGTTAAACGCTCCATTCACGTCTGTTAAAGCACTGCGAATACCGACCGTTCCACGTATAGGGTCTGTGCAGTTAAGGGTGACGCTTACCCCAACTAGGCCAGCAATGCCGGGCAAGCAAGTCCCAGTTGGCGTACAGCAGACTTTGCCTCTAACGTTCACGCCATTGATGGAGGGCTGAGCTTTGGCTTGCAGTGGGTTGTGGGAGGTGAGTAATATGAGGGATATGAGCAGAATTGCTGAGGCAATTTGTTGAAGGAAGTTGTTGGTGGAAGCCATTTTTAGGGTTTGTTTGTTTGTGTGTGTGCTGCTTTGGGTTTTGTGTGAGTTGTGGTGGTTTGAAGAGGGCCTATTTATAGAAGGTTTTCTTGCATGAACGAATGCGTGTAACGTTGTTTGGTTCTAATACTGGACTTTTTTTCGTTGTTTCATCGATTTTTCTTTAATGTGTTGCACAAGGGTTTGGTAACTCTACGAGTATTAGTAATCATTAAAGTTGACAAAGTAGAGATTTGGAAATTGGAAATTTTGGTGCTAAAGTGTGGGGCGTAGAAGCTCTATTCTATGTTTTCTAGGCTTAGGGCATTAAGTAATCAACATTATAATTAAAGAGATTATAATGGAAGAATTCTACCGTTCACATAATATATGTATGTATAGAGATATTTTCTGGATCTGTATATTTACATCACGAAAGGAGACGTGTTTGCGTAGTAAAGTACACATTTTTCGTTGTCTGTTGATTATGCTTCTTTGTCGACAACGATGATAAAATCTCTCTTTTTCACAACGATGATAAAAATTGCATATATAGTTGACTTGTTAGAAAACTAGCGAAGGAAAACTGTCCACCCAACCTTTTATCATAGTCGAAGGACTTTGGAAAGAAAACATTAATTAGTTAACTACAAAGAAAAGTCTCCGTTTTGTTTTACTAATAAAAATAAAGGAAAACGTTGCATATGATTCACTTCACTCTTAACAATAACCTTCCTTTTTTCTAGCATAATAAAAAAAAAATGGCCTCAATAATAAGACAGTGATAAAAGAAACAGATATATCTTTTGTGATTCTCAGTCTCCATTGATAATCCCACGCACAGACATCTCCGCTTCAGAAAGGGGTTGCCCGGCGAAAAGACGAAGCTGCCCTCTCCTCACGACAACTGCCCTCGAAGCATATGTTTCTGCTGCTGACTGTAGTTCCTGGGATTAATTTCGATGATTTAAAAAAAAAAAAAACGGAATTCAAATACATAAAAAGATCGTAGCTTTAAGCAAAAATTTATCGAAGAGAGGTTACTTACTTCAGCTTTTAAAGGAACAACTTGGGCACTGAAGTCTTCAAGATCCTCGAAAAAAGATAGCAGAAGGTAACAGAAATTGTTAGCATCAGAACGGTCCTCGAATGCAACTATATGAGGCAATTGTTGATCCTCAGCAGTGGGCAAGCTTTTCAGAGTGTAAAGGCCTTCCCCCTCCTCGCCATTTTCGCCTCTTCGCATAAGAATAGCCTGAATTGTAATAAAATGAGGAAAAAAAAAGCAATGGAGAAAGGCTCCGAAAAGTGAATCATAAGCAATGTGTATGAGAATAGCAACATACAAGAACATATGGAAGATTCAACCACCACTCATCAGCTTTGCTTCCATGTTTTACAGCTGATTTGGCATCATTTTTCCTAGGAATCCCATCAAGTGTGATTTCACCTTTGGCTTCCTTCCTCTGAGACTATACGATTGTAATTTGATTAGAAATCCAAATGATATATGCATATATATCGACTGGAAAGTGCATTATAGAATGGAAATCAGCCGACACTTTGACCACTTAAGTATGAAATGATCGAGAATTAAACAGCACAAGAGCAGGGGGGCTACCATTAGTCACCTTTGATTTAGCTGTGTCCTTTCTCTTTCTTTGCTTTCTTACGCCTCTTTCTTCCGAGACCATCTTGTTAGAATTCTTTCGGGAAAATTTGGCCTCGGCGATAGCTTTCTGTTTGTCCTCTTCGACTGCGTGAATTGGCTCTTTCCTCTCTGAATCACTAGAAGAAAATTCAAGCTGCTTTTCTTCATCCCTTATATCAACTCTATCTCCCTTTACCAAATCTTCACTTACAACTTCAGTGATATTCTCATCAACTGAACCACTGAAACCGTTCGGTTTCCCCGGATTACCATCCAAGCCTTTGTATTTGTACTTTTTCTTGAACAACAATGAACCATTAGCCTCTCCTCCATCTAATTCATCGTTTGAAACTTCCTTTCTTGCTTTGCTCTCCTTCCTCGAGTTCTCAGGCGAACTAGCACGTGACTTTTCCAACTTCTTCCTCAGTTTGATCAACTTATCATCAACCTCTTCCTCGATCACACTCTTCGAATGCTTCTCCCCATCATCTTCGAAGCTCTTATCACCATTGAAATTCTTCCCCGACTCTAGTCTTTCCTTTTCTCTGGCCTCCCTTGCTAAAGCACGAATCTCCTCGATTTTCCTCTCCATTTCCAATTCATCAACATAAACGAATTCGCCGCCGCCGCCATTCAAGAAAACCTTAACCCTAGTCTTATTACCTTCCTCATCGCCTCCAAATTCAATGACTGGGCTCTTATCATCGTCATACCCATTCAATCCCTCGTTTTTACTAAAAAACAAGACAGCACAAACAGTCTGAAATACAAAAGCACCAACCAACCAGAATCCGTATTTAAATACCGATTCTTTAGTAGCCCAAGTCCCAGCACTGCTATCAATTCCAATCCCATCAGACACTGAAGCCTCAACCTCCCTCGATTCCTCGCCATTCTCAGAATTATCAGTCGCAACTTCGGAATTCAGAGGTTCTTCTACTTCATGAACTTCCTCCAACGGTGAAGGATCAGAAGGGTTCGCCGGATTTTCTTGGGGGAGTTTCGGGCGGGTGGGTTTTGTTAGGGTTCTGAGGATTTTCTGCCTGAGGTGGTTTTTTCTTGCAGTAGGCCTTCCGAGGTACGAAGTGGAAGCGCAAGAAACTGAAAAAATGGATTTTCTGGGATTCAACGGCGGTGTGTCGCGGAGGAAAGAGGTAATGGCGCCGTGCGGAAAAGCCGCCATTTTCCCATGAAAGACAACTCCCTCAATTTTTCTTTTTTTTTTTGTATAAAGAAAATTTAGGTCCATATCCAAAACCAGGCCCAGCAAAAGCACAGGCCCCATAACTACTTTCTTTAGAGCTAGCTCTTTATTTTCAAAATTTCAGAAAGCATCAACTTTTCAATTTCTTCACACTAGCTAGGTTACGCATTCTCGGATCGGAAGTTCCGTTGCAAAGGATAGCAAAATATGGTAAGCTGTGTCTCGTTTTTTTTCTTCAGTAGCTCGTCGAATCCGATTTATGATCTCAGCTCGTCCTTTTCGTATTTATCCATTGTTCTACTTTTGTTTTTCAAGGTGTAAATTATCGATGTTTTGTTGTTATTATCATTCTTCGCCTGCTGATTTTGTAAAGCTATTTTTCTATAAATTCGAGACGAGTGAGAAGATGTAAGGCCATTGTTGAGATTGTGCTGTTATATTCTGAAGATTGAAAGTTCACATTTTTTTTGTAGATCTGTTTGTTCTTTTGGATTTGAGTTCTCACTAATTGTTCTAACAGGACGGGCAGGATGGGGATAATACCAAGCAGAGTACCTCTGATATGACTGCATTTGTACGTTAATTCTTGACTTATCTGTAGTAGCATGTTGAAATATATCCAAGCCAATGGTTGTTATTCTAACATCTCTTTTTTAAACCACTTAGGTGCAAAATCTGCTTCTACAAATGGTAAGAAAGATCTAAGCTTTGTCCCTCGACCCTCTCTGCATTTAAATCTTTGCTTCCTCTGTAATATCTTTTCCTCGTTCCGTTGCGTGCAGCAAAATAGGTTCCAGACCATGTCCGAATCCATCATTTCGAAAAATATCCTTTTTAAAACTGTTGCTTTACTACATCATATGATTAGATATTGGTTCTCTTCTTCTTCTTAGGTTTTGTGAATCCATAGTAACGTTTGTTGTTCTTGTCGTATTCAGATGCTCTCTGTTGTGACTGGCAGGTAGTTTCTCCTTTCTTTCGTTCTTTATAACTTGTTGGATTCGTTAACGTTCTTTTCCTTGACTGCATCGTACTCGATGAGATGGGCAATCGAATCGACGAGCTAGAGCAGAGCATTAACGATCTTAGGACAGAGATGGGGCAAGAATGTTCTTCGCCTTCTCCCATTGCTCCACCAAAGGCAGTAGCAGATGGACCAACCACGCCCGATGACCGTTGATGAAATGATGCCCTATGCTTTCTTCCTTGGAGTGTGATTTTGCTTGTTTCTGTTTTTTTTTTTTTTTCAACATGGGATTGATCTTTTCTACTGTGCCAATTGTTTCGATGTTTATGATATTGGAGCAAAACATTTCATTACCAGAAGTTTGTCTCTTGTGTGCGTATTTACAGTAGAACCCGACCCGAATTTGGGTTTCAATGTAGACCCGCCCATTTAATACATGGGTTGGTAAAAAGTGTTTACGGCCCATGTCAAGATTCTTTCACTTTTTGGTCCCCCAATGAAACCATCTTTGACTTGGTCCACTCACACTTCAATCAAGCCAGCCATGAATGAATCATGTTGAATTGAAGCGCTGGTATCGTATTGATCGATCAAAATTCACACTGTTGCGCGGCTATTATACACACGATTGAGGATGGAAGACGATCTAAGCCCGACGAAGCTCGAGTACTACGATGACATGTTCAGGCTCGAATCGACTGCAGCGTTTCAAGCTCAATTTAAGGTCAGCTACTGTAATTACTTAGCGCCGCCGCCCGCGTCGTAGCAGCTAGCCTGCGAATTGATTTTGTTGATGGATTTTTCATTGAAATAGAGCGAAGATGGCCGCCAAGTGGTAGTTTTGGACGCCACCGTCTTCCATCCTCAGGGCGGCGGTCAGCCGTCGGATACTGGTTCCATATCTAATCAACGGTTCAGATTCAATGTGCAGGATGTTCGGCTGAGGGACAAAATTGTAATTTTCCTACTGTTCCTTTGTCTTCTTCGTTGGTTCAGAGCGTTGACATGCGATGACTCTCAGTAATTCAGTATAATCTTATATAGCTTTGTAGGCGATGCTAATAACTGCTAAATCAATTATGCTACTCTGTTATCATATTTTCAACGAAATCTAACCTACCCTACACGCCCCAATGGGATTTGCCAAGTGGTGTGATTCATTTTCTTTTTGTTTTTGTTTTTGTGGCAGGTGTATCACTATGGGTTTTTCGAGGAGAATTATGAAGATGGGTCGCTGGAAAAGAATATTGAGAGAGGTGCTCAAGTAGTGTTGAATGTTGATGAAGCTAGGCGTAGGCTCAATTCTAGGTATCATGTTTCTGTCTTTGGTCATGAAAATCTTTCGTCCAGAAAAATACGTATGTTCCCTATTCGGAAACAAAGAATGTACTTGCGGTGTCTTGCATATTTACAGGCTACACTCAGCTGGGCATTTGCTGGATATATGTGTGAGAAATGTCGGATGGGATCACTTGGAGCCTACCAAAGGGTACCACTTTCCTAATGGGTATGTTCTCTCAGTGTTTGATCGAGTATAAGGCTAAAATTGCGCGTCGTATGTCTTCTATTAATTGTTGTTTCTATTTGTTCTCATGATCAATTTACTCTGTACTTGCCTTCGTAAGGTGTCGGGCGCCTTGCATTCTATTACCAGAGTTTATATCTTTGATGTTTAGTCCTCACATGACTTTCATGTATCATTTTTATACAATCTTAAGGCCATACGTGGAGTACAATGGTTCCATTCCGCAGAATGAATTGGAGAGTAAGCTAAAGATGATAGAATCAGAAGCTAATAAGTTGATCTCAGGAGGAGGGAAGGCAGGCATTTCCAAATTAGTATCATATTCAACTACATTTCTCTTTTTCTCCTGTACATATAATTTGCAAGCTGATTTACTAATAATTCGTCACATCACACTAGGTTTCTGTATCTATCACACCTTACGACGAAGCCTGCGAACTGTGTGGTGGATCTCTTCCAGATTATATACCCAAGGTTGGAATTTTCTTTACTTATGTAATGTGAAGTTCACGGTATATTTGTTTGATGAGAGACAATAGGAATAGAAGTGGCTGGGACTTCATCTTTTTTGACCCTTTGTTTGAGTTTCTAGGACAGCAATCCTCGGATAGTGAAGTTAGGCGACAGCCCAGGGTGCCCTTGTGGTGGTACTCATGTCAATGACATCTATGACATTTTGAGTCTTAAGGTGCATATGTTCTTTCGAATCTTCTATTTCTGCTATTACATTATATGCTGTATGAAAAATGACACATTTGCTAATTCTCAAATCATATCTTACAGCAACCTTTACTTCTCTTCATCATTCGCTGTTTTAGTCCCCCTACCAATTGCAGATTCTTGTGTATTTCTTCAGCATGCTCATATTTTTTTTTCCTAATCCCATTTTTAGGTTTCTCAGATTCGGACAAAGAAAGGAGTTACGAAAGTCTTTTATAACGTTGGAAATGCTGCTGACAAATGATGTCCGTGAATGTGATCTGTAAAAGAAGTTTTATGCAAATATTTGAATTGCTTTTTAGTTTTTCTTGTGCTTCTTACATGTAATGTGATGATTCACACATTCGTTGCAGCCTACCTTTAATTTAAGACGTGATTCGTTTAACGTTACTTCCTTTGCTTCTTCTTCAGTTATGTTTATTTCAGTAGTTACCATTTTCTACGAGAAAATGATTAATCAATAAATAAAAGCACGAAAGTCACTGTTTGCCTAACTTGGCATACAGCTTCAAATGTACGACTCGTAGTTCAGTTTTCAAAAAGTAATGGTGGGCGCAGAACTTTCACATTTGTAGTACGAAAAAACGGGTCATAAGAATCTCTGCAATAGGTGTATTTTAAAATGTTATATAACTAAAGGATACCAAAATTCTAAACTGATATAGTAATTTAGTAGCTGAGGTTGGAAATTGAAAGAACAACCCTGTTGAAGTTTTCTCTTTCGAAAAGTGATGTTACAGAAGTCAGAATCTGCCCAAATGATTCAATAAATTATTCTAAATACTCCCTCCATCCCGAAACTTTATAGACATTTGGGATATGACGCGGTTTTTAAGAAACTGAATATTTTAATAATATAGAAAACAATTAGAAGGTAAAAAAGTGTATATTTTGACACGTCTTTTAAGAATATTTAATATTATTATATTGATTATTTGTGATGATTTTTTGCTAAATAAGGAAATGTACAAAAGATAGCGGGACGTCCGATATAGTAAAATGTATAAAAACTTTTGGGACGGAGGGAGTACTAAAATTGAATCATTTCATTAACACTGAAATCCTGCTCTCTAAAAATCCTAACCCATCTCTTTTCTCTCCAGCGTCGCACTCATTTGGATCTAAGTTTGCTCCCCACCCTCCATTGATGGAGGTTGGGGAGGTCATCCATAATAACTCCCACCATATCCAAATACTTTAAGTTTATTATTGCGTGTATTTTCATTTTTTCTTGCTTTTTGCAGTCTCCCCGCTTGGGAGTGCCCTCCTCGAACAAGACAAAATATCCAAGTTGAAGATAGTACCGTAGATATAACCCGGTAGCCATCTTTTAGAGTATTAGGTTAATTTTTAGTAGGTTCTTTAGTTCTTTGTTTGATCTTAATATTTTGTTTTCTTTCGGGCTTGTATAGGCTTGCTTCTCTGCTTTCATTTTGTGCGCGTTCATTTCTCTCTTGTTGAGAGCTTTGACGGTCTGAGTGTTACCAGAGGTTGCATTTGGACACTTTACTCCGTGTAAATTTTGTGGTTTCTAATGAAACTTTTGTTTGAAAAAAAAAAAGAACAACGATAAAGATTATCATCATTCAATTACAAAATATAATATCATATTTCATTTTGTTCTCCAATTGTATGATAAGGGATATAAACCTACGTCCCTTGTTTATGATCATGAGAAGAAAATCTATTAAAACGTTGGTGGTGTAAGTGTTCATGAAAATATCCCAAATTCATGTAATATCACTCAAGCCATATTTCTTATACACAAGGAATGAAGAATCACGCACACACGCACACAAACACACACACACACACACAAAATGAACAATCATCTTTACACTGCATGCACACACTTTCACAAGATTTCATTACACATCTAACAAGCTCAGACACAAACACTAGCAAATCACCAATATATAACAAACAAAACACCTTATAAAAACCTCATATTGATTAATTATCCCTCACTTCGAATTCGTTCCTATTCTTGACAACAATATCGTACATGTGCATGGGCTTGAACTTGTTGAAGTCCTTGGGAAGAGAAATAAGGTGCACAGTCGATCTCTTATGGAACTGAAGCAGCGATGGATCATCGTAGTACCTTTCCCAGCCGAGCAACCTCAGCTTAGTCTCTAACACAGAGTACGATGTGATCACCTCGTTAGAAGGGAGATGAACTAGGGTTTTCTTACCATGACAATCTCCTGCGTTCTCCACTAGCCTAACGACGCCGTTCTTGAAAACCCAAACGCCAGACATTGTTGTGTGAGTATATAATAAGAAATGATATGTTATTGGATATATATTTCTTGAGTTGCAAGTGGTTATTAAATGGGAGATGTATTTATAGTGCTGGCTGGGATGTGTCGCAGAATTTGATTTTCTTTCTTGTTTTCTTTTTCAATGCCAATGCATATCTATGTTTATATTATTAAATTGATATATGTCAGTGCATGAGAGATGGGCTAGTGATGGATGTCTGTGAGAAGGCGAATGAAGCAAAGCTATCGAAGTAGGGCAACTAAATTGGGGTTTCTTTGTAATTGAGAACACTTCCTTTTTTATAATTATAAAAGAAAGGCTTCTTTTTGTTATCGGGCATCAAGAATTTCTTACGTGGCCTTTTGGTACGTTATTATCGTATTGAATAAAGCCTAACCTAATTTAATATTGCATGATAATTTTTGTCTTAATGGGTTCTCGAGAACCTTTTCTCTATCATGCTTTATATATACTAGCAGTTACTTTACACTTTACAGCATGACTACACAGTGGAGTACTTATTCCTAACATGTATTTTAAGATAATTGAAGCCATAAAAAAAGGTAATAATACATAGATATGGACATCAATCATTTTAATATATAAAAACGAGTGAATAATGTGCATGGGAGATGACTGTGACAATAGCTTAGGAGCAGTCAAGATCAAATCAAACTCGTTCAAATTAAATGGAAGAACTGAACTATTTATCCCTCCATGCGTAATGGATAGGATAAGAAAGAGAAAGCAAAGAACTCTACCATATCGTGAAAATGAACATATTATATCCAGCTAAAAAAATTCCATTTTTTTCTATTTCTATTTTTCTCGTAATAACGTATAACATTTAATGGAAGAGTGGGCTTTGGACATGTGTTGAAAAGCGGCTTATCCTCATAAGTCAATGGCATGGCCATTGATGGTTTTCTTTCCTGGTGAGATGATTCAAGAAATATTGGAAGCTCTCTTCTGTAGCTTTCTCAATTAAATTAATCAACAATATAATTAAAGGATTTTTTTGGATAATCGAACAGACTTATTATGTTTGTGTGTGTGTGTGTGTTACACTTGTCGTCACGTCACCCCAAGCCGCATTGTTTCTCTCCTATTTTGTGCATTAGTAGGTAAGGAAGACATGTATTCAATTATATTGAGAAGTTATGGATACGATCTTTTGAATCTCTCGTGGCTCATCTTGAATGAGTATATCTTTTTTTAGTTGTTTTGATAATTAATCTGTAATAACTGTGTCTAAACTCTAAAGCTAGCGAAATGGGTTTAATCTTTCTTAGTAACTATTTGAAAAAAAATATTAAACATCTACGTACGCCATGTCCTTGACTTTGAACTCATTTCGATTCTTGATCACTATTATATCTTACATGTGAATGGACTTAAACTTGCCGTGTTCTAGCTTTAGTGGCATTCGCATAATTGGTTTATATACACACACGCACTCATATATAATATATACTAGTAGTTTTGCACACCCATAAGTGTGTGCTATATAATAATATTTAATTATGAAATAATAATACTAAAAATAGGACATATTTGGAAATATAAAAATATTAAGTAGTGGCTGGTTTTTTTTTTATTTATTCTTAAACGGAGTAGTGTGGTAACTAACTAATTGGCTACAATTTTTGGCGTAATTGATACACCAAAGATAAAAATAGCAGTTTTTAAGAGGCTCTGACAATTAATATAAGAGTATAGATATATATATATAATATATATGAGGAATTTTATGGTGCTCACCTTATGTGAGCACCTTATGTGGGCACCTGTTGATGTTGCACTCGTTCGTGCCATTTCAACATCCCACATCAACATCTAAGATTATGTCGTCTTAATTAACACCTTATGGGATCCATTAATCGATATTTCGGACGCTGATGTGGCATATCGACGCCTTACATAACATTATTCGTATCAACGAAGTATATCGCGTACAATATGCCACATGAGCGTCCGAAAATCGATGAATAGATCCCATAAGGTGTTAATTAAGACGACATAATCTTAGATGATGTGGGATGTTGAAATGGCACGAATCGGTGCCACATCAACAGGTGCCCACATAAGGTGCTCACGTAAGGTGAGCACCATAAAATTCCTCAATATATATATATATATATATATATAATATATATATATATATATGATTTTATTTTATGCGTAATGGTTATATAGGGGTTCTCCGAGTGAGGAGAATTTAACTTTATTATCCGATATTCTTCATTAAACCCCACCCCCCATGTTTGTGGGAATCTTATTATAATATGCTACTTGAAATGAAATCCCCTCTCAACCTTTTCTTAAAATAAAGATAGGTCGATGGAAAGTGCAAATATAGTATCGCAGGAAAATAAAATGAATACAGTTAAAAATAGAAAACTAATACTTAATGAAGAATATGCTAATTAATATGTCATGTTCGAAGAACAAGGAATAAAAAAAAGATTTATATTCTTGATTCTTGTTCTGCAAACCCTTTGTTAATTAAATCTCAAGCTATTATTACAATCCGTTAATGGAACAAAACGCGCCGAATATTGGCGTTATGTTCATACTTGCTATACATTTTTATTGGAGTTACAAAAATAAACATATTATGTGAGTGCTCAGTTATCATCTCCAACTATTAGATTCGCTATTTTTATTTAATGGGCAATTTTATATATTTTATATACATATATATTTATATATATATATATATATATTCTATCCTCCAAAATTTTCTTGCATGAAATGAAATGCCCCCGTGAAGCTCTAATGGTCCTCTGACAGCAAATAGCCCGAGAGGCCATTGTCATATCATCATCACCAAGATTTTTCGATGGTCCGAAAAACAATTTACCAATCCATTATTGTTGTCTTTATCGGAATCTCCATCATTATTGAATGGCAGGGCCCACTACGTATCTATAGACACAACTACTTGCATATTTTTTTATGCAACATCCCTTTAAAAAATTGCCCATTTTGATGCTCGAACGACGAAGATACTCGTTTTTTACGTGCGGGCGCATATTTTTCTTATACATTGATGTGATGATAACACTTATGTTATTAGAACTTTAAAAGGTTTTTTTAACATGCCACGTAATGCTAAGTTCTTGGATGCTTCTCCCCTGATTGTTCTTACGTGGAGAATTTTGATGAATGATTAAAGGCTGATTAGCAGAGACTAAATCTGATTTATGTAATACTTTGGAATAAAGAAATGAAGGGATAACGATCCGATTACATATAATTTGTTTCTCAGGAATAAAGCTACAGCCTCTGTAATGAAGGATTTTATTCCAGCAAGTAATAATCCCAAGATAATGACAGAATTAGTTCATCATTTAGCATCAATCATATATTTCATCATCACCATTCCACTGGGGTTTGGAAATGAATTATTGGGTATTTTGGGCTTTTATTGGGCCAATTAACACTCAGATTCATTGGGCTTTTATTTGGGCCAAATAAAATAGTTCGTTATAAAATTCGAATTGACAAGCGAAGGCGTGGAAACGCGGTTGCGAAATCCAACTGTTCAAAGAAAATTATAAAACCAGGCTGTGACCAAATTCCAAAAACAAAGAAAGAAGGAAAAAGGAAAAAAAAGGAATTTCTCTCTCCTGCACTCTCTCTCTCTCTGTGTACAGTGAACAGTGCTGCTCAGCTGAAAATGCGTGCGCGCGCGCTTGGTGAATGACTTATCGTGCATCGTTTTCCGTTCGTATTTCGACTTCATGCTTTTAAGTTTTTATTTGTTACTGATTGACATGCTGCTAGTTTCATTCGATACATGATTCTTACTTGTGTGTGGTTGTAGTTGTTCAGGTGACGGGGAGAAGAATTTCTACTTGAAAATCGTCGAACGCCATCTGAGTTTGGTAATTTTACTTTTTCTCTTTGTAGTACTTGAAAATCGAACGATCGTTGCGCTCCATTTGTTTTTGTGACGGCAGAAGTTTTCTGAACCGAACTACGCTGGTTGCTATTGCGTTTGATTTTAGGATAACAAAGAAGATGGCGCGGAGGAAACAGAGTAACAACCGCATTATTGGTTTAGCACATGCATTGGACACTATCCGAAACGGAATTAGAAAAATGAAAAGAATCATCGAAGGACGTCCAATGACACGGATCAGTGTGACGGACTACATTCAGCTATGCGGGTATAGTTTTGAACTCACCCTCAACATGTTGTGTGATTTTGTTGAATTGTAGTTATTTATTCACGAGTTAATATTTTGCAGGACGGTACGCAGTGTGTGTACTGCGGAAGATACATGTGAGGTTTCTCCGATATTGTACCGAGAGTATCTGGACACGTATAAAGAGTACATTTCATCCGTGGTAATTTTGGTGCAAATGACATATTACAATGTATTTTGATTGGTAAATGCTCGATCGTTTGGCCGCCAGCATTATTACTCTGCGGTGAACATAAGCCCTTTTCCTGTTCGCATTCTCTGATTGCTAAATCCCTTCTTTTTACTCATTCAGGTATTGCCATCACTGACGGAGAAACATGATGAGTTCTTGTTGAGGGAGCTCATAAAAAGGTGATCAGATCACAAAGTAATGACGCGGTGGCTTTCAGGAATCTTTGGGTTTCTTGATCGGTATTTCATCCCTCGAATGATTCGTTTACCTCCACTTAAAGAGATTGGATTGATATTCTTCCGAGAAATGGTACATTGATCGTTTCAGGTTCTTGATAGCTTCTTTGATCGCTTTGTTCCTTCGCCAACTTTCCATTTTTTATAATAAATTAGACATCATTTCCATTGGATCTTTGTGACTACGGAGACTGACCTAATTCTGTTTCAGGTTTGCGAGAGATTACATGTTGATATTATGAATGCCGCTATATCATTGGTGTGCATCTTCATTTTTATTAGACGGTATCATCTTTCTATCCTTATTCTGTATGGTGTGATGCCTTTCCTTACTGGAACAGATTGATCAAGTGCGTGAAGAGAGCATTTAGACCGATCTTTACTGAACAAAGTAATGGAGTTCTTTGTTGAAATGGGAACATTCCCAGTTGATTGGGAGTATGTTTTTGAAACAAAAATGTTTCGTCACAATGCTGTCTACTTTCGTCAAAAGGCTTCTGACTGGATATCTGATTATTCGTTCCCCGACCCCGAGTACATGCGAAAAGTAAATTTTCTATTTCTGGTTCCATATTCAACCACCAAATATCATTAAATTATCAAGATATGCAGAAATGGTGGTTATGGTCTCTTCTGCTACTGCTCTTTTAAGTTAGTTCGGAAGTGTTGTTTTGTTTTATTTTATATTTGCGAAAAATGCAGGCTGAGGAGTGTTTCAAACAAGAAAGGGACATAATTTCTCAATATCTTCCTTCAAGTTGTGAGGACAATATGCTTATGGTTGGTTGCTGTTATTGATCATAGTTAATATGATATGTCTTAACTCCATAGAAATAGATATTTCTGCCTTAAATAGTTATTGCTCAGGATCTTTTGTCACTAATGTTATCTGCTCTTGCAGATAGCAGATTTTGAGCTCTTTTACGTGTATGGAGGCCAGATTCTAGAGAACATACGTTCCTGTTTCGATGCATTACTTAGGAACAATAAGGTTGAGGATTTATCCCGAATATATAGACTCTCCTCCAAATTACCTGGAGATGGCGTAATATTTGTTCATTGCTTATTTCGCCAGGTTCGTAGTTGCGTATTCTTTTTTAATGGGAAATTGTTTTCCATTCAACACATCATATGTGCACACATATATTGTCTTCCTGCCACAGCATATTGATGTGGAAGCTACTGCTTTGGTTAAGCTACAAACGGAAGCTTATGAGAAGGTTTACGAGTTTACAATGACTGAGTTTCTTTCTAAAAGTGTAGTTGAACTTACGTCGATATCGAGATATTTACTTCTTTACAGGCGGGGAAGAAAGGTGTCATCGGACTGCAGGAACAGGTAGGGTGTTCTTTGTTTGTTGTTGCTTGTTATCTTTATGATCGTGGAACTACATCTGAATCCTCGATCAGCTCTGCGTGTGGGAACTAGTTGAGCTCCTTGATAAAGTCCTTGGATACGTGCGCGACTGTTTTCAGAAGCACAGCCTTTTCTACAATGTAAGAAGTTTGGTATCATGATAAATTCTTGCTAACTCGCTTTCATCCCGTAATGTCCATTTCGCTTCCCTATCTTAGGATATTGGATCTACTTTTCTGCCTATCTTCGTCGGCAAGTGTTTTGCTGGAAGATTTGGCGAGGAACTTCTTGCCGCATTTTGTGATAACATTCTCAAACAAGGTGGTAGTATAAAATTGAGTGATGAAGCTATAGAAGCAACTATGGTGAAGGTAGTTTGCTTGTTTGTTAGTCTATGAATGTTTGTATCCATCATTGAAGTTTCAAAATCCTTCAGGTGACAAAGGTGCTTGCTGTAGTAATTGATTGGGATATTTTTGCTGAATTCTACTGGTTAGTGAACTAAATTGGTGGTGTCACTCAATAACACCGCGACGAACCATACGGGTCAAGTTTTTTGCTTGCATCGTTGACAGGCAAAAGCTGGCCCTGCGCTTGCTATATGACAAAAGCGCCAGTGAAGAGTGTGAAAGGAGTAGCATTGTCAGGTTCAGGGAGAAATGGGGTGTCGAATTTACTTCAAAAATGGAGGGAACGGTCTGATCATACAGTTACTATATACTATTGTACGCCAGTAGGCGTTTAATACATATTTACATCTTTGTCAATTGTTCCAGGTAACTGACTGGACACGAGCCAGAGAACATCAAGCCATCTTTGACGAATATCTCAAAACTAAGTCAAGTGCAAATATTGGGATTGATCTGAAGGTGACTGCCCTAGCGAGATGCTTCTGGCCAAGATACGAATCTGTTGCTTTCAATCTTCCAGCTGAGTTGGTATGACTATAATGCTGAACCCATCCTCTTTGTTTGCCAAATCCAGCAACATCAGCTTTTTTTTTTTTTTTTTATTTCAAGATTATCATTTTTGCAGGCCAAATGTGTTGATATGTATAAAGAATTCAACAAGACGAAACCAGTGCGGCTCCATCTTAGGTGGATACATTCTCTGGGTACCTGTAGGCTCAACGGAAACTTCGAAAAGAAGACAATTGAGCTGATTGTGACCACTATTCAGGTGAAGATGGACGATACAGATCAGCTATATATATGTGTGTGTGTGTAGGTTATTTTATTATGCTCCAATTGACATAAATTTGCAATCTTTTTTTATTTTTTTATCTTGTTCAATTTTGAGGCCGCTGTCCTGCTGTTGTTCAACGAGGCAGATCGATTGAGGTTTTGCGATATCAAGTCTCAGCTCAACATAGGACACAACGAGGCAAAACGTCTGCTATATTCACTCTCGTGCGCCAAGTATAAGATACTGAAAAAGGAACCAAACGGCAAAAAGTTTTAGCAACTGACATGTTTGAGTATAATTCAGAATTCACTGATAAAAAGAGAAGGATCAAGGTTTTCTTTTTTTATTCATCTCCTGAGCTAATCATCATGGTCATCGATGTTTAGTGTGGATAGAAGAAATAATCTGAAAATTGCTGGCAGGTTTCTCTCCCTAGCCTGGTTGAGAGAGGAAAGGTCATTGACCAACTTCGGAGTGACAGACTCTGTAGCCTCAAACTATCCATTATGAAGATAATGAAGAGTATGGAGGGGCAAGCCGTGACCTTCGACCGTCTATCTTGGCTGTGTCGTTCAATTGACGGTCTGCATCCATCATATCGGGTACTAACAAGTACTCCGTTCATTTAACCATCATCGTTATTTGCTAAATGTGATTACTTTCTTGCAGCCTGAGCCTCAATTCATGAAGCGTTGTATCCGTCAATTAATTGTTGCGAACCACCTCGAAGAAGTCGACGTCGACGTGTACAGATTTTTGCCCGGATGAGTAGTAAGTACTATGGTTCTTTGATTTCTCTCCTCATTTTCCTCTGGCAAGTATTCTCAAACTCAGCTGTTAGTTCTTTTAGTAGCTAGCTATGATCTTGTATCAAATCTTGCAGAAATTATAGATGATTCTTTCATACGATCGTGAAATGGCAACTTGTCCTTTTTTTTCTTTCCTTTTTTCTTTTTTTATTTTTTTCTTTTCTGCTTCTGCTTTCACTTTTATTTATACCATCCCCTCCCCACCAATTAAAGCTCTCTCTCCCTCCCTCCCTCCCCGTGTGTGTGTGGGCACTTCACTCAGTTCGAACTGTTGATCTATTCTTGATAGGGGTGAACTTTAGCCTAGCATTCCTTCTTACCCGGACACCTGAAGATAGTGACTTTTGGGACATATGTCCAGAGGGGCAGTACACGTGGGGACCTGTGACCCTGTACGGAAAAGGTGAAGTGGGTCCCAGCAGCAAAGCAACTTGAGCGGGAAATATTGGATAAGGGCCGACCAGGGAACACGTGGCATTTTGTGATTAGATGACATTATAAACAGAGGAGGCGCGCGTCAGTCTGACAACAGTACGATCGCAGGTGCTGTCTCCTCCCAGGATGTACTGCCTGTCGCTGTCAAGTGGTCCTGGTAGTATGCCAGCTCGGCAAACAAAGGGAATTTGGGTATATGTGAATAGAGAGAGACGAGATCAAGGCAAGAATCAACATAACACCAAGACACTTAGATATTTTCTAGATCAATCATCTTCTTCATCCATTCTTTCACCATGAAAGCACTGTAACGAGCGAAGTGAGGTCTGTGTGTGTATTTCGCGACTGTGACTAGTGGATACTATTTCCGGCGGCCCGTGGATGTAGGACACCTGTCCGAACCACGTTAAATCCTTGTCTCTCTCATTCCTTTCCTTCATAGCACTAAAGTATAAACCCTAAAACACTCCAAGAACATCAAGGCCCAGTCCGTCTTACCCATCACCGCCTTTCCCGAACCAAATATCGTTGATCGGGGTCATACCCGCATCAAATGGCGCCGTCTGTGGGAAAGATGGCTTGAGACGTGAGTACGCTGGGTAGTAACGGCAAGGAAGGCAGACTGTTTCTGGGTCTGCTTGAAGATAGGTCGAGGAAGGCAAGCTGAGATCGTGTTATCTGAAGAAACGTGAGAGGGACAGTGGAAGGTTGTCGTTGCTAGAGGAGTAGTAGATCTTAGAGACGAATAGACGTTAACCACGATGGAGGAACAGCCGTCATTGGCACAAAACTTGCAAGGACGGTTTGAGGAAGCTGCGGGGAAATCGGGGGAAAGTCCTGCGCCGGCTCCGACGCTGGCTTCACCGATCGAGGCCCCAGTGGTTACACCACTGCCCACCTTTGCGGGACCATCTGGAGCCATACCGCCTCAAACCCCTGTGACCATGACGGTGGAACAGCTAGATCTGTTGGTGAAGAATGCAGTGGACGCGGCCATAGCCGCTAAGAAGGCAAGGAGCAAGGGCAAACGGAAGCAGCCCTTCTCCGTTCAGGTCAGAACCTCAGAGGGCCATGTCTCAGAGTGGGAAGAAACCGTAGGAGAAAACATGGTGGCTGGGGAAGAAGCCTGGCGTCGCCCGCCAAACAGAGACTCGCCGAGAAGAGAGGCTACCCAGGAAGAGAGAGATGTGGGGCCACAGGCCCCAACGCATGGGCGAGGGGGACCTTCTAGAGGAGTTCATGAAGGACCGGTGAATCCAAGGAACGCCGTGCCTCCGATGACCATGGCCAGTGGACACATGGTGGAAGGAGAGGAGAAGGCTGGAGAACACCAAGTGGAAGTTAGAAGCTATGGCATGCGCGGTCGAGAAGGAGGCGTTAGTTCCCAGGGACAGGAGCTTAGGAGGCAAGTGTCGGACCTCAGAAAAGTACTAGATGAGATCCGAAACAAAACAACCAGGCCCCATCTGCGAGGGCTATATCAGGCCGGTACGCCTTTGGCCAAAGGGTTGTTGGAAGGGGAAGTTGCACTCAACTTTAAACAGTTGCCATATGAGTATGATGGTACCACTGACCCAGAGGAACACGTGCTACGTTTCAAGAATACCATCCTACTGCACAACTTCTCGGAGGGAGTGAAATGCAGAGTCTTCCTGACAACTCTGGTGAGGGCTGCTCAACAGTGGTTCAGCCAGCTCGAACCAGAGGTTATCCACTCGTTTGAGGAGTTCCAGGAGATGTTCATCAACCAGTTTGCTAGCGCTAGGAAGCCACCTAAGTCGGACATGTCGTTGTTTCAAATCAAGCAGCGACCGGACGAGAGCCTTAGATCTTACATCAGAAGATTTAATGTGGCAGCCTTGGAGGTACCCTCTGCCACCACCTCTGTTAAAATTAACGCTTTGGTTCATGGTTTGCAGGTTGGCGACTTCTTCGCATCGCTCTCTAAAAAGCCCCCACAAACGTTTGAGGAACTATTGGGCAGAGCGGATAAGTACATAAACCTGGAGGAAAGCAGGCTGGCGAAAATCCGAGAAGGAACGTCCAGAGTGATGCCTAAGAAAGAAGTACAGAGCCACAATAGGAGCAGGGCAAATGTCCGGGTCACTCACCCTCCAGCGATCAGAAGGCCTATGGCGGGTGGTGCGAACAGATTCCCTCCTAGGTATCAGAAATACACTCCTCTTCGAGCGAACCTGGAAGAAGTCCTGGCTGTGGCATCAAGACACCCAGACATGCGGTATCCTCGAGCCAACCCGCGGGGACACCCAAAGCCCACGTCGGGGCCCTTCTGCCGTTACCATAATGAATATGGGCATCATACCGACAACTGCACGCATCTGAAGAATGAAATAGAAAGGTTGATAAAGGCAGGGCATCTCAAGGAGTTTATATATCGAGATAGAGGACCGGTCCCGCCAACACAGCCTCGGGAGAGGGAAGGTCCGCTACCCGACAAGGGAAAACAACCTATGATGGAACCCAACAGGCCGGGACCTAGCCAGCCGAGAGCTCATATCCTCATCATAGTGGGAGGCCCAGATGGCGGGGACTCACACAGAGCGCGGAAGTCGTATGCTAGAATGAGAGATAGAGGAAAGGCCCAGACAGAAGGCAGCTTGGTGGGTCAGATGGAAACCACAGGGAACATACAGTTTGGAGCACAGGATGAGGTCGATGTTGTTCGGCCCCATAACGACGCTCTCGTGATTACCACGGACGTGGCGGGATATAACGTGTCACGAGTGTTCATAGATGGGGGTAGTTCAGCAGATATCCTATTCTTAGACTGCTTTAAGCAGATGAAGTTGGGAACGGAGCTGAAACCGGTGGCCACTTCCTTATACGGATTCGGTGGAGCTGGTATACAGCCGTTAGGCCAAGTTACACTTCCCGTGGGACTAGGAGAAGCCCCTAGGCGGGTGGTACGGATGGTTAACTTCCTGGTTGTCGATGCTACTTCTTCATATAATATCATATTGGGGCGGCCAGCCATAAATGGATTCAGGGCAGTACCTTCGACGTACCACTTGAAGATCAAATTCCCAGTAGGAGACCAGGTGGGGGAAGTCTCAGGAGACCAGGTTAGCTCTCGTCGTTGTTATGCCAATGAGGTTAAGGTTGTGACAGGAGGAAAGGAGAAAGATGGAGTTGAGGCCAAACAAGCAAAACGAACGAAGTTAGAGCAGGAAGACGGGGAGCCTACGAGGTTGCAGCCCCAACCTGATGAAGAACTGCTGACAGTGGAACTTTACCCAGGAAGGGAGGGTTTCACCACTCAGGTGGGAACGAAGATGGATAAGGAGATTGCATCGCAGCTGGTCGAATGCCTTAGGAGGAATGCCGACCTCTTCGCCTTTTCGCCAGCAGACATGACCGGGGTGGACCCGAGGATAGCCATGCACCACTTGAACATAATCCCGGGTAGCCACCCGGTGAAACAGAGACTCCGACAGTTCGGAGCCGAAAGGGACCAAGACATCAGGACGGAAGTGGAGAAGTTACTTAAAGCCGGACACGTCGAAGAGGTACAGTTTCCCACCTGGTTGGCCAATGTCGTCATGGTCAAAAAAGGAAATGGGTCCTGGAGGATGTGTGTAGACTTCCGGGACCTCAACAAAGCTTGTCCTAAGGATCACTATCCTTTACCAAGGATAGATCAGCTGGTAGATTCCACCTCTGGATGTGAAATGTTAAGCATGATGGACGCTTATCAGGGGTATCACCAGATTAAGCTGAACCCGGAGGACGTGGATAAAGTTTGCTTTGTCACGGCAGGTGGCACGTATGGTTATGTCCGGATGCCCTTTGGACTCAAGAACGCAGGAGCTACCTACCAGCGGATGGTTGATACGGTGTTTAAGAGCCAGTTGGGTCGCAACATGGAGGTATACGTGGATGACATGTTAGTTAAATCAACTTGGGCCAAGGATCATGTAGCGGACTTAGAAGAAGCCTTCCAGACCATCCGAACCTGTGGAATGAAACTGAACCCTGCGAAGTGTACCTTTGGGGTGCAGTCGGGGAAGTTCCTGGGGTATATGGTAACCAAGAGGGGGATCGAGGTGAACCCCAATAAGGTGAAGGCCATACTGAAAATGCAGCCGCCGCGGAACATCAAGGAGGTTCAACGCTTAACGGGAAGGTTGGCGGCACTCAGCAGATTCATCGCCAAGTCCGCAGATAAAAGCCTACCCTTCTTCAGAATACTCCGAAAAGGATGCCTGTTTGAATGGACAAAAGAATGCCAGTCGGCATTCGAGGGGCTAAGAAATTACTTGCACAACATGCCGCTATTGACCAAGCCCTTACCTGGAGATGAACTAATCTTGTATTTTTCTACAGGAGAGCAGGCCGTGAGTTCGGTTCTCCTGAAAGAGGAGGGTGACACCCAGAAGCCGGTGTACTTCGTGAGTAAAACAATGCAGGGAGCCGAAAGCAGGTACTCCGAGATCGAGAAGGCCGCCTTGGCAGTAATGGTGTCGGTTCGGAGGCTGCGCCCCTATTTCCTATCTCATAAAGTACGGGTACGTACCAATTTATTATTGAAACAAACCCTGAGTAGGCCAAACCTTTCTGGAAGAATGGTCAAGTGGGCAGTTGAGTTGGGCGAATACGACGTTGAGTTCGAAAGGCGACCCGCCATTAAGGGACAGGCCTTGTCGGACTTTCTGTTAGAATCTACCCGAGGAGAGGTGTCACCAAGTTGGAAAGCTTATGTGGATGGCTCATCCACAGCAACTGGGGCCGGGGCAGGAGTCCTCATCATTACGCCCGAAGGGGACGAACTACAATTCGCGGTGACATTTGACTTTCCAGCGTCTAATAATGAGGCTGAGTATGAGGCCCTGGTGAAAGGGATGGAGATCCTTAACAATCTGGGAGCTACCGCGGTAGTCATATATTCGGATTCCCAGCTGGTAACTCAGCAAGTCCAAGGGAACTACGAGGCCAAGAATGAGAAAATGGTGAGGTACGCTGAGCGAGTGGGAAAGCTAAAAGCCTCTTTCGACAGCTTCGAGATACGGCAGATCCCCCGAGAGGAGAACGGACGGGCGGATTCCTTGGCAAAGTTGGCTAGCGCCGCAATCCCTGAGGGGACCCGAAAGGTGACGATGCTGACAGCTAGCCGAGAGAACCGGATGGAGCAGGTGGGATGTATAGGAGAGGAAGAAGATTGGAGGGCTCCTATCCTGGAAGCCTTGCGTGATCCTACACACAAGGACGCAGGTAAGTTTCGGCAAAAGTTCTGCCTCATCGGAGGGGAGTTATACAAAAGGACTTTTGTACATCCCTACGCCCGATGCCTGTCCAAAAAGGAAGGGATGTCGGTGTTGGAAGAGGTGCATGAAGGGTGTGCTGGCGACCATGCCGGGTACAAGGCGGTAGCTCGAAGAGTGGTCCGGGCCGGGTACTTCTGGCCGACCCTATTGAGGGATGCTAAGGAGCTGGTCAGACGATGCGAAAGCTGCCAGAAACACGGCCCGAGGATCCACGTACCGGCGGAAGAACTGGGGTTGATGCATTTCCCTTGCCCATTCGACAAATGGGGAATAGACATAGTCGGGCCTATGCCGGTCGCCAAGGCTCAGAAAAAGTTCATCATAGTAGCCGTCGACTATTTCAGCAAATGGGTAGAAGCCAAGGCAGTGGCCAAGATCGATGAAGCTAACGTGATAGATTTCTTGTGGCATAACATTTGTTGTAGGTTTGGAGCCCCTCGGATCCTGATCTCCGATAATGGCACGCAGTTCTGTGGAGCCCGAGTCCGTGAGTTCTGCACGGAATGAAGATACAGCAGAGGTTCGTCTCAGTAGGACACCCTCAAGCTAATGGACAAGTGGAGGTCACCAATCGCACCATCCTCCACGGGATCAAGGCCAGATTGGACCAGGAAGGTGGTAAATGGTTAGAATCCCTTGACCCCGTGTTATGGGCATATCGCGTCACTCCGCGAGAAGCTACGGACGAAACACCTTTCCAGTTAGTCTATGGATCCGCCGCCCTGATACCCGTGGAGATAGGGATGGAGACGCATAGGGTCATCCACTATGAAGAGGAGCAGAACGCACGGCTCCGAAGAGAAGATCTGGACTTAATAGGGGAAATCAGGGAACTAGCCTTGATAAGGATGGAAAAATACAAGAGTCGAGTAAAAGCGGCTTACGATCGGAGAGTAAGGCCTCGACAATTCCAAGTGGGAGACTTGATCTTGAGGAGAGCCGATGTACTTAAGCCGCTGAAGAAGATAGACTCGACATGGGAGGGTCCTTATAAAGTGGCCCGCGTTTTGGGAGGCGGGGCATACGAATTGGAGGATGAGGATGGGCGCAGAATACCCCGCCCATGGAACATCTCAAAACTCAAGAGGTATTACGCTTAGTAAGGGGTCGGAAGGTTGTATATAAATCAAACAGGAAGGTGTACTCTTTTTCCTTCGCCAAGGTTTTATCCCAAGGGGGTTTTACTTGGCAAGGTTTTAACGAGGCACCATCCATTGAATGAAATGGTTTTTCAGAAATTCGTGTCTTGATGGCCCCTCTCCCAAAATTGATAACCACGAATCCTGTCTACGGACCGCCCTGGATTCCCTAATGGCCCAGAAGTGGCCGCGCAGATTGCGCACCTATAGCCCAGATGTGGCTGGCCCAGACGTGGCCGCGTAGATTGCGCACCTATAGCCCAGATGTGGCTGGCCCAGAGGTGGCCGCGCAGATGGCGCACCCATAGCCCAGATGTGGCTGGCCCAGACGTGGCCCGCGCAGATTGCGCACCTATAGCCCAGATGTGGCTGGCCCTGACGTGGCCGCGCAGATTGCGCACCTATAGCCCAGATGTGACTGGCCCAGACGTGGCCGCGCAGACTGCGCACCTATAGCCCAGATGTGGCTGGCCCAGAAGTGGCCGCGCAGATTGCGCACCTATAGCCCAGATGTGGCTGGCCCAGACGTGGCCGCGCAGATTGCGCACCTATAGCCCAGATGTGGCTGGCCCAGAAGTGGCCGCGCAGATGGCGCACCCATAGCCCAGATGTGGCTGGCCCAGACGTGGCCGCGTAGATTGCGCACCTATAGCCCAGATGTGGCTGGCCCAGAGGTGGCCGCGCAGATGGCGCACCCATAGCCCAGATGTGGCTGGCCCAGACGTGGCCGCGCAGATGGCGCACCCATAGCCCAGATGTGGCTGGCCTAAACATGGCCGCGCAGAATGCGCACCTGTAGCCCAGATGTGGCCGCGCAGATTGCGCACCTTTAACCCAGACGGGGCTAGCCCAGACGCGGCCGTAAAGATGCATACTCATGAGCACTAGATGCAGTTATGCAGGTGACTTCTATACAGGTTCATCAATACCTAACGAACTTGGCAAAAAAGTCGAACAAGGCCAGCGTTTGAGGTACCATTAAATCCCCAGAACAAGGCTGGTTAATCGAAAGGAACGCTCTCGGTGTACTTCGAATACGCTGACAGACTTCAGCACTATTCGAAGTAGGGGGAGTAGAGAGTGGTAGTAATGCAGAACCTCAGCGTAAATGGCCCAAAGCATTTAAATCTGGATGCGATTAAGTTGGGAGGCAAGCGAGAAAGGAAGGAAAATACGCCACAACACTACGCATACGGAAAAAGGAACAGCAACAAGTGTTCAGAAGAACAGCAACAAGTGTTCAAAACAGGAAAATAACAAAAGAGGTCCGAAAAAGGAAAAAACAACATTGATTGTCCGAAAAACAGAGTAGTAAGCTAAGAAGGTGGGACACCAGAACCGGCCGTGGAGTCGGGGACCTCTGAAGCAGCAGATGACTCAAGCTGCTCTAATTCGGAGAGCTGACCTAGAAGGACCTCAGGCGAGACCTCCAGCAAAGTGGGGGAGCAGTGAGGCACCCTGGCAGACCAGAAGCCCGGATTAGGTGGCGCTTCCGGATTTCCCTTAAAAGTTGGAGGGGCACTCATAGCTTCCATCGCCGCGTCCAGAGTAGAGGCGGGCTCGCGTCCGGCAGCAAAACCTCCCAAGAAGTAGTGCTGCATGAAAGGTGCGAAGTCCACCAGAGAGAGGGTGTCACACATATAGCCCTCATGCCAGCTCTGGCTCAGCTGAGCAAGGAACTTCATACCAAGAGGCGAACCCATAAGGTACTTCTGGCAGAGCTGGACTCCTTTCAGCTGTCCCGCAGAATGACTATCCCCAACCTTGGCGGTGAAGGCTTGCTCCAACTCAGCCCTCAGGGTCCTCTCTCTCTCAGCCAACAGTTCCTTGGCCCTCAGCTCGATTTGAGCTTGCTGTGCATCTATGAGCTGATGCAGACGGGTCGTAAGCTCAGCCTCCTTAGCAGCAAGGGCAGCTGCACTCTCCACCTCCAACTGACGGGACTTCTCTAAAGCTAAGTCCTTTGCACGAACCTCACACTCATCCTTCTCCTTTTTAAGCTCTTCCTCCAACTGAGCGATCTTTAAGTCCCGCTCCTCAATTATTTCAAGCATGTTGTTCCCAGGAGAGGCGGAACCACCGGGTGCCAAACCCCGATGGGAGGTCGCAGACAAGAGAGTAGGCAGCAAAGAGGACAGCTGAGACAACCAAGCCCGAATCAACAAAGTACAAAAAATATATAGTTAACAAAAGGAGGCCAAGGGAGAGAGTTACCTCGGCCCAATGATGGGCGGCGAGCTCAGCAACAGAAGCGTCAGATCGGCGACGGAGCGCCTTTTGCTGTTCGAGAGGCACGATGGCCTGGATGAACTTCATCTTCTCCTCAGGACTCAAGGAGTCATAACTGTTGGGCATGTCCAGCACCATCTTCCCGTCAGCCCGCTGATTAATACCCCACTCAGAGCTTTGGTGGACAAAAGGGGCAAACTCAGAAGTGTCAGGAGAGGGAGAGGTTGTCTCCACACGTGGCCTCTTCCCCTTTGCCACGGCAGTCTTCTTCTTTTTCTTCTTGGGAGGCACCGGCGAGGCATCTTTCTTGCTCGCATCACCTTCTGAGTCAGATATCACCACATGAGGAGATGATGATCCAACAGGAGATTTCTCTCTCGCTTCCGAAGCTGGCAGGTCAGTCTCATCAAGACCTGCTGAGGAGTGAGGCGCAACTGGAACTTCGGATTCTTCTTGTTTCACAGGAAGGGCACGGAACGCATCTCTCCAAGAGAATGACATATCTGCAAAAAGCATATTAAGTTAGAGAGGAAAGTCTAAAAAGGAGGCCAGGAAGCAGGAGGGAAACCTGCTTACCCTTGGGATCGAAGGGTAGAAACTTTGAGGAGAGGCTGAAATGATGGAGAAGGCCGGGATAGGTTACCAACTCAACCATGTTAAATTTCCTTTCAGGGGCTCTGACATTTAAGAGGTTGAGAGCCGCCTCATTCTCCTCTGAACACTCAGGCTGGACTTCTGGCAGTCTCGGGGGTACTTGATGAACCCAATGGCGATGGGGAAAGTCCCAGCCACTATCTGTGGGGGCTACGAAGAAGTAGAAAGGATGCCACTCCTTGTCTTTGTGGGTACCTCTGCTGAGGAAGTGTACGAGGCCGCGCGGATTAGCGCATAGATAAAAGAAGGGGGGAGCAGATTTAAGCTGAAACTGGGAGAGAACAAGTTCTACAGAAGGTCTCCCACCTGCAGCAGTGACCAGGACATAAAAAGCTGCCAGCTGACGAATGGAAGAAGGACTGAGCTGATTCAAGGGTATACGATAAGCCTGCGACACTGCGGCAAAAAAGGGATGAACTGGGAAGCGTAAGCCGGCCCTTATCTGACTCTCCCAGAAGGCAAGGGCCGGAGAAGGCGGAAAGTTGGCACGCTGGTTAGGATTTGGGATGAAAACGTGAAAGTTAGGGCTGTGAAACCCTCTGGAACGAGCTTCTCCAGGCGTCGATACGTCGACTTGGACGCACCGAACGTTTTCCAATCATCTGCGCCGGCGCTACCTCCGGCAGTACTTCGCGAGCGGGTTTGACGAGAGGTAGACGAATCGGGGGCCGGCGGCGCTGGCGTCGGCGCGGCCGAAGAGGTGTCGGCAGGAGCATGAGAGGAAGAAGGCTGAGGAAGATCAGGCGCCGCCGCATTTGGCGAAGGGGCCTTCCGCTTTGTCCCCCTTTTGGCGGCATCACCTGGCGCAGTGGAGGACGTGGATACGTCCGGCGACGCCGCGCGAGCCGCGCGAGCACTCTCAGTGGCAGCAGAATCAGACATATCTTCGACGCATAAAGGGGGGAAATACGGAAACTAAGGGCGAATCGGCGAAAACAGAGGAAAATAACGAGAAGGAGGAACGAAAGCGTACCTGAATGAGCAGTAGACGAAGAAGAAAGCCGAGCGAGATGCGATTTCTGGGCACTGTGCGATTGGGGGTAAGGAGACGATGAAAACCCTAGAAGGACGATTGGGGTCTCGTTTTTTTTGCTAAGTATGGAGAGTTATCTCGAAAAAGGGGGGAAAATGAAAAAGAAACTGCCTCGAGGAATTCAAAAAGCAGAGGTGACAGGTAGGGACACGTGTCACCCTGCGGACGCTGTTTTCTTCTGCACAGCGTGCAGGACCTGTCCAATCAGCATAAATGCGACACAGACCGATTAAAGAGTCCAGGAGCACCAAAGAGGAGGAATGCTCCTTCAAGTGTACTCCGAACCGTACTACTTAGCGTATTACACTTCGGAGTAGGGGGACTGGATGATAGGGGTGAACTTTAGCCTAGCATTCCTTCTTACCCGGACACCTGAAGATAGTGACTTTTGGGACATATGTCCAGAGGGGCAGTACACGTGGGGACCTGTGACCCTGTACGGAAAAGGTGAAGTGGGTCCCAGCAGCAAAGCAACTTGAGCGGGAAATATTGGATAAGGGCCGACCAGGGAACACGTGGCATTTTGTGATTAGATGACATTATAAACAGAGGAGGCGCGCGTCAGTCTGACAACAGTACGATCGCAGGTGCTGTCTCCTCCCAGGATGTACTGCCTGTCGCTGTCAAGTGGTCCTGGTAGTATGCCAGCTCGGCAAACAAAGGGAATTTGGGTATATGTGAATAGAGAGAGACGAGATCAAGGCAAGAATCAACATAACACCAAGACACTTAGATATTTTCTAGATCAATCATCTTCTTCATCCATTCTTTCACCATGAAAGCACTGTAACGAGCGAAGTGAGGTCTGTGTGTGTATTTCGCGACTGTGACTAGTGGATACTATTTCCGGCGGCCCGTGGATGTAGGACACCTGTCCGAACCACGTTAAATCCTTGTCTCTCTCATTCCTTTCCTTCATAGCACTAAAGTATAAACCCTAAAACACTCCAAGAACATCAAGGCCCAGTCCGTCTTACCCATCACCCCCGCCTTTCCCGAACCAAATATCGTTGATCGGGGTCATACCCGCATCAATTCTGTTCTGCCCCTTTTGTGTTGCACTAAAAGCCAGAAACATGTGGTAATGATTCTTGATTTTTCCATGGAGTGTGCATATGCTAATTAATATGTCATGTTCGAAGAACAAGGCATAACAAAAAAAGATTTATATTCTTGATTCTTGTTCAGCAAATCCTTTCTTAATTAAATCTCAAGCTGTTATTACAATCCGTCAATGGAGCACGAATATTGGCGTTTTCTAACTTTGTTCATCCTTGCTATGCTATACATTTTTGTTGGAGTTACATAAATAAACATATTATGTGAGTGCTTTGTTAGCATCTCCAACTATTAGATTCGCTACTTTCATTTATGAGCAATTTTATATTAGGGAATATATATATCTCTTATATTACTAAGGAAATGTAGGTGTCATCAACTTATACGTGGTCCATAATAATTAATTATAATAAATAAAATATAAGAAAAACATGAATAATTTTATTAATATAAATAGTTATAGATAGTTAACCCGTGCAATGCACGAGTAATAAACTAGTGTGTATATATATATATATATATATATATATCAGTGTTTTAAAACGCGCATAGCGTAACGCGTCACGTTTCAGTTCAGATAGCGCATAGCGTAAATAGTATAGTGTATTGCGTGAGTATTTCAGACATGCCACTTATTACGTTAAGAAACATACTTTATAACAAATTATTAATCACAAGCACATCATTCAGTAAGCTTCATGTAAATTTGGATTCAATAATATACATAAAATCTAATAGTATATACTCAAAATAATAAAAACATACATAAAAATATGTTAAACAATTCTTTTACATAAGATTTAACAGAATTTTTAAATCTAATTTCACTCTCATCGGATGGGCCATCATTAAAATTGAAAAATACAACTAAAATTTTAGGGAACCATAGACCTAAAAAATGTAGTATTTAGAAAATAATTCATTTGGGTACCGATATATAAGATATACATGTCATTTTGATCGTTGTTAAATAAAGAATAAATTAGATAATTTTTTATTTATTTTTATCACGTAGATTACATTAAATAATCGATTTTTATATTTTGTAGAAGTAATTTAAAAGTTAGAAAAAAATTAGAAAATTAAATAAAAAAATATGTTAGTCAATCAAGGACATTGCCACGTCAAACAACTCTCTCCATCTTTTTGTGGCATTAATGTTGTACTGTAGCGCTATTTTTCTTACGCTTTGTCGCGTTTTGAAGAAAATTAACGCTAAATCGCGCGTCGAGTCGCGCTATACTACGTTTTTTTAAACACTGATATATATATATATTATATTATATATAATCCTCCATTGCATGAAATGAGATGTCCTCCTGAAGCTCTTACTTATGGTCCTGACAGCAAATAGTCCGAGAGGCCATTGCCATCATCATCACCAAGATTTTTCGATGGTCCGAATTTTTTTTTTACCAATCCATTATATTGATTTAAATTAAATGGCAGGCCCACTTACGTATCTATAGATGAAACTACTTGCATATTTTTATGCAATATCCTTTCAAAAATTGCCCATTTTGATGCTCGAAGATACTCGTTTTCTACGTGTGGGCGAATAATACTTTTTTACATCGATGTGGTGATAACACTTATGTTATTGGTACTTCAAAAGGTTTTCTAACATGCGAACGTAGTGCTAAGTTCTTCGATGCTTCTCGCCGGATTGTTCTTACGTGGAGAATTTTGATGAAATGATTAAAGGATAAGCAGAGACTAAATCTGATTTTATGTTATACTTTGGAATACAGACATAAAGGAATAAAGATCCGGTTACATATAAAATTCTTTCTCAGGCATCTTACAGCCTCTGTAGTGAAGGATTTATTCCAGCAAGTATAATCTCAAGATAATGATAGAATTAGTTCACATTTAGCATCAAATCGTATCTCATCATCACCACTCACTGGGCTGGGGTTTGGAAATGTTGTTGGGTATTTTGAGCTTTTACTGGGCTGATTAAAATAATTAGATACATTGGGCTTTCATTGGGCCCAATAAAGTAGTTCGATATAAAATTCGAATTGACAAGCGAAGGCGTGGAACGCGGTTACGAAATCCAACTGTTCCAAGAAAATTATAAAACCAGGCTGTGACCAAAAACAAAGAAAAAGAAAAAGAAAAAGAAAAGGAATTTCTCTCTCCTGCTCAGCTCAGGTACTCTCTCTCTCTCTCTGTACGGTGAACAGTGCTGCTCAGCTGAAAATGCGTGCGCGCGCGCTTGGTGAATGAGTCATCGTATTCCGTTGAAAATGCGTGCTCATCGTATTCCGTTCGTATTTCGACTTCATGCTTTTAAGTTTTTATTTGTTATTGATTGACATGCTGCTAGTTTCATTCGATACATGATTCTTACCTGTGTGTGGTTGTAGATGTTCAGGTGACGGGGAGAAGAATTTCTACCTGAAATTATCGTCGAACGCCGTCGGAGATTGGTAAAATTTTACTTTTTCTCTCTGTAGTACTTGTAAATCGAACGATCGCTGCGCTCCATTTTGTTTTGTGACGGCAGAAGTTTTCTGAACTGAACTACGTTGGTTGCTATTGCGTTTGATTTTTGGATAACAGAGAAGATGGCGAAGAGGAAACAGAGTAACAACCGCATTATTGGTTTAGCACATGCATTGGACACTATCCGAAATGGAATTAGAAAATGAAAAGAATCATCGAAGGACGTCCAATGACACGGATCGATCAGTGTGACGGACTACATTCAGCTATGCGGGTATAGTTTTGAACTCACCCTCAACATGTTGTGTGATTTTGTTGAACCGTAGTTACTTATTCAAGAGTTAATATTTTGCAGGACGGTACGCAGTGTGTGTACTGCGGAAGATACATGTGAGGTTTCTCCGATATTGTATCGAGAGTATCTGGACACGTATAAAGAGTACATTTCATTCGTGGTAATTTTGTGCAAATGACATATTACAATGTATTTTGATTGGTAAATGCTTAATCGTGGCCACCAGCATTATTACTCTGCGGTGACCATAAGCCCTTTTCCTGTTCACATTCTCTGATTGCTAAATCCCTTCTTTTTATTCATTCAGGTATTGCCATCACTGACGGAGAAACATGATGAGTTCTTGTTGAGGGAGCTCTTAAAATGGTGGTCGGATCGATCACAAAGTAATGACGCGGTGGCTTTCAGGAATCTTTGGGTTTCTTGATCGGTATTTCATCCCTCGAATGAATTGTTTTCCTCCACTTAAAGAGATTGGTTTGATATTCTTCCGCGAAATGGTACGTTGATCGTTTCAGGTTCTTGATAGCTTCTTCGATCGTTTCTTCCTTCTCCAACTTTCCATTTTTTTTATAATAAGTTAGACATCATTTCCATTGGATCTTTGTGACTACGGAGACTGACCTAATTCTGTTTCAGGTTTGCGAGAGATTATATGTTGATATTATGAATGCCGCTCTATCATTGGTGTGCATCTTCATTTTTAGTAGACGGTATCATCTTTCTAAGCTTATTCTGTGTGTGTAATGCCTTTTCTTACTGGAACAGATTGATCAAGTGCGTGAAGGAGAGCATTTAGACCGATCTTTACTGAAGAAAGTAATGGAGTTCTTTGTTGAAATGCGAACGTTCCCACTTGATTGGGAGTATGTATTTGAAACAAAAATGTTTCGTCACAATGCTGTCTACTTTCGTCAAAAGGCTTCTGATTGGATATCTGATTATTCATTCCCCGAGTACATGCGAAAAGTAAAATTCTATTCCTGGTTCCATATTCAGCCACCAATGACACGTAATAATATCTTTAAGTTTTCAAAATATGCAGAAATGGTGGTTCTGGTCTCTTCTGCTACTGCTCTTTTGAGTTAGTTCGAAAGTGTTATTTTGTTTTATTTTATATTTGCGAAAAATGCAGGCTGAGGAGTGTTTCAAAAAAGAAAGGGACATCATTTCTCAATATCTTCCTTCAAGTTGTGAGGACAATATGCTTATGGTTGGTTGCTGTTCTTAATCATAGTTAATATGTCGTAACTCGTAACTCCATAGGAATAGATATTTCTGCCTTAAATAGTTATTGCTCAGGATCCTTTGTCACTATTATTATTATCTGATTCTTGTAGATAGCAGATTTTGAGCTCTTTTACGTGTATGGTGGCCAGTTTCTAGAGAACATATGTTCCTGTTTCGATACATTACTTAGGAACGATAAGGTTGAGGATTTATCCCGAATATATAGACTCTCCTCCAAATTACCTGGAGATGGCGTAATATTTGTTAATTGCTTATTTCGGCAGGTTCGTAGTTGCGTATTCTTTTATAATGGGAAATTGTTTCCATTCAAGGCATCATATTTACACACAAATATTGTCTTTCCTGCCACAGCATGTTAATGTGGAAGCTACTGCTTTGGTTATGCTACATAGTGAAGCTTATGAGAAGGATTATGTGTTTACAATCAATGAGTTTCTTTCTGAACTTGCGTCGATATCGAGATGTATATTTCTTTACAGACGGGGAAGAAAGGAGTCATCGGACTGCAGGAACAGGTAGAGTTTTCTGTGTTTGTTGTTTCTTGTTATCTTTACGATCGTGGAAATACATCTGAATCCTCGATCAGCTATGCGTGTGGGAACTAGTTGAGCTCCTTGATAAAGTCCTGGGATACGTGGGCGACTGTTTCCAGAGGGACGGCCTTTACTACTTTGTAAGAAGTTTGGCATCATGATAAATTCTCGCGGACTCGCTTTCATCCGGTAATGTCCATTTCGCTTCCCTTTCATTATCTTAGGATGTTGCATCTACTTTTGTGCCTATCTTCGTCGGCAAGTGTTTTGCTGGAAGATTTGGCGCGGAACTTCTTGCCTCATTTTGTGATAACATTCTCAAACAAGGTGGTAGTATAAAATTGAGTGATGAAGCTATAGAAGCAACTATGGAGAAGGTAGTTTGCTTGTTTGTTAGTCTATGAATGTCTTTATCCATCATTGAAGTTTCAAAATCTTCAGGTGACAAAGCTGCTTGGTGTAGTATTTGATTGGGATATTTTTGCTGAATTCTACTGGTTAGTGAACTAAATTGGTGGTGTCGCTCAATAGCACATCGGTGAATTATACGAGTCAAGTTTTTGCTTGCATCGTTGACAGGCAAAAGCTTGCCCGGCGCTTGCTATATGATAAAAGCGCCAGTGAAGAGTGTGAAAGGAGTAGCATTGTCAAGTTCAGGAAGAAATGTGGTGTCGAATTTACTTCAAAAATGGAGCGAACGGTCTGATCATTCAGTTACTATCGTACGCCAGTAGGCGTTTAATACATATTTACATCTTTGTCAGTTGTTCTGAAGGTGGCTGACTGGACACGAGCCAGAGAACATCAAGCCATCTTTGATGAATATCTCAAAACTAAGTCGAGTGCAAGTCTTGGGATTGATCTGAAGGTGACTGCCCTAGAGAGATGCTTCTGGCCAAGTTACGAGACTGTTGGTTTCAAACTTCCAGCTGAGTTGGTATGACTATAATGCTAAATCCATCATCTCTGTTTGCCAAATCCAGCATCTCTCGTTTTTTTGTTTCAATTGCAGGCCAAATGTGTTGATATGTATAAAGAATTCAACAAGACGAAACCAGTGCGGCTCCATCTTAGGTGGATACATTCTCTGGGTACCTGTAGGCTCAACGGAAACTTTGAAAAGAAGACAGTTGAGCTGATTGTGACCACTATTCAGGTGATGGACGATTCAGACCATCTATATATATATATATATATATATATGGGTGTGTGAGTGTAGGTTATTTTATTATGCTCCAATTGACATAAATTTTCTATCTTTTTTTGTCTTGTTCAATTTTGAGGCCGCTGTCCTGCTGTTGTTCAACGAGGCATATCGATTGAGCTATCACGATATCAAGTCTCAGCTCAACCTAATAGACGACAACGAGGCAAAACGTCTGCTATATTCACTCTCGTGCGCCAAGTATAAGATACTAGAAAAGGAGCCAAACAACAAAAGAGTTTTAGCAACTGATACATTCGAGTATAATTCAAAGTTCACTGATAAAAAGAGAAGGATCAAGGTTTTTTTTTTTCTTTTATGCTTCTCTTAAGCCAATCATCATCGTCACTAATGTTTAGTGTGGATAGAAGAAATATTCTGAAAATTGCTGGCAGGTTTCTCTCCCTAGCCTGGTCGAGAGAGGAAAGGTCATTGACCAACTTGGGAGTGACAGACGCTGTGGCCTCAAACTATCCATTATGAAGATAATGAAGAGTATGGAGGGGCAAGCCGTGACCTTCGACCGTATAGCTTGTCGTTCAACTTGCCGTGTGCATCCATATTATCGGGTACTAACTAGTACTCCATCCATTTAATCATCATCATTATTGCTAAATATGATTACTTTCTTGCAGCCTAAGCCTCAATTCATCAAGTCTTGTATCCGTCAATTAATTGTTGCGAACCACCTCGAAGAGGTCGACGTCGACGTGTACAGATTTTTGCCCGGATGAGTAGTAAGTACTATGGTTCTTTGATTTCTCTCCTCTCTTTCTCTCTGGCAAGTATTCTGAAACTCAGTTGTTAGTTCGTTTAGTAGCTAGCTATGATCTTATATCAAATCTTGCAGCAATTATAGATACTTCTTTCATACGATCATGAAATGGCAACTTGTCTTTTTTCTTTTTTTTTTTTCTTTTTTTTTTGCTGCTTCTGCTTCCACACCATCATTGCATAGCAAGTTGGAGCAAGGCATAACACACATTTGTGGGTTCTCTTTTATTTCTACCATCCCCACTCATTAATAAAGCTCTCTCTCTGTGGGCACTTCACTCAATTCGAACCGTTGGTCTATTCCGTTCTGCCCTTTTGTGTTTTCACTAAAAGCCAAGAAACATGTGGTAAATGATTCTCGATTTTTCCATGGTGAGTGCATATCTTCAAAGATAGAAGAGTCTAACCACAAGATCCTTACATCAATCAGTACACAACACACAATAAAGCTCCAATTAGACAAACGTCTACCAATTCCAAAGTATATACATCAGCACACTTACGGCGACAATGCATCATCATCCTATTTACATACAGTCACTTATTGACGTGGGGAATTAAGCCAACATAAATGAATACAAATTTGTCAACCTAACTCAACGAAAAGTCGTTCTTGATCTTAGCAAAATCCAGCGCCTTCTTCCCCTGAAGCTTATTGGTAGTGTAGTGCCTACTGTACTCACCATGATTGTACCTTCTATACTTGCATGGATTATCGTCCCCCACAAGCTCAGGGATTGGCCCGAGCTCCACGTCATAGCTCGGCGCGTAAAACGTCACAATCGAAAGCCTATCCCTTTCTCTGTTCGCCACTGCCCTGTGCTCAACGCTCTTGTACCTCCCATTCGTCAGAACCTTGTCCGGAAAAAACACCATCCCTCCATAATCAAGAAAAAAACGACAAATATTCAATCAAGAAACAAGCTTTGACGGAGGGATAGTTGAATACCTACCTCTATGGTGTCCCCAATATTGACGACTAAAGCATTAGGGATGGGCTTCACTGGGACCCACGCGCCATCTTTTAGTATCTGAAGCCCCACGACTGAGCTGCTGCTTCCCTTTCCCTGCTGAAGAACCGTGAGTGCGCTTCCATCGGAATGTGGGCTCAAGCCAAGAACAAGGTCTGGCCTTGGACATGGTGGGTAGTAGTTCATCCTCACTGCTTGCACTGCTTCGCCGAACATCCCTTCGAAGGCATCGCCGGCAAGGCCGAGCGTGGCGGCTATGAACTTCAGAAGGTTCTTGCACAGTTTCCTTATCGAGAGAGAGTATGCTTCCAGCGTTTCACTGCCAAGATTATTACGAGGTTGTCTTAAAAGATTTGACCAAGGAAGATGATATGGAAAAAAAAAAACGCTGGATAGGCTTGTTGCTGACCTGAAATCAGATGGATTAGCGGGCCATAGCTTTGGGTTTCTGATGTAGTTGGGTTCAACGCCGAGGGCAAACATGTTGCACCAATCCAATTTCTGATCTTCCGAGAAGACGAAAGCCTGACCATAGCCTTGAACAGTGCCTGGATTCATTGGGTACTTCTGTTTCTCTTCCAAAGGCATATTAAAGAACTCCATGGCCACTTTCTCCATCTTTTCGAGGATTCCCAGGTCGATTTCATGGTTTATTACCTGTCAACGCAAAAAAGTACATGAATACAGAAAGAAAGCGTCTTCCATTCCACCGAATAGATGTGCGAGTACGTCCTTAGCTCGTTCGTTGTTACCTGGAAAAATCCCCAGTCTTCGCAAGAAGCAACTAGCTTACGCATCTCGCCGGAGAACTCATCCCTGCTTCCACTACAGAGCTTCGACAGGTCGATGATGGGAACATCGCCGTCAGTGAAAGGAATGGGCTTGTCGAGCTTCGGCCTCTCCTTGGCGTCACGGATGAACCTTTCTGGGATTTGCGATGGTTTGTTGTTTCTCAGTTCTTGAACGTCGTCTATGTCGCCTACTTTGATGTTAGAAACTGGCATTGGACTTGGAGCCATTCTTTTTCTTACGTATGTTTTGTATGAAAGGACTTGTGTAGAACAAAAGATTGGGAAAGTAAAGTACTTAATTGGATTCTTAAGTTGTTGTTGCTATGCTACGACTCAGTTGGGACAAAGAGCCCCTTATTTATAGGTGGAAAATAAAGCTTTGGGAAGACTTCGATGCGATGTATGATGTCAGCGGTGAGAGTGTTCCAAAGTTGTTCAACTCCATAAGCTTCATATTGGAATTGCACTTTGGAAAGAAAAAGAAACAAAAAAATAAAAAAAGAAGTAATAGTTTTTTCTTTTAGTTTGAAGAAATAATAAGTTTGATTGATGCATAATCTTAGGGAGGGGAGGGGGGCCTATGCATTGTTTCCACTTGATGAGACAACACATAGTGATGAATGATTTCCCAATAATATTCTCATTTTTTTCCCACTCATTAAAAAAAAGGGCCTCACTCTCAGACAAGGCGAGCGGCCCCCATCGCACCATAACTAGATATCACGGTGCAAAACAGAGTTAGTGGCATATAAACTGAAAAAATAAAAATCCATGCTTTATTAAACTTGACTGATGAAAGAGAGAAAGAAAGAAAGAAAGTGGTGTACAAATATTTCTTACATATTTACATGCATGGAATTATTCCCCGACACGCATGGAGCTTGGCAGTGGTTCACTTATATGCAAATGCTTTGTTATTGGGAATAGGCCTAACTATATTTATATTTATATATATGCCTAACGAAGAAGAAGTGTTTTGAACGTATAGTAAAAAAGGTACACACGTAGATAAAGCCCCTTACAACGCTTGACAAGACAGAGGTCGAAGACTTAGTTGCCTGAAAGTGTCGTGGGCAAACTTAAACGTACGTAAAGGATTGATCTTTCGATGTCAGAAGCATAAGCATATAAGTGCATAACATGCTTTGCTGTTGACTGTTGAGTATGTATGTCGTAGTCATTCATTCAAGAATCCCACCAAGGCACCTAACGACAAGCCAACTATTAACTATTAAGTTAAGACTAACACATTATTGAGTAAAATAACATGTTTTTATGCATTAATTCAAGCTCAATGTCAACATAGCCCATTTATAATTTGCCTCTTCTTTCAGCCCATGTGGCTAACGCAGAGATTTATGTGGTCTAATGGCCCAATTTCGCGAAATGATATTTTGTCCTAACTATACGTGTAACTCTGAAGTTTTGAACTTATGAACAAATATTAGGAGAAAATGGGGAAAATTTAATTAAATATAGCTTCGACGTGGGGTCCATCGGAGCTATATTATGGCCAGGCCAAGGGAGAATAATTTCATGGGCAGAGTGGTCTTTTCGCTTCACCAACGCATAAAAGGACTATTAATTGTTAGGTACGCAGTATATGGCGCGTAATAAAACTGTCAAACGGAAGCAATAAATAAATCAAATTGAAAATGCAGGAAGAAAAATGTACTTTTCATTTAAGCCCGTCAGAAGTTTAATCTATGATTAGGTCATATCAGGAAAATTAATTTTAAGGACTCAATTTTTATAATATCACTTCATTGCTCTTGAGTAACAATATGTTGAAATTTTGTAACACAAAATGATCATCAGTACGACCGATACCAGTTCATTTCTGCAGTACCACTTCGTTGTTCCGAAATAATAATATGTTGAAATTTTGTAACACAAAACAATCATTCTATACCAGTTCAAATAACTTTTTTTTATCACTTTTTCAAGTTATGTCCTTATATCTAAATTTTATAGAAATTGAATACCTTAAACTACGTAGCCCAAATCTTGATTTAAACTTGCGACCGGCTTGAATTCAAATATATCAAAAAAAACAAAAAAGAAAGAAGCTACAAATAATTGGGAAAAGAAGGCCAAAAAAGGACCCCAAAAATTAATAAAAGAATAATATAAGAGACGCACGAAAAGTGCACAAAAAATCACAATCCACACACGCAAAGACACACACACACAGTGCAACATATACGTATATATTTAAAACACACACAACACACAAACACAATGGCAAGAAAGTAGAAAGACTTCTCTTCTCTCTTTCTCTCTCTAAGATCCCAAACCACTCTTCTCTCCTTCCTTTTCACACACCATCGAGCCACCACTGTGTGTTTCTTCTCTGCATCTGTGAATTGGAATAGCTCAGAGTGTACTACTGTACAGTAGCTTATAGTGTCCATAAACCGTACGGAACCGTGCAGATATTTGTATCCGTAGACAAAAGGCTCTCGCTTTCGCGCCGTGTAGTATAAGTTTGCTTCATTGTACAGATGGAGCCTCCACCTGTTGATGCAGTAGCCGAATGGGCAGCAGATGGCGGTGAAACTGAGCTCGAAGGTGAATTTGCACTTGTATTGTCGTCGAATTTGTCTTGATTATGCTGAATTTTTGGGTTGTCGTTGCAATGTTGATCGATTTGAAGTTTGATTTTGTCGGCGACAGAGCCTATGTGGCGATTGGGGTTAGGGAGCGGTCCTGAATCTTATCCCGAGAGGCCCGATGAGCCCGATTGCATCTATTTCTTGCGGACTGGGTTTTGTGGGTATGGTGATAGGTGTCGGTTCAATCATCCTTCCGATCGCGGCGCTGTACGTGGAATTTTTGCCTTGTTTATTTGTTTTTTTTTTGGTTTAGTTTCTTTAATGGTGTTTTGATGTATCGCTGACGTGATCGTTGGGGAATCAATGGGCTTTGATGGTGGGATTGTTTTGATTTGGTGGTTTAATGGGTGGGGTGGAGTATCAGAATGGGGCATTTCGCCTTCGATTCGGTTTTTTTCGTGGTTGTGATGAGGCGTTGTGTGAACGCATGGTGGAAGGTCTTTGCGTTTTCCGTGACTGTGGATTGTGGTGATATGTATTTGTCCGTAAATTGGGGAAAGTTTCACGTCTTTTTGCTGGTTTCTTTTTCGGCTTTGTGTAGCAAAGTTGCTTGGAATTGGGGAAATCTACTTTTTGGACAATCTGCGTGAATCGCATGGATATTTTGCTAAAGATGTGAACCTTTCTTATTCTGGTTAGGTACATTGTATTAGTGCCGAAAGCGTGAAAGTGAAGCGATATTTCCGTGCTGTTGCTATACCATTTGCGTTGTAAATGACTCATAGATCTGTTACTTTTTCATTAGCTAAAGTAAAAACCGTAGTGGTTTAGTGACCATTTGATCATCAGTCCATTGGCGACGAAATTTATCCTATGGTTATTGCTACTTGATTATTAAGTAAAATTTTGAATATTTCCTTTTTAGGATCACTCAAACCGAGCAATGCACTGATTTACTCTGCATCCATTCACATGTTATAGGCTATGGGAGCATTAAGATCTTTAGGAGGCGGATACCCAGAGCGTGTTGGCCAACCTGTATGTCAGGTAAGAATAATGAGCAGGAAACCAATATACTTCTGTGTCTTGATGTAGTTTATTTTCCAACAAACGTTAGCATAAATTTATCATTCCGTATGAATCATACTCTTTTTGCCCCCCAAAATTTGCAGCACTACATGCGCACAGGGACGTGTAAATTTGGCGTTTCGTGCAAGTATCACCATCCCAAGCAAGGGGCAGGTTTTTCATCGCCCGTGGTGCTCAATTATTACGGCTATCCTCTTCGCCCGGTTTGCTACTTTTCAAAATTCCTCATCTTCAACCTTTGAACTCTTTTTTAAGTTCCTTCCGTTATCCATATGAATGGAGTCAAATCATTGCAGGGAGAGAAAGAATGTTCGTACTACACAAAAACCGGCCAGTGCAAGTTCGGGCCCACATGTAAGTTCCACCACCCACAGCCCGGCGGCGCACTAGCTCCTCCTCCTCCGCCGCCGGGCCCCACGCCCACACCTTTGGGGGCTTATCCAACCATGCAATCTCCCTCGGTTCCATCTTCTCCACAACAACAATACGGGCTTGTCCAAGGAACTTGGCCCGTGGCTAGGCCACCGATGCTCCCAGGCCCGTATGTCCCGGGAAGTTACGGGCCCATGCTGGTCCCACCTGGAGCCATTCCCGTCCCTGGGTGGACTCCCTATCCAGTACGTATATAGTTTATATAATCATTGTTAACATGGAATCAGATTAATTATGTCCATTTAGAAAACTGTATGCATCTATCATTTCAAATATCATTTATTCACACACCCGTCGTAAATGCTCGAATGTCAGGAATACATGGTACAGCAGGCGCCTCTTAGTCCTACGCCAATCACACAGACAATGTTTGGTTCTTCCCCAGTTTATGAAATCACAGCACAGTTCTCTCCTTACTTGTCGGCGACTTCTTCATCTCCTGCCCTGCCCTCGGGCAGCATCCAAAGGGAAAACCCGCTATTCCCCGAGAGGCCCGGGCAGCCCGAATGCCAGCATTATCTGAGGACTGGGGATTGCAAATTCGGGCCCACTTGTAAGTATCATCACCCGCCCGAGTGGGGCGGGTCGAAATCGAGCGTCGTGCTTAGTCTCATGGGCCTCCCTCTGCGCCCTGTGCGTACTTTATCTCATCTTTTTTTTTTTACTGCTAAACTTATATATATATATATATATATATATTATATATATATATAAACCTTAATAAGTGGCGTGTTCATGGACTGATACCAATTGTTCTTTATTAGGGCGCACCTCTTTGTTCTCACTATGCGCAAAATGGAATGTGCAAGTTCGGGCCATCGTGCAGATTCGATCATCCGATGAGGGTTTTCAGTTACAGCCCGTCGACGTCTTCTTTGACAGATTTGCCCGTCGCCCCATACCAAGTGGGGTCCACCGCGGCGACCTTGGCTCCATCTTCTGATTTGAGGCCCGAGCTCTTACTATCATCTGCAGGGTCAAGTGCAGAAACTACTGTTCAATTATCGCAGGTGAGCACTTCGATTGGAGCCGTTATTGTTCAGTCTAGCAGTGCTCTAAGGGAAGGAATGGGATCAAGTTCTGATGAGAGTGATGAGGTTCGAAGATCAAGTTAGTCAAAAAGGACGACGATTCAAAGCATCAAATAACTGAGGAAAGCTCTTCGATTTTCGGTGCAGCTAGCTTCTTGGTTCATAGTATTATATCGTCGCCGGCCATTTTCCTTTTAATCAAATAAGTGATATGCATATACCCTTTGATAGCTAGCTAGTGATTTATGTCTGTTTATCTCCTCTCTTTGGAAGATTAATCCTTCTATAACTGTATTTTTTCACCTCTTACATTCCTCAAACTGAAAGTGCTATAGGGGGGGTGAATAAGGAGATGTTTTCCCCCTTTTTTGTATGGGGATATAATATATATATATATATATGATCTAAGTCACAAATTTCTAAGTGCATGATATTTATTGCCTTAGTTGTGGTATTACATGCGAGACTAACCTTTTCTCTGGGTTAAGTATCAGTACATATTGAACATCAGCAGAATCTCCCTGGATGGTTGTCTGTATTCCATGCTTGCCTTTCATAAGATGTCAAAAAATCATATGTATATAGGATAAAACATCATGTGTAATAAATAGCTAAAGCTATCAAATTATCTATTCATTATTCGAGCTAGGAAAACCCCATTGAAGTCTCATGCATGATCACCAATATCTTCTCGTCGCTGATCTCAATGTTCAATGGAGCGAAGAAATATATAATCCATAATAGTTTCATTTTCACTTCCTTTTTCTTACCACGTATGGCGAATAATTAATGTGTTTCTTGACTAAATCTTTACAGTTTTACATGGTCGAAGTTAATTTCTTCAATCATGTCTCACAGGCTTTGCCCTAAAATGGAACATGAACGAACCTACTCCGTAAAGAGAAATTGGGCCATGTAAACCCTTGCTCAACTTGGGCCCATATTTTTATTATATATCGTATGCATATATAATCAAAATATATTACCAATGGTCAACCATATATTCGCTAAATAGCAAAAAAATAAAGTAATATCTCGTAGATATATAACCTTTATCTCGTAAAGGGCCATAAAGTTTTTATTCCTAGTGAGTGGTAAATTTAATTCACATAATTAAATCATAGTTAAAAGCATCTACCGTCCATATAAAAGTCCTCAAATAACCGCCCTACTGTAAAACCGCAAAATTTCCTTAAAATGGAAACCATTTTCACCATCCTAATGTTTCCATGGTTAGCCCACGGCCATGTCTTCCCTTTCCTCGAACTAGCCAAAAACCTCGCCAAGAAAAACTTCAAAGTCCACTTCTGCACCACCGCCGTGAACCTCACCGCCGTTCAAGCCGCCCTCCGCCGAGAGAACCACCCTTCAATCCACCTCGCCGAGCTTCACCTCCCTTCCACCGCCGACCTCCCTCCCCACCACCACACGACCAAAGGCCTGCCGCCGGACCTCATCCCAGACCTCTTCGAAGCCCTACAGAACTCAAAATCCAATTTCTTCGACGTTTTGAGCTCTCTGAAACCCAACATAGTGATCTACGACCTTTTCCAGCAGTGGGCCGCCGAGCAAGCCTCCTCCCTCGACATCCCCGCCGTCCATTTCGCCACCAGCGGCGCCGCCGCCTACTCCTTCTACTACCACATGACGACGAGGAGAGAAATCCCTTTCCCTTACGAGGCGATGCTTCTCAGGGACCATGCAATGAAGACCCTCCACACAGTTTCTTACATCGATGGCAGCCAAGAATCTTTTCGCCACTTGGCCTTATCTAAGGACATAATCTTGATGAAGAGTTGCCGAGGAACTGAAGAGAAGTACATAGATTACCTGTCTGAAATGTGCATGAAGGAGGTGGTCCCCGTCGGGGCATTGGTGGCGGCTCAACCCAACGGTGAAGATGAAGAAGGAGATGATCAGTCGAAGATCATCTTCGAATGGCTTAGCAAAAAGCCCAAGTCTTCGACTGTTTTCATATCAATGGGAAGCGAAAACTACTTCACCAAAGATCAGCTGACTGAGGTGGCTAATGGGCTGGAGAGCACTGAGGCTAACTTCATATGGGTGGTTAGGTTTCCTAATGGGGAGAAGATGGGCATCGAAGAGGCTTTGCCCGAGGGATTCTTGGACAAGGTGGTTGGCCGAGGAATGGTTCTTGAGAAGTGGGCCCCTCAGGCTAGGATTCTGGCCCATGATAGCACGGGCGCTTTCTTGAGCCACTGTGGTGCGAGTTCTGTGACTGAGAGCGTTTACTTTGGCGTTCCTTTGATAGCCCTGCCTATGAAGCATGATCAGCCTTTGAACGCTCGGTTCTTGGTCGAGTTAGGGGTCGGGTTGGAGGTTGAAAGAGATGAGAACGGAGGGTTTGATAGAGAAGGTGTGGCGAAGGCCATCGATGAGGTGATTTTTGAGAAAAAGGGAGAGGAGATGAGGCTCATTGCTGCTGAGTTTGGTTCCAGGATGAAGAGCGAAGAAGAGAGTGCTGCGAATGAAGTAGCTGAGAAGCTGATGAAGCTTTGTGAGGAACATTGCAGCCGTAAGAACTGAGACTATACACAGTCGAAGCATCGAAAATTTTTCATCGATAAGCAGTTTCATATCAATAATTTCATAGAGATTGTAATGAGGAATAATGTAGTATAACTTCTCACAGCAAAAAGAACCAGAGAATCACAAAGCAGAGAAGTTTCATTGTTGATTCAAGAAAATGTACCTATAAGGCCAATATCTCCTCCTTGAGCTTTTGAACCACACCATCTCCTTCACTTGCAAGCATCAACGTAGCCGTAAACATTACAGTCGACTGATCGCTTACGTCGATCCTTGCCTCTAAGATCTGAGCTTGATGTCTCTGAAACAGCATGACAATCTTGGCAAGCAGTCCGTTTTGGTACGATCGCTGAATGGCAAGAAACGTTACGTTGCTGATGGCTGTGAATTTCCCGGGCTGGCTCTGATTCGAGCATCTGAAGAAAAGTTGTTCTTCGGCCTCTGATTGTTCGATTCTCAACTTCTTTAGGTTCTCCAATCTTCGAGCTTCTTCTTCGAGGTCCTTTACGTACTTGATTGTCTCCTCAACAGTCTTCTCTGTTGTGGGCTGCAGTTATTAATAAGGAATAGAGGAAACAAAACAATTATGCCCATCAGAAACCAATAGATCTATCAATAGCAGCAAGACAAAATGCAATCGTTAGATCAATCAAATATTATATTAGCACAGCCCAGCATCAAAATCAGCCATGAACAGGTAAGTCAGCTGAATCAACCAAACCAAAAACACGATTCAATCGGAAAAAAAAAAAATATATAGCTACTCATTTAGAAGCACGTTAGTATTCATCGTCGAGTTTATTATATCAGACAGATCGCTTTTCATCCGACCTTATAATAAGCACCGGCTAGAATGGGCACCATTGATTTCAGTTCAGAGTAACTCTCACTCATCCTCGCTCTCCTCTTACGCTCCCTACCGTCGTCTTTTCCTTTCTTCCTTGAGTTTGTCGTTAGCCCACTCTCATCGACGACTCTCGCCCTCTTAGCCGATGAAGAATCAGATAACGGTGGGATTAATCTATCGTCGCGTCCCTCCACTGCGCCACGAAACGTTAGCCCTTTCGATTCATCGTAATCATTTCGATCAGTTCCTTGATTCATACATTGCCCTTCAGGGAGTAAGCCACGCATTTGTCCTCCTAACGACGAACTTATACACGTACTTTTCCAGCGTATAATCAACCGTGTGCGTGCGCAATATATGCTCTACTACGCACGAATATCTGTTACAATATGCGCTGCTGACATGAAGAGCAACGCAGAAGCTGTTTGTTAACAACTGTGTACGCGCGAGTGAGAATGAAGGAGAGGGATCTTTCTTTCTACTCAGTACTGATTTGCTGGGAAAACTCTTTTAAACGTTGGATTGGGCACGCAGAAGCCCAATAGGCCCATTTATTCAGTTCATATTTGGGCTTCATAATTTATATTTGGGCCGGATATTGTTGTTTTCCCGACCTGTCATTAAGGATTTTTATGACTAATCACATTAAATAATAGTCGAGTTGAACACTTGACGTCAAAATATCGTAAGAATGACATGAATTCACTGCATTTATCACTGACGTGTGTCCTAATATTCAACGGGATTAGGATAAGAGGTTTCATTGCGACGTGTTTTGTTATTAATCAATTAAAGGTCAAAGAAAGAGACGTATATTTATCCGGTGAAATAGAGTAATTTTTTTATCAGAATTATATGATGAAATGGCCCATCCAACTAAATGGTATTAATCTTGCTCATTTGCAATGTAATGATGATGGCATACTGACTTGATTTAGAGCATGTCCTGTAATAAAGATTTATAAACGATTGGGACTAACTTAATATTATAGTTGATAAGATGGTTTAAATTGGAGTTTTTTAGACAGATTGCATCCTCACTAAACTTGGACGCGTTATGTCTTTCCAAGAGATTTTGTTCGTCATTTAATTATTATAGTATAGTCATAGATATTAAAAACAAATAAAGGATCTCTCGAGAAACTTAAAACAATATCAAGCAGCATTCTGGAAACAGTTGTCAAAAGTCAACATAAACGAGTATATGATGCTGACCATTGATCTATCTTCATGATGAAAGGAACTATTTGCATCACATGTATACGAATTTCGAATTTAGTTTATGCATAAATTCACACTGGTCATCAGCCACGCATTTGAATATTCATATCTCCATTTGCAAATATCTACTTATGATTCTCCATGCTGTTGTGATCTTTACAATTTAAACATAAACAATTGATATAAAAAAACAAATCAACTTTCACGGTCGTCGATCAGCATCAGTTTATTAATAACAAACAGTAACTAATATTAATTCCGGCTAACGCTTACGCGTTTGGTCAAACTGAATATGAAATGCAAGAAAAAATAAATAGCGTCCGCAAACTTCCTTTCCAACTAATTCACACCACGACATTTCACACCTCATCCCTTTATATATAAGATATCCATTATTACAAACAAGCTACGATAACGCAGACACAAAACAACAAGACATATACTATTTATCCCCATCCATGGCATCCACCGTAAAGACGCCGGAGGCCCCACTGTACGTGCCAGAACGTACGATGTCGCCGCCGCCGCCGGCGAGGAACTACAACGGCCGTGGCTTTGCTTTGGCCGATCTCTTGCTGAGATTTTCGCTGTTCTCTTCGTGTTTGGTGGCTGTCTTGGTGATGGTGACGAGCAAGCAAACCATAACTTTGCAGATACCTATCCCCCCTTTTCAGCTCTCTAGGCCTGCAAAATTCTCCGACTCACCTGCTTTCATGTAAAGTTCTATTCTCTATTACTTACACACCATCGTCTCTCTCTCTCTCTCTCTCTCTCTCTCTCTCTCAGGTTGTAATAATTAATATGATTCTATATTATGGTGCAGATACTTGGTAGCAGCACTCTCAGTAGCAGGCTTGTACGGACTCATAACCACGCTCGTCTCCTTCCTTAGCCTCTCCAAGTCAAGACATGGAGGAAAAGTAGTCTCCCATCTCATCATATTCGACGTGGTAATTCATTCATTCATTCACTAACCTCTCGAAAATCAACCCATATATATATATATGTATATTTATGTATCTCGGTTTAATTATTTTGATGCATATGCAGTTACTGCTGGGAATTGTAGCATCAGCAACTGGCGCGGGGGGAGGAGTTGCATACATAGGATTGAAGGGAAACTCAAAGACTCAATGGAACAAAATCTGCAATAGGTTTGAGAGTTTTTGCAGGCACGTAGGAGCTTCTTTAGCTGTCTCCGTGTTTGCATCGACGGTTCTTGCGTTGCTCGTTATTATAGCCGTTCGTTCGCTGTCCAAGAGAATACCAAAGTAATAATAGAATATGTCGAGAAAATTTCATTTATACGATCCCCTCTGTGTGTGTGTGTGTTGTTTGTGTAATGTATCTGTTTTGTGTGCTATAGGATTTTTTTTGTCAGTGAGTTTTCTGTATCTGTTGTCTGTTTATGCTTTTATTATTTACATTCATGGGGTTTATAGAGGTACTGATAAGAAATTCACAGAAAGATCACGAGCCCAGAACCTTAAACAGTTAAAAATTGAAGCTTTTCACAAAATCAAGATATGTACAACATTGCAGGTGTGTGGAATCAAACCCAGGAATAACATTGCAGTTGAATTGTAATAAAACGAAATGAAAAAAACAGGGAAAAATAGTAGTACTAGCTCGTTGATCATAGCTAGCCGAGAATTTGTTCACTTCGAAGCATCTCGCGAATCTAAGAAATCAACAGCCAAAATGAATATGACAACATATGTAACGATGATGATGACGATGATGATGATGATGATGATGATGAGCTTTTTACCAGATATATTATGAGTAGTTTCTAACAGGAAGGGTAGCGATATATGAAAGCGACGCGGCGTCTCGGCGGCGGCGGAGCGCAGAGAGAAATCAGCACGACTGCTAAGAAAAGTACAAGAAGAAGACCTTTGATGTCTATTATTCCATCGTCTGATTCGCAGCAAACCTTTCCCATGGCTTCGGCAGATGTATACAGAGCATATTATAAGTTATTATTCAGCCATGGCCATGAGGAGATTATTACATCTCACTGACTTGGCCATTATTACAATTACGATAAAGATTGGTCGTTGAAGGTTTCATTTCAACCAAACAGAACAGTTGATAAACAACCAGTCACTTTCTCTTCAACTGTTAGCTATATTCTAAGAAGACTGCTTTTGTTGGGCAGTTGGATCTTTAACGGGCCGGGTCAGACGACCAAATGGACTATTTAGCTTTTTATGGGTCGGGTCATTCGGGCCCAACTCACCGGGCCGACCCACTTGGTTTACCATTATTGATAATCAAGACAGCTCCGGCGAAGCAAAAAGCTGCCAGCACCGACCCATTCTCCGGCGAAGTTAAGGTGGCTCCTCCATGGAAGTTGTCGGCGGCCCCATGTTAAATGTATTTATATCTATCCCATGTTGTGATAACATGGTAATTCGTAGACTAGACCCCTCAAAACATGCCATGATATGTCCCACATATGTTCCTAATTTTTTCTCTTTTTTTTTGTGGGATAATATAATCTAAAATTTTGCATACATTAATTTCTCCTATATGAAAATAGAGTTCTACGAATATACGCATATGGGATTTAATGATGTTTGTATATGATGGAACATAGACTACTAGCAAAAACAGTGTCATGCGATTGTACAACTATATGACAACTAGGAAATTGATGCAATGACGGATAATATAATTATATGGATAATCGTTCTTTGTATAAAGGAGAAATATTGCAAACAATTATCTATATTCTTCTAGTGTTATGAGTTGATATAAACCGTAAGTTTGGTCTGTTAATTAAAATTAAACTATAAATATAATTAAAAGAAATCACCTACTACAATGCATTTTTCATATTGTCATTGATGTGGGTCTCTCCCACACCAAAGAATTTCGATAAGGTTCGGGAAGTTTATATAGCGGTAGGTTTAATATTTCAAAATTACGGGACGTGCATTGGATGCTTAAAGGACGTAAACGAAAGAGGCACAAGATATATGTGGTTCAGACCTTGTAAGGTCCTACGTCCACGGGGCTCCAAAAGACCCTTTTTTACTATTATAGGATAGATGACACACTCAGGTCGCTCCTTTCTACGTAAAAATATACTAAGTACTGAAGAGAAGATTTTATATGTTAAGAGACAGAATTATGAAGTATTCTTCGTATCTTGAACGATGATCCTGTGAAAATAGCCAAGTGATGCTTTTATAGGAGCTTCATGAGGCTAGGAGAGCCTACGTCCCGGATTTTCTGGGGGAATGACCGCCTGGTACGATGTACAGTGACAGACAGCTCTGTCAGGACAGCTTTTGCACAGTAGTCACGTCATGGGCAGCGGCTACAGTGGCGCAGCCCATTCTTCACTCGACACATATTTTCCCGCCCACTTTCCTCTTTGCACAATCTCTCCATTAATTAATGCGCTCAGAGATTTATCCAAGGGTCAACGTCCTCCTAGGTCCTCACAGCTCCCGATATATATTAGCATATTTGGTTTTACTGGGCCTTTCCTATTGGGCTTATTTTTCTTTTCTATTTTTTCAGCCCACCTAGTTTCTAGACCGTATCAGTCATATTTACCATTCCACTCTTAGTAATTAGTATAGTTAATAAATACATGTATATGTTATATAGCACACACGTGGAAGTGTGCAGAGGAGACAGGAGACCAGTATATATGAATATATGGGTTAATTCCTTATCAGGCCCTGTCAAAGTTTAAAATTCCTCTTAATACCTGTCGAATTATTTATTCCTTATAAGTACCTATTTAAAATTTATTCCTGTTCAGTACCTAAAAAGGTCTTTTCAGCGTAAAAAGACGAAAATACCCATGTCCCTCATATGCCATTGAAGTTGAATAAATTATTTTACATGAATTATACCAACAAAACTTATTATTATACCACTAAAATTGAATTATACCAGAAATTTGTATAAATTATACCAAATGTTCCAACATTATACTACGTTATTATAATTCGAATTTTATAAAATGAAATTGGACATTATACCAACTGGTTATGGTATTATACTAGAAATTATGGAAATTGTACCATCTGTTTTCGTAAATAAATAAAGGCATTATAATTTATACCAAAAAATTAGGCACTATACCAACTGATTTTGCTATTATACCAGAAATTGAGGAGATTATACCATCTATTTTCGTTATTATACCAGTAAATATTATTATTTTAATTTTATACAGCGAAATTGAATAATATACCAACTAATTTTTGCAATTATACCAGAATTGTGGAAATTATACCATACATCTTCGTTATTATACCATCTTTATTCGTTATTATACCAATAAATATGGTTATATTAAGTTTATACAGCAAAATTGGAGATTATACCAACTAATTTTGCTATTATACCAGAAACTGAGTAAATTATCATCTGTTTGTTAGGTTCAATTCTGCTGGTATAATAACGATGGCAGTTTGTATAATTTCCAATTTAATATTATTTTGTTGGTATAATTAGAATAACAGTTGGTATAATAATCAAAACAGTTGGTATGATGCCCAATTTAATATTAGGAAAGGGTATTCCCGTCCGTTCACTGTTTAGGGATATTAAACACACAACTTTTTGCAGATGAGTACTTAACATGAAGATTTTTTCGTAAGGGTACTGAACATGAAGTTTAGTTTCTGACAGGGCCTGATACGGAATTTACCCTTAATATATAAGTCTATTTGGATTTTTATATTAAAAAATATGACTTGTCATTACTTCGCTTCGTCGTCCCATGTCTTAACTATAACGAACGCTTATAAGCAAAGCTAAATAAAAGATATTAGAATCATATTTAATTATCAATCGCTGTCACTAAACCATAAGTCGTGCACCCAATCTTCAATATGATGCATTGATTGAACATTAAATATTGTTATCAATATTCCTACACTACATATATCACAACAATGTAAAATATCTAACTGTATCTTACTTAAATCATGTCCCACAAAAAAAAAAAATATGATGAAATGGGTGTCAATATACTCCATAAGCATGGCCATGTGGTCATTATTACACATGTATAAAAAATACATCAACATTATCATGAATCATGATACAAGGAAAGCACGCTCCCTTATTGATTACTAATTGTATCGTGTCTTTTCGATATAGTACATTCTAAATTTTGTGGACCTTCTTCCTAAAATTATGTTGAAAAAAAATAGTAATTACTTTATGATGATTATCGGGTAATGTTCTCCTTCACTTATTTTGGCAGTCTACCGAATTAATATTATCGTTATCATTAAACTACTAAATTAAATTAGCCTATCATAGGTGCATTTCCACCTCTATGAAATGCAAGGCACGATATTATTATTTTATTGCTATTTTGAGAGTATAAGAAAATTAAACATCTGGCGCGCGGCGCCAGACCAAAGTGAACCGTTGATTTGACTCCCGGTCGGCACCATCAACGGCTGGGAACTTGTCCACGTGTCCTCAATGGTGAATAATTGTCATTTTTTCAGGAAAAAGTCAAAATTTGTACAGATAATATTCTCTCCTTCCACATATTAGACGGAGAGAGACAGCCGTGTCTGTAAATATCATTTCCTTTCGTGGACCCTTCAATTTCCCCGTTGATTTCCGTCGACTTCCACCCAATTTCGACACACGCACGCCACGCGCGTAACCGATATCTTTCTTCATTTCTTCACGCGCGTGATTGACGTGAGTTTTTGTTGGTGCGAGATTCTAAGGCGCGGCATCACTGTCCGAGGGTGGTGCTTGTCGAATCTTTTTTCCTTCAGAGAAAATAACATTGAATTGAATATCGAAACTGGGCTCGGATTCCTATCCATTTAGCTCGTCTGAAGGTGGGAAAAAGGGCGGTCCTTGTATCTCTTTGGTGTTTTAGAGCTGCAAGCGATTCTCCTCGGATTCTCTTTCCGAGCTTTACGAAAAAGGTTTGTCTTTTTTTTTTTTCTTTTTTTCGTGTTCTGATTCGTTATCAAGTCTGCAGCAGATTCAGTAGCTGAGATCTGCTGCCCAGGGCAGGCTCGCGGCTTGCGTGTTATATGTTAACAGTTTGTGGTGTGTTGTTTCTTGCCATCGATTATTTTAGTTTCTTGTGTTGATGATGATATGGACGAAATTATTACAGAAAAGTAGTGCATGTCTTACTGAGTTATAGATAGTTTATGGGAGTTGTTTCTGAGCAGCTGAATGGTTTTTGTCTCAATTCAAACATCAGCAAAATCGAAAGAGGTGCCTTTCTTTCCAAATTGAAAAGGAAATACCAAAAAAAAAAAAATTCAATTGAAAATGCAACCTATGCTGTGGCTGGTAGAGTGTTTTCGCCATTGCGCTTGTCGATAAAGATGCACAAATCTGATTTTCGCCTATTCCACGCGTCGACTGGTCCTTATTTTGGACATGAGAATGCTGACAAGATTATGTTGGTTTGTACTTTTGTAGATTCTCTCATGCGCAAACTCCATTTTGTTTCGCAGGGATTATCTGATAAATTTAGCAAGAATCATTACGCAAAACCAGCATAATGGGATTTGAGTCGGGAATTAAGTCAATGGCAACAGACTATTTATCGACATCTGATCACAGTTCGGTCGTCTCCATAACCTTGTTTGTCACTCTTCTCTGCACATGTATAGTCATCGGACATCTCTTGGAGGAAAACCGTTGGATGAATGAGTCTATCACCGCCCTCATAATTGTAAGTAGGTTTAACAAATACCTAGGATTTCTTTCCTTTTTTTTTCATCGTCACATTTGGTATGTTTTTCCTCCTTTTCGTTAAATTACAGGGTTTAGCCACAGGTGTTATAATCCTTCTGATAAGTGGAGGAAAAAAATCCCATCTATTGGTTTTCAGCGAGGATCTTTTCTTCATCTATGCGCTGCCGCCGATCATTTTTAACGCAGGGCAAGTCAATGCTCTTTAAAATCTTTTCCAACATTGAAGTTGATATCAGATATATGCTTTGACTTTGTGTGGAGATGTTAATCTTTTTGCAACGGTTAATATTCCTCAGGTTCCAAGTGAAGAAGAAATCGTTTTTTCGCAATTTTGCCACTATAATGATGTTTGGAGCACTTGGCACTGTCATATCCTTCGTCGTCATTTCACTTGGTATGTGCGATCTTTCTTATTTTAGTTGTTTCACTACATTGGCTTAACACGCAATTTCTCGTAGGTAACTTACGCATTAATTCGATTTCTTATGAGTATCTATCGCCTTAGCGTCTTCGTTATTACATGGCAGGTACTATTGCCTTCTTCCCGAAGATGAATATGCGCCTTAAAGTTGGAGACTACCTCGGTAAAAATCTCTCTATGTCTCTCTGTGCACTCACATATCACAAGCAGAAAGCTTTTCCTAATCCATTTCTTTCTTTGTCCTTTTCCCAGCTATTGGCGCTATATTTGCTGCAACAGACTCTGTTTGCACATTACAGGTTTAATTATTGCATATCTGTATATGTACATTTTTGCCTCCATGTTCTTTCTTTCTGTACTTTTTGTCTGTCTTGGTCCCATAATGTATTCCTTTCCTCTGAAGGTTCTAAGCCAGGACGAAACGCCTCTTCTGTACAGTCTAGTGTTTGGAGAGGGGGTCGTAAACGACGCGACTTCAGTGGTCCTTTTTAACGCAGTGCAGAACTTCGACCTCTCTCATATGACCACTGCTAAGGCGTTCGAGCTCATTGGGAACTTCCTCTATTTGTTCCTTACTAGCACTTTCCTTGGAGTTGTGGTGCGCCTCTCTGTCACTCTCTCAACATTTATACAGAGACATTTATGCGCACGCTCAATATCTGATACTGATTCTTTCCCAGACTGGATTGCTTAGCGCATACATTATAAAAAAGCTCTATTTTGGAAGGTGGGTTATCCATAAACCGTTTTTATTTATAATTTCGCTTGATTGTTACGAAAATGTTAGAATTTCAGCTGAGTTATTCTTTCATGCGCTTGCTGCAGGCACTCCACTGATCGTGAGGTTGCAATTATGATACTCATGGCTTATCTTTCGTACATGTTAGCTGAAGTAAGTTTCTGGGAATGTGATTTGTTTATGGACTTCGCTTATCTCATCTCCACCAAATAATATTCGATGTAGAGTACGAACATAAGCACCTCTTCAATCTGTTTGCAGCTGTTCGACTTGAGTGGTATCCTCACTGTGTTCTTCTGCGGGATTGTGATGTCCCACTATACATGGCACAATGTCACCGAAAACTCAAGAGTCACCACAAAGTACTATACTCTTTTTCCATGCCTTTGCCTTCGTTTGGACATTATTTTAACAGCGTACTAGATAATATGAGCATAATCTAACCCTATTGCAGGCATACGTTTGCAACGCTGTCCTTCGTAGCTGAAATTTTCATATTCCTTTACGTGGGCATGGATGCTTTGGACATCGAGAAATGGAGGGTCGTAAGCGACAGGTACTTGAATCAATCAAGCCATGTAATATACCTTCGAGAATCTTTCTTTTTTCTCTATGATAAAGAAAAAGAGAACCCTTCTTACGAAATGTTTATCTTCGTTTTATCTCAGCTTGACAACATTATCAGCTGTCAGCGCAACTCTGCTAGGATTGGTTTTGCTCGCAAGGGCAGCTTTTGTATTCCCTTTGTCTTTCCTTTCCAATCTTGCCAAGAAATCACCAATCGCAAAAATCAGTCTTAGGCAGCAAGTACGTGAGAAAAACTCTACCTTAACCTTTTCCATAGCGTAGATAAAACCTCTATTTATCCTCGTTATTACACTGTCTCAAATTTATTATTGCAGACTATAATATGGTGGGCCGGCCTCATGCGTGGAGCTGTCTCCATGGCCCTCGCTTACAAGCAGGTTATATTATAACCTCTCTCTCTCTCTCTCTCTCTCTCTCTTCAATGCTCTTCTTGTTTTCTCTCGCCACTCGTCGGGGAGTGAAAATCCATATTGATCACAAGCACGATTACTATCGTTCTCTTCAGCACTGTGGTATGTATGTGTTGAGTGTGCAAACATCTATCCCACATCGATTAGAAAAAAAAAAAATGATAGGTTTATAAGCTTGTGGGTTCACTCCCTCTATTGCCAATTGGTTTTAGAGAGGAACCCTACAAGCTTATACGGGCTCGGATTTGGGATGGAATTGAGGTGAAAATCCCTACAGTATGCATTTCCTGTACATTCTTTCTACGTAGTACAATTGTCTGAGTCGTTTACGATACGAATCGAGCAATGTTTTACTCTTATCTAATTTGCAGCTCTTCGGTTTGATGACGAAACCTCTCATAAGCCTACTAATACTCTCGCCGAAGCAAAGCAGCTCATTTTCCTCAGAGCCCTTAACTCCAAACTCCATAACCATCCCACTTCTCGGGGAAAGTCAGGACTCTGTAGCCGAGCTGTTCAGCACCAAGGGTCAGACGTCTAGAGCCGGCGAGCCAGCGGTTCGACCGAGCAGCCTACGAATGCTGCTGACTAAACCTACCCATACGGTTCATTATTATTGGAGAAAGTTCGACAATGCCTTTATGCGCCCAGTCTTTGGCGGGCGTGGATTCGTGCCTTACGTGCCAGGCTCGCCTACTGAGAGGAGCGTGCCTAATTGGGAAGATGAGTCCAAACAGTAAAAAGGTTTGCTTTTTCTTTTCTTTTTTCTTTTTTTTTTTCCTTTTTGGTTCTTGGGGATGGAATTGCTTGCAATCTGTGTAATATTTTTGCTGTGCATATAGTTGTGGATTGGTGTGCTTGTAATTTTGATTCTTTCCCGAATAGGGAGATGCGAAGCGATGTGTAATACTCGTCGTTGTTCGCCGAATTTCTGAAAGTATTATCTTGATTTTTGTGGTTTTCGATTTTCCAAGAATCTAAACAGACCTATTGAATCTGAGTTTTTCTTCCTTCTTGGACATTGTTCTCTGCTCGTACTTCCAACATTACGCTTCTCCACGTCGTAGTTTATTACATTACATGGAGTACTATGTTGCCCAATACGTCGAAACATGAGATTCATTGCGCTACTACGATTACACGCAGATTATTTGCTTCGATGAACCATCAGTACTGAGGATTTCTCAGCTTTTCTTGATCTTAATCCATCCCCAGAATCCAAACGAAACCTTAACTTTTCTATCGCCTTCGACGGCCCCATTTCTTACGATTCTCTTCTGCTCAATGGCGCGATCAACCTGTTAAAGAAAGAAGAAACGAGATCCTTTCTTTGTCGACTATATTGAACTCAATTTCTGATGAACCATACTGCAGTACTAACCTTTAACTTCAAAACCTCGAGATCCTTTGTCAGCTTTGCTATTGCTCTTTTCGCATCGCAAAGTTCCTTTATTACTACATCTCCGTCGTCCCTACTGAGATCTTCAGGTTTCGTGTAAGATAAATCCCGCCCCCCGCTAAGAATCACCGGGAGTTTCGTCTCTTCGATATGCTCGCCAACATCTTTCATGAACTGTCGAAATAAAATTTTTTGGAGATTAAGGAGAGACTTCCATGTTCTAAATATATAAAAGCAACATCTTTCATGAACTGTCGAAATAAATTTTTTTAAAGATTAAGGAGAGACTTCCATATTCTAAATATATAAAAGCACGCACGAAAACTAAAAAAGCAGGCGATCTTCACCATGCTTGGCGTTATCTCCTTCTCGGCTGTGCCAAAAGGTACTCTTCGACTTTGGATCAGAAACTTATCGTTGAATTGCGAGGGAGCTACTTCCTGCTTTCGCCTTGTAACTGCAAAGGAGAGAGTTTTTTTTTCCCTATCGAATTTTTCTGGGACGATCTCGATATATTATTTTGTAGTAAATGAAATGAAATGCGTACCGTCCACATAACGCGTCGATCTTGGCTCGATTACGCCTTGATTTGGTCTCACGCAGTACCATAATTGCGCCGTAGTTTTCACCTGATATATATGTATATATATATATATATATATATATATATATATATATACATACCAAATCAAACGAAAATAGACATGGGAATGTGTATGCACGCACTAATGATAGGAAAAGTATATAATACTAACCTTAAAAGCCACATACTGATCTGTGAGATTGTAAAACCGAAGCCGACATGAAATCTGTTTGTTTTTCTCGACTGGTGAAGGCGTTTTAGAAAGAAAGAATATCATAATATAAATGTATGTACGAAGTCTGTTAGAAAAACAACAATAATAATAATCGAAGTAATTCTCGACAGTTGACATACATATGAACTCTAGTTCGCTCGGCTGAATATCGATTATCCGAGAGCTCATCGTTTTTACCTTCCTCGAAAAAACCTAAAAGACATGCAAAGACGGGGAAAAGAATCAGTAGATCGATCAGAACGAAAGGGAATATGCAAGGTTAGGGTTATCGACGTTTGGCTGTTGGTTTATGTAGGGATTTTTTATGGACCCAATTCCAACCCAAGTCCGTATAAGCTTGTGGAGTTCCTCTCTAAAATCAATTGACAATAGATGGAGTTAGCCCATAAGCTCATAAACCACTAATTTCTTTTTAATTACCCGAGGGCAACAATCCTCCACTCAAACTCAAGACCACCCAGCGGGCCTCCCTTTCAACGATAATCATCGACGTCGGACGGGACCCGCCGCCTGACACCGTCAATGTCAGGAAGACTTTCACACAAGGCCCCAATCATTTACAAGGGTCGGGGACACATCACTCACACCGTATCTGGGCAAGAATTCTCCCATCTGAAGGTCTCCCTCACGTGTTCGCTCTACGCTCATCGCACCAATGTAGGGATTTTTTATCGACCCAATTCCAGCCCAAGCCCAAGCCCGTATAATCTGTGGAGTTCCCTCTAAAACCACTTGACAATAATGGGAGTTAGCCCACAAGCTTATAAACCACTCATATTTTTTTTAATTACTCGATGTGGGATTGGGTTGGCACCCAATAGTTTATTACACAGCAAAAATATATAACAACTGCTCAAGAAACAAAGTTAAGATTAGATAACAGAAGGTTATAGTGACAACCTTATATAAGATAGAAAGCTTGCCTGATCTTTTTCTTTTATTACACTTCGTGGAGTATGAGATCACCCTTCTTATGTCAACGGATTGCAGGTACTAGAAATATATGCATTATGGTTGCTTTTGTTATTTAAATTCTACGCCTTGGCTTTGTCAACCACGGAACAAGAACAAGCTAAGGTGAAATAACTCTAGTTCATAGATATAGGAGCTACAATATAGATCATTCTCGTCTTTCCGTAGAGAGAGAAAGTATATATATAACTAACCCTGTCGAATGTTTGACATAGTACAATTGATCATATAATTATATATGTAATAATAGTAATCCAGTATGTAAATAGGTGTCGTCGTATCCCATAAAAGAAAAAAAAATAAGAGACCGAGGATACTTCACTAACGTTATCCTTATTGAACTTTCACCGTTTAAAATCCACATAGACAAAGCCTAAATCATTCGATACCAATGCATAAAACAAGAGGACAATTCCTACTTTTAGAATGGTCCCTTCCCTCTAAAAGCTAGGTTCTAATTGCACCAAAGTGAGGGAAGGAAAAAAAGAAAAAGAAAAAGAAATCGACTCGACGGAAATTAAAAGAAAGAACCCCCATCCTTATTGTTTCCTCTCCAAATATGTAACAAGTTCTTCGTTTTTACAGGACATAATAAACTTGAAGAAAGCTTAAGCTCGAAACAACGACCCGAGCATCAGAGCGATCAACGCCACCATACAAACAAATAGAGGCGGGAAACCATCTCGGACGATTCTGACATTACCACTGCTCTTCTCCCTGGTACTTGACTGTCATAGCATGGGAAAAACGCAATGACTTCACTTTTCGGTTTTGTAAGAGATATATAATGGTGTATAATTAAATCCCTTATTATGCCTTGGCGTGGAAGGGAAAGTCGTTACGATATGGGCACATAGGAAAGAAGTGAGATGAGCAAAGCAAATACACTTACACTAACCACTTCTGGTTTCGGCGTTTCCTTAACTTCAATGGCACTATTTCTTTCTCGTGTCAGCTTCTCAATGGTAGACTCGGCCTTTTATTGTTAAAAGACAGAAAAAAAATTATCATGTTCAGAATTTGCATCCATGGCGACGAGGACGAATAAAAGTGAAATTTGAGTTCTTCGGGCGGTGTTGTCGATTTCAATGCTGACTAACCTCAACTAGCTTGTGATTCAACATGGAAAGCTTTGACCTCATATCTTCAAGAGCCTTTGTCAACTTTAGTTTTGTTTCTTCGGCATCTTTAAGTTGCCTAGTCACCTCTTCGTTTTTTGAGTTCAAGTCCTCATTCCCTGCTGAAGAAACTGCAGTTGCACTGCTCTTCAACCCAAGATCTCTAGACTCTTCCTTAGTATTGTTGGCAGTTTCGTCAATCATCTCGGGCGTGGCATATAGCTGCAGCAAAGAGAAAGGTTAGCTGCAAGGATAAGCGACAATTTAACCCATACAAGAAAATATCAATTGCAGAGAAGGAAGCTTCCAAAGGGGATCACTATAGGCAAGTCATGTTTTCAACTTAGTGGCAAGTCACACAATAAGGTACTCAACGAAATCGTACCGTTTTAGGTTGAAGGACAGTTTCAGCTCCATTCTGTAAATTATCTTTCATTATTGAGTCCTCATCAGATGCACGATCTTGCTTGATAGTTGCATTCTTGGAGTAAGAGGACAAATCAGCCTCTTTAGGCGATGGTTTCGTGTAAGACGGGACTTGTTCGAGAGGTCCATCACTAGCACCAGGTACCTTTACAGGAGAGTTAGGTGCGCTAGTCAGGACGACCCTCAGCTTGGTCTCTTCAATATACTTGCGACCATCTTTCGTAAACTGTTGAAAGCGAGATAAGAAATAACCAATAAGGAAATCTGTGTTTCCCACAAGATATAGATGTAATATAAGCGAGATTAAGACATCCTAATTTCAGAGTCTATTCAATTATTAGCAGCATACTTACCATGCTGGGTGTAATTTCTTCTTCGTTTGTGCCATAAGCTACAATGGTGCTCTGGATCAGAAACTTATCCTTGCAAATCATATCGGATGGAGCAGATTTCTGTGCTTGCATGGTTACTGAAGCACATTTATATAAAGTGTGACTTGAAGTAGTTTCATTAATATATATTTATATTTCGATGAGAATTCGCTGGATTCAACTCAGATATAAATATAAGCTAATGATACGAGACGCACAAAGTGACACTTTCACCATGCGGAAGCTACGCTGAAGAAAATAAGAAACAAATAAAATACCTGTGAAATCACTAGTTGATTTCGGCTTGATAATGCCTATATTGGGTCTCACACAGTACTTCTTCGGTGATGTAGTTTTCACCTGAATAAAATTGTTTTGCATCAATTTCACTCATAACACTCGCGAAAAGATCTAAGTTTGCATCCTTCAAGGGGTAAGCATCCAAAACAGAATCTTCCTAAAAAGTACGAAGTCAAAGAAAGATGATGAACAGAATGGTACTAGGAACCGCTAACCTTGAAAGCTACATACTGGTCGGTAACATTGGCAAGATGAACAGCACATGAACTTTGTTTCTTTAACTCAACTAGAGAAAAGGGAGAACAATCACAGAAGGTACAGGTAGTTCAATAATTAATCATCTAACAAGAATTTACAACTAACATCTTCATACATCACTGTCGGCTCCGCAACCACACAATTTTCTTAACTACTTACATGTAAACTTCAGTTCACGAGGCTGAATTTCAACTATCTGAGTATCCATAGCTCTTCCAAAACCTGAAACAAGCACCTAAAAGTAAAAAACTCACCTCAAAAGCAATCTTCTCGTTTCTATCCACATTTCAAAGGCAACAATCAAGAGTCAAGACCATGCACCCTCGGAGTTTAACAAAAATTCATGCTCAGACATTCACCATATAACATAGACTAACGAAAGGACACAATCAGTATGAAAAAGATAGGTGCACTTCTTTTTTCTCATTAATATCACGAATTTACACATAATTATGATAATAAAATAACAATGAGATTCATTCAAATTCAATTAACATACCATAAAAGAAATCCTGTTCCTGAGTATGATTACATAGAAATTAACTTAATTAAAAAAAAAACAACTAAAAATAAACAACTAAAAATAGCAAAAGGAAAAATCTTTCTCCAAATTAAGTAAGCTGAAGGAACTTAACAGCAACACACTCACTCGCATCATTCAGGCCAACCAAATCCTAGTAACAGTATACACGCATAAGAACATATCCCATACTTCCGCTTAAAAACGATCCAGTCACAAAAACAGCAACGCCAACGGCACCATATGTACGATCAGTACTAGAACTAATATAAATAACCAAAAAAGCTGCTCAAATTAGCACCAAAAGCGTAAAACAACAAAAATCATGAAGAATTCGAAAAACCAAAGGGCGATCGGACACCATAAGCACACACTGTGAGCCTCAGAGTAGAGAAGAAACTTAACCGTTCGATCAGCAGCAAATCAACGCGATTCGGATCAACAGATACCGCTAATATACAGAAGAAATTGAGAGAAAGGTGCGCGAAAAGTCACTTTAAGGTGAATATTCTCGAAAAAAAAATAGAAAAAGCTGAAAACAGAGAGTGAAGTAGAATCCAAGTAAATGTGCGACGAGATTTCAGGGAATAATCTAGTGTGGCAGAGAACATTAAACTAGGGACTAGCTAGACTAGTAGCGCAAATGATATTTTTCATTTTTAATGGGCTTAGGCCCATCGTATTCAGCCCATATAGATATCGTAAGCCCAAAAAGAAATGATACAATACTTTAGTCCATTTTACCTCAAGCCTTTAAAGAAAACAAAATGAAAAACTTTAATTTGATGGCTGGCCAATAGTGCATTAACACGTATGAGTCAAACAATTGGAAAGTTCAGCAAAAGGCTACGCCGTGGTGCACAATTGACTGAAGATTTTGCATCCTTGGATTGGTGGATTTGTGGGGACCACATATGTTTAACAGCTGATAAAAATAATAATAGAAAAGGAAAAACAGTAAAGAACAGATTCAATCAATCTTCACTTAACCCTTTTTCACTATATAGTTCACATTTGCTCAGTCAAGGGTAACTGGAAGCTTCTAATCGTTGTCGTCCTCGTCTATAAACGCATCAGGGGTGCTCTGAGGTAGGCTACGATTAATCTTTGAAGAAATCTGTATGTTTTCGTTTCATTTACCTGTTTTTGAGCTGATTCTGTTTGATTTATGTTGTGTAGCTGACTCTGCTTGAATTTTGAGCGGCGTCGCGATCTTCTCGATTAATAGTTACTGATTGATCGGTTTCTTGTTGATATCGATTCAATTTTCCTCTATCTGTATTATATATGTGTTGAGGCTTGTGAACTTATTACCTGACGGTAGCTGAACCGATTCCTTTTTCAGTTCGTTCGGAGTTTTTTTTTCCTTTAATCCAAGCTTTTGAACAATTAGTTTCTGTAATCTTGTTCTGTAACATCTTCAAAACTTGGTTTAGTTAGCTGAGTCCTCTGTGCAGCGTACGTTCGAATGGTGAAGATGTTTTGTCAATAGTTCTTATAAGCTATCGTTATTGTGTCATAGATCACAAGCAAAAATGGTGAAGGCTGTGGCAGTGCTTAGCAGCAGTGAAGGAGTGAATGGCACCATCTTCTTTACTCCCGAAGGAGATGGTACTTCTCGACTTCTATTTGATGGGCATTGATTTAGTACTTAAATCATCCAATTTCGCTGATTAGAAACTTAGTTTATCATTCTCGCATCGATCAGGTTCCACGGCAGTTACTGGAACCATCTCTGGCCTTAAGCCAGGGCTCCATGGTTTTCATGTGCATGCCCTTGGTGACACCACTAACGGTTGCATGTCAACTGGTAATATATCTCGTTTAAGGGCTATTTCAGCATGTGTATCTCATAATGTATCTCTGAGATGTTTATTTTTTTCCTTGTATCTACAGGGCCCCACTACAATCCTGCTGGGAAAGAGCATGGTGCTCCTGAAGATGACAATCGTCATGCTGGTGACCTTGGTAACATCAAGGTTGGAGAAGACGGTAAACATTCTCACATTATATCCCAATGAAATTTCTGCTCTGTCTATCTTTTGGTAGCAAGGGAAACAAATTAATATCTTTTGTAGTCGTCAGTCGATTTTATAGTTCTGTAAGTTCGAACCATGATGTCTGAATGCATATATATACTCATGCTGACATTGGTCGACATCCTCATTCAAGTCGAAACTTTGAGCCATTTCCTTAGATTTGGACATCCATCTTTCTGTGATTCATTTTTCACTTCTTATATCCAATGTCGTTTGCCAAATGTTTCAGGTACTGCTTCTTTCACCATTGTAGACAAGCAGGTCTCTTCTTTATTTCCTCAAACAAACGTGTCTTATGCTTTTATATTCTAGTGTTCGACTTACCTGAACCTGCTTTTCGGGCTTTTGCAGATCCCCCTCACAGGACCAAACTCCATCATTGGAAGAGCTGTGGTTGTTCACGCAGATCCAGACGACCTTGGAAAGGGTAACGTGTCCTAAGTTTCTCATGTGCTCAGTTTGGCGCGTTGGTGAGTCTCATTGACTCTTACCTCCTTTTTTCAGGTGGACATGAGCTGAGCAAATCCACTGGAAATGCAGGTGGCAGGCTTGCCTGTGGTAAGAAAACTAACCCTGATAGAAAGAAAACGAAAACACATTAAAAGATTGTGATACGAACTATTTCAATTTACTGCTCTTTAACTTGCTCTGTGCCCGTGTGTTTGGCGTGCAGGCATCATCGGTCTTCAGGGATAATTCACGCCGAAACACTGTTGTTTTCTGCATGGGTTATATGCATCGGACAATCGTTTTCAAATAAGTGTTTGCTTCTTACTCAATAAACACGTTTTCGTGTGAAGTTTTAACATTCAGTTCTATGCTTTGCTGTGGGATTCTATGGATGTTGCTTGTTATGTTATTGATATATACGTTGCTATTGTTATGCTTTCTTTCTTCACACATAAGGTCAGTTTCATGTGTGATTCAGACATGCAAGATATCTGATATTGCGATGCTCAGCATCCAATCATAGTGCTTCTGCATATATTTTTCAATCTTAATTTTAATTATATGTTTCAAATTGTGAACTTGGATTCGAATAATAGAGGGGAACATGATTACATATCGTTGCATGCCTAGCCTAACTCAACCCAATTGACATTTTATTATCATGTACACCTTTATTATCCCTAAATCTCTTGGAACTCTCACATACGCAAACCTTTTTCCTTTTCTAAATCCAAAAAAGATCTCCATACGAGGTCAGATATGGCATAATGCTTGTGTTGGCAATATGATTTCTTCTACAAAATATTGGCGTGATAAATTAGTTAACCCTAACATTTATCTAATCCAATAAATTCGCAAGTTTATGTATTTATTGATACTTTCTAAGTTACGTATTAAAATAGTCCCAGTAATAACCCACAGTCGAGTGTTTGTCAGTGTCCGGGCAACGTAATGGAAGCATATTACAGCTTAGGAGCGCTCGAAAGTCTCGAAACAACAAATGTCTCGTTTTCTAATGCTATTAATCTTTGCAGGAATTATCCAACAAAAAGTGCAAGGATTAGCACATGCTTATGTAATGCCCCAAGATATCTAAATTGGAAACTTTTATTAAGGTGCGTTTGGTTTGTGGAAATTAGTACGGCAAGGAAAATGGGAGGGAAAGGAAAAATTGTTTTCACTATGTTGTTGATCAAAGAAATAGATAAGGCAAAGAAAAGAAAAAAAAAGATCTAGTTTACTTTTTACTCAAAACTAAGAAAAACTAATTTCCTCAACATTGGTGAGGAAAATGGAAGAAAAACTCATGGAAACCATTTTCTCTCCCATTTTCTTTTCCACGATACGTTAGGCCAGCCGCCCATGATTGCAGCTGTAAAGAAGAATAAAATAATATTATATAATATTGTAATATTATTCTATTTATATAAAGGAAAAAGAAAAAAACTTAAGATAATAATGAGCGGCCCATATCAACTGGCGGCGCGGCGGATTCCTGACCACCGGTTTTGAGCGGTCCAGAAGAGCTGAAGACATCTACAAATAGGCTGAGCATTCTTCAATTATTATCATCCCAAATCAAGTGAGAAGATATCCGGTGAGAGAAATAGTGAGAGTGAAACTTATCAGGGTCGACAAGGGTGAGAGCAAGTTTAGTTTTACGCGGGTAGTTGGGAGTAGGACATATACATTACCCGGGTGTGTAAGGGGTCTCGAGTTTGGGTTTAAATACGAGTGTTAATTTGTACGGTGTAATATTCTCAATATAGTAAAGCTGTTGCTCTCCGTGGAAGCAGGCGGTAGTGGCCGAGCCACGTAAAAATCCCGTGTCCTCTATTGGTGGGCATTTCGGCTTTATATTGTCCTGACAAAACTGTCGCGGATCCGAAGTCAACCTTCCGCTGGGCTCGAAAAATTACCGCTCAGCCGAACAATACTTTCCTCAAGCCAAACACACTGTAAGCATCTAATATGCATGGCTTTTTATTAAGTGAGTAATTAATATCTTGCTTCTTTAGAACTCTCTCGGCTCGAGTTCTATCTAACTTCGGCAACAAACTTAACATCAAGCTCTCACTTCAAACACAAGACATTCTAATTAACCATAATCATTAGTCTCTAGGCATATGCACAAGTGCGACGACATTAGTGTCTTCGGACAACGATATGTATCAAACTCATGCAAGTGAATTGATTATTATTATTATTATTATTATTATTACCATTAATTAGCGTGTCAAAGCTCTTTAAGAAGTAAAAAGGCAGTAGTGGGCACGCACTTCCTCATGCAATATTTTGTGTGCGCATGTACCACTTCGGAAGTGCTCAAATTTCATGAAAAAGAAAGACTTTCTTACATGTTTGTAGCATATGTACAATACGTACGCGTGCAAGCATATGTGGCGGCTAAAGATCACCTTTTTAACACTCCCAAAATTATGTATTTGTCGACCTATGCACTCATTCGCATGGTGGGGACTTAATGTTTGCAATAGCTTTTGTGTTTGGATTAGCTAATGCCTTTGTTGTCATGGATTTAGGGCACAATGACACATCATGGATGACGTGTTCTTACATGGGACTTTTGCCGGGTCACATATTGCACTTAATAATAATCACTTGGTAGTCTTAGAATTAAAGTTGAAGTGTAAGAAATCATATGTAAACCGTATTATTTTACGTGGTAGATGTGGAATTTATGGTGTTTCTACGGCTAATTGTATTAGAATACCCGAATGAATTGATTAATCATAATTAATTGAACCCTAGTTCTTGGTATTCCTATATGAATGCTTTCCATAATCATAATCTGTTGGATGGGTATGAATTAAAAGAATCACGTGGGCCCCAACTCAAATGTATAAAATATGGTTCCTTTTACCTTCAATATCGAACTCAAGTTGACGATTTTTGCTTTTCATCATTTTGGGATGTGACAAAAGAGGATTCTTTGTTATGCTTTTGAGGAAAGATTTTATCTCAAAGTCATGCGCAAGATTTAATCCCAAATTTCAATTGCGATATACTGAAATATTTATCAATAATCCCCAAACAACTCACATTCCAACTAAGTTTTAATCTATCTTAAGTACTCGGCAACTAGCTAGACCATCATCTGTATATAAATATACAAATAGTATAATAAAATGTGTTGTGTTTGGTGGTGCGCGTGCAAGAGAAGAGGAGAGCGATGTGTGGTCGTAATAGTGATTAAATGTTGAAGCCACCACAAGAATATTGTTCATGACGCCTACATACATACGTTAATAATTAAACTTTCCTAACAACCCTCGTATATAATTTAAAGGAAAATAAGAGGAGGGAAGCGCATGTTTATTAATTTTTTATTCCTAACTGACCATCTTCAATCATTTTATATCCATCTCCTTCATACTCCACATTCTATCCATTCCTCCTTTGAACTCGACATTTATAATCATTACATGTACTTAATACATGTTCGTGTCAGTTTGGTATTGCAGTCTACTGAGGTTATCAGCAGTGTCTTAAACATTATTTTAGGGTTTCCACTGTTTTTCAATGGAAGTCGTATATAGTTTTGCTTTGATACAATTAACTGTTAGTTGAAGTATGTTGATCGTAAAGTAACTTAAAAGGCAAGGAGAAAGAATATTCTTGAAGAGGTGTCACGTTATCAACAGAAAAGCTTTAGTTGCTGACTTTCATATAACTTTCCTTTTGACGAGAAACAACAGTAATTAGTTAATTGGGCAATTGACTTCAATATCCAATTCGTTTGTATATCTAATATTTCATTTTCCAAATATTTGAGACATGAGTATTATCGATTTCTATCAAACACGAAACAGTTGTTGGATGAAATACACACAAAATCCATGTAAATTATCGTCACGCATGATTATTTATTTTATTATTAGATTGTTTACCAATGTACATATATATATATATATTATATACACATATATTCGATTATTTGTGAGCACGTCTAAGCCTTCTTTACAAGTACACCTGCTCATCACTCCTGTAAAAGTTATATATACTTGTCCCTTTCAACCATCTGTTTCTAGTTTTTAATTTAAGGGCTTCAATGGATATATTGAAATTATTACACATACACACACACACACACACACACACACACACTATACACCATTTTAGTAATTCGAGTTTGTGGGCATGCACTTGAGAACACTCTATACAAGGAAATAGGCCTGCCTTGCTCAAGAATGCTAATTATTATTATTATTACCTAACTTTATTATCCCATATCTCCACTTCGATTCTCAAGCTAGCGAGTGACATTGAAATCAACTAAGATAAGTAACGCCCGGTTTTGGTAATGAAAATTTCGGCTCAAGAAATAACATCATGCTGTTAAACTTAAGAAAATATGATCAAGAAAAGAAAAATTGCATAGAGAAAAGCATTATTCTAAATTGAGTTGAAGTTCCTCTCATACACGCTCAAACCGCGCACATAATTTTTTTTTTTTCCAATCATATAATCCATCCTTACCTCCTTGAATACCTTCCATTAAAATAACAATAGAGAAGTCTATATTATCTTAAAATAAACAAATAAATTGCGCGTGGCCATGAATGTAGATTCGTGCTGTTTTTTGCTCGATAAAGATCTCAAACACAACCATCATCTTCCACTCATTATGCCTCCAATCTTTTTGTCTCCTAACCCTCGCATGCATTTCCCCCCCCCCCAACAACCCTATACATATATACATACACATATGTATATGTATATATATATATACACACACTCACTCTCATGTATATTCAATCACAACAGCACCGCCCATACAAAATAAAAACACTGTATTAACAGTCAAAATGTCAGTCTCGGGCTTCGAAGGCTTCGAAAAGAGGCTCGAGCTACGCTTCTCCGGCGACCATCCGGCGATCGGCGCCGGTCTCCGGCGACTCGACTTCTCCTCCCTGGAGAGAGTTCTCCACGAGGTGCAGTGCACCGTCGTCTCCGCCGTGGGAAACAGGCACTTCGACGCCTACGTTTTGTCTGAGTCGAGCCTCTTCGTCTACCCACGTAAGATCGTCATAAAGACTTGTGGGACCACTCAGCTTCTCAGATCTGTTCGCCCATTGGTGGACCACGCTCTTACCATGGGCCTCTCTCTTGGCGGGTGTAGGTACACCCGCGGCAGCTTTATATTCCCCAAGGCGCAGCCGTACCCTCACACGAGCTTCGAGGAAGAGGTTTCTTTCTTGGAGGAGAATCTTCCGGCGAATCTCACGGTGAAGAAGTCGAAGGTTTTGAGCTCGTCGTCCAAGCAGAATTCGAGTTATTACAAGTGGCACGTCTTCACAGCTGCTTCGTCGTCGGCCGGCGAGGGACACGTGGCTGAAGATCTGTACACGGTTGAGATCTGTATGACTGAGCTGAATAGGGTTTCGGCGGAGATGTTTTACCGGCGTTTGAACGACGGTAGGAATGGGGACTGCGCTGGTAAGGAGATGACGGAGGTTACTGGGATTCAAGAAATTAATAGGAATGCTTTCATCTGCGATTACGCCTTCGATCCCTGTGGGTACTCCATGAATGGGCTCGACGGCGATCGTTATTCGACGGTGCACGTGACGCCGGAGGATGGGTTCAGCTACGCTAGCTATGAGTGCGTGGGCTCGGTTACGAGGGCGGAGGAGAGGAGTTTTGCGAGGTTTTGAGGAAGGTGGTTGAGATTTTCCGGCCGGGGGTTTTGTCCGTGTCTCTCAGTGGCATGGACGCCGCCGCCGGAGGTGGTGGGGAGCTGTGGACGAGGGGAGCGGCGGAGGTGGTTGGGCCGTTGGGGATGAGGCTGAGGGGTTGTGTGGGGGAGGAATTTCCGGCCAATGGAGATGTGGTTTTTCAAACGTTTACCCGGTGTTGATAAAAAGTGTGGTGCGGCGGTGAGGAGGAGGAAGGCGGTGGATTGCGTGGGGAGAGAGAGAGAGAGAGAGAGAGAGAGAATAGTTTTGGACTCTTTTTGGGTGTAGGTGGAAATATTTTTCTATTTTTGTTTTATTTTGTTAGAAGGAAATATGAATGTGTGCATTGTAATTCATGGGTGTAATTGCATCGGATAATGAAGGCAAAATGTGGTGTTGATTTTATTTTGAAATATATTAAATACATATTTAAGAAAATAAGGAGAAATAAAAGCGTGGTGATGAGGGATGACGTGTTGATATAATAACATAATTTTGCACCCCACTTTGTATGTAGCACGCCTAGACAATATTTCGAGGTTGGACTAAATAATGGTTAGTGGGAGTGTATAATCCATACTATGTAAATATTTATCATCTTGATTTGATTTTGCATGTTCTTTTTTCCTTCCAATTTTCTTTGGTCTACAACGAAATAATAATTTATGAAGACCCTAGGATAATGAGAGAATGTGATCCCCGGAATCAATTGACTTGAAAAAGAATAATTTCTAATCAGGTCTAAGCTTATGCATGTCGTAATCGTAATCCACATTATCCATATTAGATTATTACATTGAATAACTTGTGGACTTTAAATCATTATTGGCACTAGTAACAATATGGGATGTCAACATTATCCTACGTATAAAATCCAACTTAGAAAGACATGCGCTGGTCCGCGTGACAAAGCCTCTGACTTTAAAAGTCAACTACTATACGACAAGAATATTAAATTATTATTTAAAATACAAGAAATAGACAATCTGTAGTAAGTTACATGGGCCTTGACTTTGACTTAGTGCAGGTCCTCATTAATCAATTAAGCCCAATCATAAATTGGTTATTTTTACCAGTTAGTGAGAGGAAAAAAAAAAAAAAAAAAACTCCAAAGCTCAAACTCTTCATTACATCTCTCTTTCATGATACAGATTTTATATTCTACACTAATTCGACCAAAATGTAAAGACATTGTTTCCCCATTGAAATTCCCATGTTCCGTAACGCTGAAAAAAATTTATGTCACGGAAATCAAATTCCAGGCGAAGAAAAACAACCCATCGATCAGCATTCAAGGCGAAGCAAGCGTCTTAATCCAATCGTAGCAGTTTCCTCGAGCATCCCTGTCGGCGAATCTCCGACAAAGCCGCCGCCGCCGTAATGTTTTGCCTTATTACCACCACCGAAGAACGAAGGCAAAGGCACGGATCTAGGCGAAGGAGACAGCGAAAAAGCAGACCCAGCGTAGACATCGTCGTCGGTTTCTGGGATTTCATCGCCGCCGCGTGGGTTCGCCCTTTGACGGCGGCCCTTCCATTTTTTATGTTCGCCGGGGGACGATACGACGAGGTCGTGGGGCTGATTGTCGTTAGAACCATTTCTGCTGCCGTTGGCGAAATTACCACCGCCTTTAGCCAGCGATTCCGACGATTCGCTCCACCGCAGGATTGTAGCGTCGTGGGTCGGCGGCGGAGACGGCGATGTGGGCGACGATTTCCTCGACCTTCCGCCGTCGGGCTTCGGAGAAAACGAGGTCTTTTTGGGACCATTGGCCCACAAGTTGAACGGTCTCTTGTCGACGGTGAGATTTGGAAGGTTGTGAAGATTTCTGCGCTTGTGAAACGGCGCCGGCGCCGGTGCTGTGCCGCCGGCGAGAGGATTACTTGGCCTCAAAACCTCCGTTCCCATGTTGTTAGGAAATTAAAGCAAGGATTTATTACTACTAATCAAGAGAAACTCCTCTTCCCCTATAATGGGAGGGATGCTAATAGCTGCTATTTTCTGTGTGTTGATGTGTTTCTTGTCCGAATTATATATATCTTATATAGATGGCGAAAGAACAAGTTGGGAAAGTAAGGTTTTTGAAATTTTTAATAGCAAATTATAAATGGTCGATTAACGGCGTCAACAGGTGGAAAAGTTCAGGTGATTTCATTTCTTTCTTATCTTAATAATAAACGTAACGGAGTTTAAACGGCGAACTGTTATCTGACGGTTATTTAATTATTTTGTAGCATATGGTGGGTGGCAATGCAGATGATTTTTTCTTACCATGGTCAGCAGGACACGTTTATTAAATTCAAATCCAATTAGACATATTTGATTTGGATATATTATTATATAGAAGAAATAAATACGTGGGTGTATCTTATAAATTAAATGCAGCATGAGGCGGTCAAGGTACATATATGGAGATAAAATATCTTTGAACAGCTGGTGAAAATAAGTTGTGTTTCTTCTATTCTTTATTACAATCCAAAAATAGTTAATGTTGGAAATCATATCTACAAGGCTTATCGCACTGTATTATCATTCAGCTAATGGTAAGGTTGAGATATTTAAGTACGGCTTGAACAATTATTTATTGGACCAAGCTCAATATATCTAAATATTTGTATATGTATCGCGTGGCAAATCTCAATTAAAAATTAACGTAACCGACCTTGAGGCGTTATTAAATTTTTTACATTGCTACCTAAATCAATTCAAATGGGCCGAGAGTCCATTACTGTTACAATAATGGAGAATGAGAATATTTTACACGGTCAAACTGGATTCTTCTGTCCACTCTTAATTGGACCAATATTAAAAAATATATGTTGGAGAAATATTGTAAGATAGCCAACTTCTTGAGAAGCCAATTGACATGTTGACAATTATATTCCGATCCAACTAAAGATTCTTCCTTTATTGAAAAAACTAGTAACATTAGTTAGATAAGACTAAAGATTTCTGATGCAAATGGTTCACATCTATTAGTGGTCGACCTTTAAAGTTAATTTAATTATTCATCATGTAACTTTGGACTAAAAAATTAACATCATCTTGCCGACCAAAGTGGTGTTGTGTCAACCACTTGTTGTCCCCCATACATGAGCACCTCATTGAACTCTTTCTGGCAATAATTAATCGTGTCCGTACGATGACGAAATCCACTAAGTAGTAATTATCGAATAAAACATAACAATGTAGTGGAACTGTACTTTAGGAATTAGGAGCCCCAAGCCCAAAGCATATATGTTGAGAATATAAAGTTTGAGTAATGCATATATATTGTTGGAATAATAGTTTGATTGAATCAAAAAACAAGAATTTATATCTCAAAACCAAGCCCAAAGTCATTAAGAACAACCTAATACTATTACTAAATCACGAGAAACACGTTGATTAAATAAAAATTATTCAAAAACCAACAAACTAAACTGTATATATATACAGATATACATTTTCCAGCGCGAAACATTTAATTATTATTTACAGTTGAGAGATGTTGGTTGGTGGATAAATATAAAGTGTGCGAAACGATACACGAAAATTGCTACTTTGATCATTATCCAAATGCCAACGCTTTCGTGCCAATGACATAAAGGCCCTCAATTTGGTAATAACCATATGTGCAAGCTGTAACTCGAGATGGGCTTTTTGTCAACTAGTTCAGTTGGCAACTCGGAAACTTCAAGGCATTTTGACTTTCTCCATATATAAGAAATTTCCACGTTAGAGTGTGATCAAATTATGATGTAATAAACTAGATGTCCCTATCTATTATTCCCTTCTAATCATACAAGTAATTAGACCATCTACGTATGATTGAAATGTAAACGAAATAGCAGCTATGTTCCATTAAACTAAAATAAAATATAATATAGATAACTTCATGGAACCATCAATTTGCATCCACGCTAACTAATTTGAGACTTATCCGGAAATTCCAAAAAAAAAAACAATATTAATCTTCAACATATATAGAACAAAAATCACTAAAATATTCTTGTTCTATATATAGTACATGGAACATTTTATGCTTCAAATTCCAAAGCGGTGGCTCTTCATTGACATTCTCTTCTCTCATACCCAACTATTTAATATTTAATAATTGTGGAACATATAAACACAACAATATATGAGAAACATTATTATTAGAAAATAAAAATAATCAAGTGGTGCAAAAGGCGAAGCACCAACATCGCAAGATCTCAAATGGGAAGGGAACTTTTCGTGCACTACAAATTCACGCCCAATCTCCTCACTTATCCTTCATTCAATCTTCTCAATTATCCCAATCTCTTCTCCAAATAAACACTCTCTCAATCTCATTTCATCACACATATATATCAAGAAATAAATAAAACCGACAGAAGAGCACTTTTATCTTTCTCTTGAGCAGTTGATATTATTCCTCTAATAATCTTTTCCCCCATTGAAAAGAAGCCATGTCATCGACCTTAGTACGCAGAAACTTCATGTCTTGCTCCGATCTCCAAGAAACGACGACAACCCTTATTAAACTCAAGGTGCTCGCCGCAACCCCTGAAGAAACCGATCGCCGGCCAACACACGGCGGCTGGGATTTTCTCCGGCCACCTCCTCCTACCGAACATTGCTCGCAAGATCACGAAAACGACGGCGACAAGACGACGGCGGCGGTGTCTTGCGCTGCAATAAGAACACCGCCGTACAGTTATTTCCCAACAAGACTCAGCCAAGAATCCCTTGAGCTGTGCACTGAGAACCTCGGCAGCGAATCTGGGACGACGGACACGGTGTTCGAATCGGACATTCTTCCAGAACCTTCGAGAAAACAGACGCCGGCCGCACATAATACTGCCGTCAAATTGCGAAAGAGCCCCAAAAAGGGCAAGAATTTTCCGCCGCCTTTGACTACGATGAGTGGGTCGAGCCCTTTGCAGGTGACGAGGCACGTTGAAGACGGTAGGCTGATTATCGAGGCGGTGGAGAGGCCTTTGAAGAACGGCGTTTTGCAGGCGGAGAGGGGCGGCGGAAGGCTGAGGCTTTCATTCTTGAAACCTACGGCGGAGGAGGGCGGTGGAAATGAGGCGCCGGAGGTGGAAGAAGACGCCCAGCACGGCGGCGTTAACGGCGAGAAGTATCAGTGGGTGGGTAGGTGCAAAGAAGGTGGACATGGCGGCGGCGGCGGCGGCGGCAATGTTATTATTAGAGCAAGTGATCATGATAGCAATTGGAACAAGCCTGCACTTTGGGTTGCCTAATTTTGATTCGTACTTAATATATATGTAAGTAAAGATGTGAAATATTTCTGGGTTTTTTAGATATCTTCATTTTCGAGTTTTTTGTTCCATGGGTTTATGTTTATCCTCTTGCTTATCGCTGAGGGTTTTGCAATTTATTTTTATTTACCATATATTGGGATTATATTTGGAATTGGAAGTGTGGAGAGCATAATTTTGTTTGAGCAGCAGCACTTTGTTTGGGTGTTCATCATCTATCTTTATTTTCCTATCCTTCTCTTGGATGATTAAAAAGGCGAACTTACGAAGATGAACATGAATTGGTACCAGACGTTTAATGATCGTGATGTTAAATATGTTAAGTCCCACTAATTGTGTATATTTGGAATATTGGACACGTACTAGTATAAAAAAAAAACATTTGTAATATCGTCATCCTTAGACTTTGGAACTTTGGTTTTGCTTCCTCTCAATTATTGCAAATCAGCCAACCAAAGCTTGTAAGTTGTAATGTTTCATCGAAATTTCATCATTTATAGGAAACAAATAATACGAATGTGATTGATGGTGACGAGGAGCGTCGATTATTGTCTATGATTGATTACTAATCATGCACGTGATGATAGTTTTGCAAATTTAATCGTTGAATGATATGGTGCATGAATGAAAACTTAAGTCGGCCCATTAAATTAAGGGGAAATTTTGTTTCAGGCCCCGTTACTGTTTAAAATTTGCTTTCAGGTCAAAAAGTTCGTTTTAAGGACTCGATTTCTGCAGTATCACTTTACTGTTTCACGGTACCACTTCATTGTTATGTAGTACAACTTCGCTGTTCTGCGGTACCACTTTATTGTTCTGCAGTACCACTTCATTGTTACTGCATAAAAAATGAAGTGTTACTGCAGAACAATGAAGTGGTACTGCATAACGATGAAGTGCTACTGAGGAATAATGAAGTGGTACCGCAGAAATCGGGTTCTTAAAACTAATTTTCTTTTATGGCAGGTCATGAACCCTGTTTTAAAACATTTGTGGGACCTTAATCATAATTAACCCTTAAATTAAGGAAGAATCTTGCAGCATATGCAACCTTTGACCAACTCATTTGTCTAATTGGCTTTCGAATTCCACATTTTTTAGACAGGAAGGATCATAAATGATTCTAATGTCGTAGTATAGAAAAGTTGTTAATAGCCGCCCCTTGTTTCTTCAACTAATAATTTGAAACCACAAAATATTTAAATAAAATAAATGAGCAATAGTATCCGACGAGACTATGGACTAAGGATAAATGATGAGGCAAAATAGACTGATTAGGGTTACTTTGAACGAAATAGTGTATAGTATATTTAATTATTTTGATTTGGGCCCCTCTCTAGTCTTTTTCTTTTGTATATTTTACATGTGTGAATAGGAGGATATTATATGATTAAGATTCACATTGCAAGATCTTGCGAAACATCTCATGCAAGATCTTGTAGGGTTTCATATGGGGACATAAGCTTATTCGCAATGATGATGTCGTAAAATGGGAGAAGAAAATTTACTTGCCAATATTAATTTTATGGTTTAGAATATTAAAGGTATATAATAAATAGTAACTACTTTTGCATGATTCATCAAACTCAAAAAATTGATGATCATGCCAATTTTGACTTTAGTATTTAAATTAAACCTTCAAGCAATTTTCTTTACATGTGCCTCGTGACTCGACAAGCATTAGAATGGAAGTGACCCAGTGGCTACGAGAAAAAATAAAATTAATTCGAACATAGTTATATCCAAGCCAATTGAACATCCCTTTCTATTTCAAAGAATAAACATTTTGGAGCATATTTAAAACTTGTTAACAGCTTAAAAGCATATAAAAAAGCAGTCTCTTTTCAGTACCATATTTGATTGTATTCCACAGCCAGAAGACAAAATTTCTGAAAGAAGAATAGTATTCATGAAAGTTGATGGCATATTTATGGTTATCCGTAGGTTTTCATTCACGACCACTACAATCGTAAAAGCTTATCCATTTTTTGATCGAATATGCTGAATGTGAACACAAATATAATTTTGATATATTTTTTCGTTTGTTTTGCTTCACTTGTTATTTTCTTGCACTTTTGGTTTTGTGTTGTAAGAAAGGTCTAAACTTTAGAAAATTGATTTGCACTCAAAACTTTAGACACACAACCATAAGTCTGATAAAATATCTTTACTTCTGCATCAGATGATAAAATGTAAAAAATATCCAACTATCTCACCGTCCAACCCACCTATGTAAATTATTTCATTTTATATAAACATAAATCTGTTGAAAAGTAGTACTGCATCGTGCTGATTTGTTAGGAAACATTTGCATCTGTCACACACGTTCTTCTTACAAACACTCACATCATCCTATATTTCAGATATCAATATAAAAAAAAATTAAAAATAATTCCGATTGGAGATGTTTTTTTGTTGAAATATTATGTCAAACTAATAGCACAGGGCAGAGGGCAGGTTTGAAAATAAAAATTAAAACCTATTTTAGCGTAATTGGGAGGCTAAAATAAGTTATTTCGACGTTCAGCCCCAAATAACTCGACAACATAGCTGGCTTTGAGCCCAAAAAACTCCCAACGTAGGACTAAGGTTAAAACGAAAAAAATTAGAGATCCTATAATTAATATTTACAAGTGATGTTGAAGCCCATTGTTGTAATAATAAGCCATGGCCCGTGGGGCCGTGGGGGTTTGTCTCGTTGATCCTATTTCTTTAATCTCATTCCTTTCTGGCTCGGGGTATTTTCATATCATGCCCCCCACATAACTATCATTTAGGATTCAGGTTCTCTTGTAAAAAATTTAGTTTTAAGGACCCATTTTCTGCAAGTACCACTTCATTGCTCTTTCATACCAGTATGTTCAAATTTTGTAACAGAAACCATAATTCGGTACCAGTTTATGATCATCAGATACCAGCTTATTTTCTGTAGTACCACTTCATTGCTCTATCGTACCAGTATGTTGAAACTTGTAACACAAAAAAGATCATTCTATACCAGTTCATATATCTTTCATACCACTTTTTTACACCACACAAAGTGGGTCCTTTAACCTAAAAAATTCTCAAACAGGGCCTGAATTCGAAGTCAAACCTTTAATGGGGCCTGATTTCGAATTAACCCTTCCTTTTTTTTTTTTTTTAATGATAAATTGACATCTCATAATCCATTGGAGAAAATGGGGACGAATGATTAACATCACTTGAAGTAAAGTCACTTATTTTGTTATGCTAATTAGTTCTTTCTGCATAATTTCTTTAATCACATGATCAAACTCAAAGCATATAAACATAACTTGGTTAAATCTACCCGTTAGCTTTGTTTACTCAAGAAGGAGAAGGACATATCAAAATTGGCACATTGTAATAAAAGACCAAATTGAGGTGAAAGTGAACCACACTAACTACATTTCAGTACGAGCTAAATCGATCACAAAAACTACAAAGCTGAATGAGAAGCTGTCATAAAATCAGAGCAACTTCGATCTACCACGGACAACGAGGATGAGAAGCCAAGCATATTATTCCCCAAATCAAAATCAAGAACGTAACCCTCCATCTGATGCCCACCCAAAGCAATCGCATCCATGGACCCTTCTAACCCTCCATTCAAGAATCCCAGACACATAACACCATCGCCGACAAGAACCATTGAGTTTCTCCCATGGATCTTCCACTTCACCATCTCACTTTGCAGAACAAGCTCGACAACGGGGACATTAGGGTTGATGACGTCCGAGCCTTCGGAGCTAAAGCAGGCTTCAAATGGAGCAATGGGTTGCACCATGGTCAAGTTCATAAAGGTCGCAGCTTTTATGTAAGAATCGACGAATGCCCTGTAGATTTTGCTGCCCAAGATCGTGTAAGGGGTTACAGTGCTCAACCTTGTCTGAAGAGGGCTGCCTTCTTTTCCTAAGGAAACTTTCTTCCCAGAAATGTTGATGGAGTTTACGCTGATGTAGTAACCTCTTTGCAGGCCGTTTCTGTTTTGAAGGAGAGGAGTGTACTTCATTGAGTTTGAGATGTCCGTACTACTTTCATGGAGTTTCCCATTTCCACCTATGGTTATAACGCCGTCCGAGGAAGATAATGGCAAACATAAAGAGAATCTCCTCTGTAAGAAGCCGAACTTCGTCGGAAACTGCGATGGGAGAGAAATCCTCGAACTGCCCAAACCTAAAATCCCTTTCGCCCCACGAGCCAACCCATCGAGCATTAGATCTGAGGCGCAAAGAAGCAGAAACTGTTCGTGTCCGGCGACGCCGCCGGAAAACTCCACCTTCACTCCGGCCTCGGCCAGCTCCGCCGACGCGGACGTCCTCGAGACGGAGTTCTCCGCCTGCAAGGAGCAGATGGAGCCGCGCTCTGTTCCTCCGCCGCCGCGGTGGGTGAAGCAGTGGTTGGAATCGGAAGTCGATTTCGCCATCGAACACGTGAGGGAGGAGCCCGCCACTCGCCGGTGGGACGAGGACGAAGGGTCGCCGCAGTCGAGCCACGTGTGGGGCCCGCTGAGGTCGACGACGAGCTTGATTTGGTCGAGATTCGGACCCACCGAAACGGCGGCGAGGTACTGATGGGTGGCGAAATCTTTCGTAATTGGGATGATTGCAGCTTTCGGTAGTATGGGTTCGTGAGAAATCGAAGCGTCGATGAGGAGAATTAGTGGGAATAGTAGAAAAATTTTAGCAGAAGAAGCCATTGATTGATTGATTGAAGATCTGCTCTTTTACTGTGGCGAAGTGTCGCAGTGGAGAAGGGGCTGCTAATTTAATCCTCGGATCGCACCAAGTCTTACTTCCTTTTTTATATTTTATTACCTTTTCCTCGCTCAATAATTGGAATTGAATAATGGATAAGATTAAAGCCGAGTTCTGAGTGTTTGCTGACTAGATTTATATCTCATCCTTTGCGGTAAGTCAATTGTGTGTACCTATTATAAGAGTATTCATTAAAAATTATATATATTTGCCTCTTCAATAAATTGTAAAGCTTATACTATACAGCACTACCATTCCCACCAAAGCAATAATATATTTTCTCGATTATATTTTAATTTATTAGCGGCGCGTGGTATATATAAATAAACGACAAAACAAAATATTAAACCATCCGTAGAAAATATAGAAAGGTGTTAGATAGGAGTAGGAGAAGGCAGGCTCGAATCGAATCTACGCCCACTCCACTTCGATGAAGTGGGAATCGTCATTGACAGGAAAATTCAGCCTCAAACTTGTCAAATATGAACTACTTGTGTGAGCTATGGGTTACCGCCGCACACTCCAGAGATAGGACTAATCCCCGGGGTCAGATGGATACGTCCCAAATCCAAACAACGATAATCATGGACCTAGGCCCATTGAGACTTCTCAAAGAGAATGTGAAAGGTGAGATTCGATCCCTTAACCTCCTATCCACATGACCTTTGAGGCCTCCCCCTCAACCAGTGGCGGAGCCAGAGCAATCAATCTGTGGGGTCCAGTCTAATTGGACCCCACACCTTGTATTTTTAAAAAATTTCAATGGGGTCTTGATAGTGTAAATTTTTTCAATTTTAGTCCCCTACTTAAAAATTTATACTATTTTACTAATTAAAAAAAAAATTCAGTGGGGTCCAAGGACCCCACTGGCCCTTGAGTAGCTCCGCCTCTGCCCTCAACCATTAGGCAAAGTGGTCATTGGCGTGTGAGGATAGTTTCTCACAAACAAAAACATATATACAAATATATATATATATATAATATAAATTATATACATGTGTGTGTGAATAAAAATGTATTGATACTAGAGTGTTCAGTCCCGACTGTAAGATTCAAAAATCAGTATCAGACCTTATGTACTTATATATAATTTCTCAATATATTTTTCCCCTTTTAATGTAGTTGTAGGGATTTTTTCAGGCCCAATTTCGGCCCAAACCCAGGCCCGTATAAGCTTGTGGGGTTCAACTCTAAAACTAATTGGCAATAGAGGGAGTAAACCCACAAGCTTATAAACCTCTCAGATTTTTTTTTTCATTCTATCGATGTGGGATTTGAGATTGCACACCCAACAATCCTCCCATCAAACTCAAGACCACACACCGGACCCCCCCTTCGACGATTATCTGCACCAGCGCTTCTACCGCAATCCCTTCACCAGCGCTTCTACCGCAATCTCTCCTATCAAGTTATCTAATAAGACGTTGCAGAAGACGATCAGCGATGAAGATGACGCAGAAGCAACTGAAGGTCTTACAGAAGAAACAGAAGATTTATGAAGGAAGTCGTGCAACTGCTAAAAGCGTTTGTTGCTGTGCTATTTTAAATTAAGTTTGAAAGTTGCTCTTAGTGAAAAAGCAACATTAATAATAGGGTTTAATTAGTCGTTATCCATCTCTGTATAAATACAAAGATAAGAGCTCTGTATTGAATAATCACTGTATAACAGAACATTCGTTCTTCTTATTCAAGTTTCTTATATGGTATCAGAGCGTTGATTCGCTGTGTTTACTCAGTTTCTATCTTATCTTCAGTACGATCAATCGAACAAAGCTTAATCGAGATTATCGATTCTCTGATTGTGAAGTAGTTTGTTCAACTCTGAAGAAAGAGATCTATTTCTTGTTTAGGTGTTCTTATTTCAGATTAGAAATTCGTTTTACAAGGATGGCCGAAGTAATTCCTGGAGAAACATCAAGAAGTCATGTTCAAGATGATCAATTTGATCCTTACTATATACATCATTCAGATAATCCAGGTTTAACAATCGTTCAACAGCCGCTGATAGGAGAAAATTATCCTTCATGGAGCATGGCAATGAGTATAGCTCTTGATATCAAGAATAAAATGGGATTTGTCGATGGGACAATTCCAAAGCAGTTGCGACTGATATCAAGATGTCCCAGGCATGGAAAAGAAGCAATGGAATTGTGAAATCTTGGATTATGAATTCAGTATCAAAGGAGATTTCAGCTAGTATTATGTACTCGGAGTCTGCAAAGGAGATATGGGATGATTTGAAGGAAAGATTCCAGCAGGCAAACGGTCCAAGAATTTATCAGATCAGAAAAGACATTGTTAATCTGCAACAGGCTCAACTTTCTGTTGGAAATTATTATACAAGATTAAAATCGTTGTGGGATGAGATGAGTAATTTTAGGCCGCCTTGTGATTCTGCCCAATGTAAGAGCGCTCATGAACAAGAACACGTCCTTGCTTTTCTTATGGGATTGAATGATTCCTACTCGCAAATAAGGAGTCAGATTCTGTTAATGGATCCATTGCCTCACATTGGTCGAGTATTTGCGCTTGTTATTCAAGAAGAAAAGCAAAGAATTGTGACTTCTACGGCTGCGACCGACAATTTACAACAAATGGCGATGTATGTTGGAAGGAACTCATTCAACAATGCCTCAGATCACAGCAAGAAATTCACTGCTCAGAAGAAAGAAGGAAACAGGGCTGTGTGTACTCACTGTAACAAGATAGGTCATACTATAGACACGTGTTATCGTCTACATGGTTTTCCACCGGGTTTCAAGCCTAATCCTAAATTCAAGTATCAATCTAGAGTCAATCAAGTGGGACATGATTCAGCGGACAAGATTGTAGATGCAGATGTGAACACTAATGCTAATGATTCTGCTAGTACTACAATGAATTTTTTGCAGGAACTTAATGAGGCTCAGATTCAGAAATTGAGGCATTTGAATCAACCACTTGCTGGAAATTCTTCACAAGTCAATAAAGTGTCCGTCTTGGAGGAAACAGGTTTATGTTTAACCTTTAATGTTTCTGATCGGATGAGTGTAGTAGATTGGCTCATTGATTCAGGAGCCTCTAGACATATATGTTGTAATTATGATCTTTTTACAACATTGTATGATACGAATTGCGTTAATGTTACACTGCCAGATAAGTCATGTTTGCATGTTTACAAAACAGGTAGTATTAAAGTGACAAATGGCTTGATACTTGAAAATGTTTTATTTGTCCCGCAGTTCCATTTTAATCTTTTATCTGTAAGCGCACTAACAGCAAATACAGATTTGCAATTTGTTTTTTCTTCTAATGAATTTCTTATTCAGGACAAAAGGCTCAAAACTTTGATTGGCAAGGGTAGAGTTTGTGAAGGGCTCTATGTACTGAAAGGATTTTCATATGCTAGAAACTCAAGCATGAGCAATTCTGTAGTTTGTATGAATAAAATCTCTACTGAAATTTGGCACCAGAGACTAGGACATCCTTCGTCGAAGGTTTTGAAAGTGTTGAGAGATATTCTGAAATACGAAGATTTTGTTTCAGATGATGTTTGTCATGTTTGCCAACAGTCTAAACAAAAAAGACTTCCATTTCCATCACATAATAACTTTGCTTCTTCATGTTTTGATTTAATCCATTGTGATATTTGGGGTCCTTTTAATTTGCTATCATACTCCGGTCATAAATATTTCTTAACTATTGTTGATGACCATAGCCGCTTTACTTGGGTGTTTTTACTTAAACAAAAGGCTGAGGTACAGAAAATCATGCAATATTTCTTGAGCATGATTGAAACACAATTCAAGAAGAAGGTAAAAATGGTAAGATCTGACAACGCCAGGGAGTTAGAGCTGACTTCATTATTGCAAGAGCGAGGTATTTTACATCAGTTTAGTTGTGTTTATACCCCGCAACAAAATTCAGTTGTGGAAAGAAAACATCAACACTTGTTGAATGTCGCTCGTGCACTTCTTTTTCAATCTGCTTTGCCTAAATGTTTTTGGTCTGATTGTATTTTGACTGCTACTTTCTTAATTAATAGGCTGCCTTCCACTGTTTTGCAAAACAAATCTCCTTATGAATTACTCTTTGGAAAATCAATGAATTATGATCTTATGAGATCTTTTGGCTGTTTAGTATATTCATATGTGCATAGTGTACACAGAGATAAGTTCGAGCCAAGAGCAAGAAGGTGTGTTTTCATAGGTTACCCTAATGGTATGAAAGGATAGAAATTGTTGGATGTTAATACACGTGACATTTTTGTTTCAAGAGATGTTAAGTTTGATGAAAAGGTCTTTCCATTCCACCAAAAGGAATTTATTAATGATGACCCTTCAAATGATCCCTTTGAGCATTTAGTTTTACCACGGTTAAGTGATGAATTATTATCAGATTCTTCTAAGTTTTGTAACTTAGATGTGGAGCAGGCAGGTGGCTTGAATCAGCAAAGTGATGATCAGAGTGATAGTGGTTTACATGAACCAATGGATGATCTTACATTGGGAGATGAACCAAATATTTTAGAAGAAGAATTGTCAGATTCGACCTTAGCTAGAAGGTCATCGAGACAAAGAAAGGCACCTTCATATTTGAAGGATTTTCAATGCAATTTTTCTAAGGAAAAGAGATCGGCACTATATCCTTTGTCAAATTATATTTCTTATGATACTTTGTCACCTTCATACAAAAGTTATGTGTTAAATGCTTCGATTTTTTATGAGCCTAGATTTTATCATGAAGCAGTTCACAGGGCTGAATGGATACAAGCCATGAAAGAAGAGCTACAAGCGTTGGAGGAAAACGAAACATGGTCGGTTGTACCACTGCCTGAAGGAAAGACATCAATCGGATGTCGTTGGGTATATAAAATAAAGCATGATTCTTTTGGTAATGTAGAGAGGTTTAAAGCACGCTTAGTAGCGAAAGGATATAATCAGCGTGAGGGAGTGGATTATATAGATACGTTTTCACCTGTAGCTAAGTCAACAACAGTGAGGGTTCTTCTTTCTGTGGCAGCTTCACAAAAATGGCATTTATTGCAGCTAGATGTTAATAACGCTTTTCTTAATGGCGACTTAGACGAGGAAGTTTATATGGATTTGCCGCTAGGTTATAAGCGAGTTGATCCACATAACAGTAAACTAGTTTGTTGTTTGCATAAGTCAATATATGGTCTTAAGCAAGCTTCTCGTCAATGGAATGTTAAATTTACTTCCGCTCTTTTAGATTATGGTTTTATTCAGGCAGCCTCAGATCACACATTGTTTGTGAAGGGTTCAGGAATGAGTTTTCTTTCTTTATTGATCTATGTTGATGATATTATCATTGCTGGACCATCTCTTGAAGTCATAGCTGATGTAAAATTATTTTTGCATCGCAAATTCAAGCTAAAAGATTTGGGTGTTTTGCAGTGGTTCTTAGGTCTCGAGATAGCGCGTTGTGAAGAAGGCCTTTACACTTCTCAAAGGCTGTATGCTTTAAAGTTGTTAGAAGAAACGGGATATTTGGGAGCAAAACCATTGTCTACCCCTATGAACACTTCTTTGAATATAACTTCAGATGAAGGCGAACTCTTAAAGGATGCGTCGCATTATCGAAGAATTGTTGGAAAACTATTATACTTAACCTTTACTAGACCTGATATTTGTTTTGCAGTGAACAAACTGAGTCAATTTGTTTCTAATCCTAGAAATACTCATTTAGTAGCATTGAATCATTTGCTTCGATATATCAAAGGAACACCAGGTCAGGGTATACTAATGTCGTATTCTACATTTGCAGATCAAAGCTTTCTCCGACTCGGATTGGGCTGCTTGTACTGATTCAAGAAGATCAATCACTGGTTTTTGTGTATTTATTGGTTCTTCAATGGTGTCTTGGAAGGTTAAGAAGCAGAATACAGTATCAAGATCCTCTACAGAAGCAGAATATATGGCATTAGGCTCAGTTACAGCAGAGGTTCTTTGGCTGAAGCAACTTCTTCTTGATCTTGGATTCTCCTCCCCAGCGATACCAACCATATTTTGTGATAACAAGTCGGCAATACAGATTGCAATGAATCCTAAGTTTCATGAACGAACGAAGCATATAGAAATCGATGCGCACTTTGTTCGTCATCACATACAGGCAGCATCCATCAAGCTGCTGCCAGTTACCAGTACAAATCAGCTAGCTGATTTGTTTACTAAGCCTTTATCAGGTTCAAGAATCAAGGAGTTATTATCCAAAATGTCCGTAATTGATATTTTCCGTCCAGTTTGTGGGGGGGATATCAAGTTATCTAATAAGACGTTGCAGAAGACGATCAGCGATGAAGATGACGCAGAAGCAACTGAAGGTCTTACAGAAGAAACAGAAGATTTATGGAGGAAGTCGTGCAATTGCTAAAAGCGTTTGTTGCTGTGCTATTTTAAATTAAGTTTGAAAGTTGCTCTTAGTTAAAAAGCAACATTAATAATAGGGTTTAATTAGTCGTTATCCATCTCTGTATAAATACAAAGATAAGAGCTCTGTATTGAATAATCACTGTATAACAGAACATTCGTTCTTCTTATTCAAGTTTCTTATATCTCCAGAGGCCGGGGACACACCACCCACACCGTATCCGGGCTAGAATTTCTCCATCTAAAGGCACCCTCACGTGTTCGTCCACGCTCACCGCACCATGTAGAAATTTTTTCCAGGTCCAATTCCAGCCCAAATCAGGCCCGTATAAGCTTGTGGGGTTCCTCTCTAAAACCAATTGGGAATAGAATGAGTGAACCCACAAGCTTATAAAACACTCCTAATTTTTTCACTTCGTCGGTGTGGGATGTGAGATTGCACACCCAACAATCCTCCCCTCAAACTCAAGACCACAAACCAGGCCTCCCTTACGAGGATTATCTGCGCCAAGCGCTTCACGGCAATCACCTGCCCAAGCGCTTTTTTTCCATCGCTAATTCACTAATCGTCTTACAAGGGCCGGGGACACACCACCCGCACCGTATCCGGGCTAGAATTTCTCCATCTGAAGGCACCCTCACGTGTTCGTCCACGCTCACCGCACCATGCAGGGATTTTTTCAGGCCCAATTCCAACCCAAACCCATGCCCGTATAAGCTTGTGGGGTTCCACTCTAAAACTAATTGGCAATAGAGGAAGTGAACCCACAAGCTTATAAACCTCTCAGATTTTTTTCATTCTATCGATGTGGGATTTGAGATTGCACACCCAACAGTAGTGTTTATCGTATATTTGATCTCTCAATTAGTGAATGGCTACTAAGCCAAGCTAGCTGTTCTAATTGAAGACAACGGCAACAATCTTTACACATCTAAATGACGTAGTATAGTATTGAATAACCTATCAAGTTATAGTCTTATAGAGCAAAATCGATAGAAAATATATTGTATATGTAACTATAAATGGGCACAAAGAAAGAGTTACTACACCCCCTTCGATATTAACTTCATCTCACGCGTGGATGACCGTGTAATTGTTCCAACTTCATATACGTGAAGGATATATTAGATATACAACCTTTTTACATGCAATAAAATACCCAACCACACACACACACTTACTGACCTACTATAAGAACACCAAAGAGTAAAAACGCGTTACGTAATTGACCTCACGAGAGTTCAACGCACTGCATTTAATGACCCAAAAAACCCTAATCGATATTCCTCTCAGTTGTTGGGTTGGGGTGCTTCTATATAAACAGATGATCGAACAACCAAGAAAAAACAAAACCTAAGTAATACTTTTTGTCGAAGTTCAACTTACAACAGTAGTTATTATTACAAAGCATCATCATGTCTCACATAGCCGTGGAGAGGAACAGAAGAAGGCAGATGAACGAAAACCTCAAGGTCCTTCGTTCCATGACTCCATGTTTCTACATAAAAAGGGTTAGATTATAGATCAAAATATCAACACTTTTTCCATTCTTACATAAATTCATAAACGTCTACTCTCACCATTAAAACGCTGTCTCTCTCCTTCTGTAATAATATAAAGAGCGATCAAGCATCGATCATAGGTGGCGTAATAGATTTCGTGAAGGAACTACAGCTCATTCTCCAATCCTTGGAGGCAAAGAAGAGAAGGAAGAGCCTAAGCCCTACTAGCCCCGTATTATTACAGCCGAGCCCAAGGCATCAACAGCAGTTAATAACGGATAGTAACTGTATTAGTCCATTCGGGGCGAATGCGAATAACTTCAAAGAATTGGGGGCTTGCTGCAATTCCCCCGTCGCAGACGTCGAGGCTAAAATCTCGGGTTCGAACGTTCTGCTGAGGACTATTTCCAAGCGCATCAGTGGTCAAGTGGTGAAGGTTATAGGTGTTTTGGAGAAGCTTTCGTTTGAGATTCTTCGCCTTAATATTAGTAGCATGGAAGACACCGTGCTATATTCCTTTGTCGTCAAGGTAACTGATAATTACCGATGCTTTTATAACATATATATCCACGCAGTTATGTTGTTATTGATTTTGGTAATTTTATCAAACAATAGATAGGGCTGGAGTGCCGTGTGAGTGTGGAGGAACTTGCGCTTGAAGTTCAGCGAAGCTTTAGTCGTGAAGGTGATGAAGCAGAAGCTTGTATCAAGACTATAACTCAAGTAGAAAATAATCGGAAATAGATCGTATATTATAAGGTTTGTTTTGTGTCATAACAGGCTTCTTGTGGTGCCGTAATTGCTCCACTAATATCATGTAGTAACTTGTTGTTAAGATTGAAACTATTGTTATTACCAAGCTTTTAATTACGTAAGTGTTGTTTATACGCTGATTAATAAAAAAATAGGTTTTTCATACATAAAATTTAACAAGATATGCACTTTCGTGACGATTTAACCACACGTATCTATGAACGATTTTGTCTAATTTTTTTGGTACCAATTGCTCGTTGCGATAAATTTGAATTACTTTACTTGTCCCTCTTATATTTCATACCCGAGTAAAACTGTCCGTTTGGTAGGGATGATGAGTTTATATGGTATTAGCTTTAGTTAGGTTTAAATAATGGAGCGTATGAAATTTTACGGTATTTGGACGATTAATTTAAATAATGATCTCGGATGGATTTTCATAGGTAATTTTAGATGTTTTAATTTTAATTAAACTCAATTACAAATTTACTCATATTTTGAACTGAATATTTAATAAATAAATGGTAATTTTGACTTAAATACCTGGGATTAGCTAAAGATAGGGGGAGTGGTAGCGGTTAGCTAATACCTTAATGAGAGTACTAAGGAGGTATTAACTAAATCTCACATTTATATAAACCCTCCTACCAAACCTAATTCCTCTAATCTCTCTAATACCCCCAACCAAACATACTTAAGGATAACCTCTAAAAAGTTCCATATATTATTATTATCATCATATATTATATCGGATCAATTCGTTATGATTCAAAGGAGTACCAAAAAAACATAATCTATACTATATAAAAGTTGGATGTGGACTGACATTTACCACTCTCATAGTCAATCCCTATGTGACATGTCAGTATTAGAAATACAAATGAGTCTTTTAGGTCTGTAATTACATATCCATTTATTTTAGTTAATAATAAAGTATACTAATAACTGTAAAATAAAATTTTCGTGCATAGCACCGGCAAAAACTAGTAAAAATAAAAAAAAGTATACTGAGAAACTACCGAAGTCCAAGTCCTTCCTATTATAATTATTCTTATTATTAATATTATTAAACAAAAGCAAATGCATTCGGGCAAGGGTTTGTATCAGCTTATCCTCACATAACGCCGCAACTGTTGGCATTCTCATCGCTGAACATTGAATAACGGTCACGGTCTTTCGGCGGCGGCGGAGGGTAGGCCGGGTAAGGCTGGTGATAGGTCGGCGGCGCGTAGCTCGACGACGGCGGCGGCATAGGAGGACCAAACATCACCGGCTGAGACCTCTCGTTATTACCATTCGCACGCTGCTGATGCTGATGCTGCATCATCATCGCCTGATAGTACTCTGGGCTGATCCCAACACCGCCGCCGGCGCCGCCGCTGCTTCCGGCGCCGCCATTCATCTGCCCGAAATTACCCATCTGGGCAGGCGCCATCGATGGATACCCCATCGGACCCATGTAATTCGCACCACCGCCTTGATTTTGATTCACAGGCGGCACCATCATCGTGTTCGGAGGCATTCCGCCGTTTCCACGAGGTCCTCCGCCGTCGTTGATCTGAATCCCACTGCTTTGAGGCGGCCCAGCACCACCACCGCGTTTAGCCCCTTTCCTGCCGCCGCTGACCCCCCCACCTTGAATCGGCAGGTTATTACCCACATTCCCACCACTCCCTTGACCGCCTTTCTTGCTCCCAGAGACGGCTCCGACGCTAGCACCGCCGCCGCGATGGCCGTTCGCCTGAAGAGGGCCGGCAGTAGGGCCAGCGCCGCCGCCCTTTTTCAGGTTCAAACCGCTGTTAGAGCCGCCATAGCTATTCCCTGTCATTACAGTCTTAGCCTTGTTCGAAATACTCCCCACATCCTCAAACTCCTCGTCCGAACCTTCGTCGTCATCCTCGTACTCATCGCCGTCATCAATTTCTTCATCTTCGCCGTCATAATCTTCGCCGCCGCCCAAGCCACCATCTTCAGCAACGTTGAACTTCACAGCTTTCTGATTCAGATTAACGTTATTACCGTTGTTCATAGGCATTCTCTGTGGGTTCTGTCCACCACCGCCGCCGCCGGCGTAGGCTCCGCTTCCGCCATTGACGACCTGCGAACAACCACCTGTGGGTTGGGTGGGTTGGTTGCTATTGCCTCCGCCGCCGCCGCCTTTCTTGCGGTCGCTATTACCACCAATTTGCAGATTGTTCACCTGTTCGCTGAGCTGATTCTGGACATTGTCAACGACGTCGTTTTGCGTCGGTTCGCACCATAGCTTAGCTCGCTTGCCATTCTTGGTGAGCTTCTTGATGAGAATGTCGGCGTCGACGTTGCCTGAAACTGTGACTTTGTTCTGTTCACCGTCGATTGATGAGGTGTAAACCCCTGCAAAAAATAAATAAATAAATAATAAATCAAAGATTCAATTTTTAGCGAACATTGAGAGTGTAGATAGATAGATAGAAAGGTATGTATTACCATCGATTCTCTGCAAGATTTTCTTCACCTTTCGCTTACACCCTTCACAGTGGATAGAAACATTCAGGACAATAGTCTGCGTCAACAAGCAACGGCAAAAGTTCGTCAAATTGCAGAGACAAACGTTGTCTACTCAATTATTATTAGCTGAAAACAATGTGGTAATGAAAAGAGAGAGAGAGAGAGAGAGAGAGAGAGAGAGAGAGAGGAAGAAGAAACCTTGATCTTCAAATACTCTTCGCTGCTCATGGTTGGAATTGGATAGCTCTCAAAGCCCAAGAACAGAGTATTCCCAGCAACGATCAGACAAGGGGTGACAGATCTGAGCCACAGAAAAATTTCAAGAAATCATAATGTCAAACTGTGTAATAACGAGCCTTTTAGGAACGATGAACCAAAATTGTTGTCGTTGGACACCATTGATGAAGAAGACCTTCTCTGTTTTCGTGTCTCGTTTTCCCTCCATTTCAGAGTCGAACGAAAACAGAGTGGCACAGAAGAGAGGTAGAAAACAGAGCAATCTTACATTAAAAATCATGTTTTTTTTATCGAACTGCATGGCACTGAAAGAATAATTACAGTTTACGCCATTAATTTATAAAGAAAAGCAATGAACACACCTCTCAAACCTCTTTTGTTCGCTGAAAGATTATTGCTGGGATGATGATAGGCTCTAATTTGTGTGGGCTTTATATAGGGTTTAAATCGAAGCACTACATTTATTACAATAGTCTCTGACTGTAATATAGACATTATACAATTACGGATTTTGTAGCCATCTTTATATCTTTTTATGTGAATGAGATGTTAATTTGATTTGACTTTGAAGACCTTTTGTTGCCAATGTAATTGTATTTGATATTGATGATGTAATCTTTGAATGAGGTTTACCACAATTTGAAACATGAGTGTTGAAATGAATTTGGTACCATCTGTATATGAAAAAGGTATTAGTTCCATTTCACATTAGAAGGAAAGTTGAAAGAAATATAAGATTTACCTCATGGGATTGATACGGTATTAATAATGAGGTTTTGCATTGTAGTAATATTGGAGTGATTTTAATATTAAATGTTGTTTAAAGTTTAACGTATTTTTGTAATTACTATAAGACTAAAAAAAATAAGTGAAATTATTACTTACTAAAACTTCATATACATTTTCTCCGAATTGAGGTTTTGATTTATGAACCACAGATCACAAACATATTCCCACCACATGCAAAATTAACCAAGAATGCACATCCAAATGGGATCGTCAATGAAATTCATCAAGAATTAGCTATTAAATAAACATAACTTATAAGAGTAACTTCTAATTTCGGATGAAAAACACAAAAAAAAAAATCAAAAAAAAAAAAAAAAAAAAAAAAAAAAAAAAAAAAAAAAACTTTCATATACGTCTATGAGGAAAAATAACTTTAAAATTTTTCACTTACTCGGCATTTTCGCCATTTGTATTCGCCCAACTCCAATTTGAATCGATGCTTTTCATCTCGCTTTTGCCCTAAACAATTCGAAGAACACCGAAAATCTGAGTTTTTTTTTGCGTATTTCTTATCGCCTTCGTTCTCAAATCGACAAAAATGAAGGCGACAATACGCGTTTATATAGAGGCCTTTGTGACAATATATTACGTTATTAATTGAAAAGTAGCTTTGCTAATTTTCGAGTCAACACTTCAATAATCTCGAGCGGATTATTAATAAAAATCTCCATGATAAAAAACGAGTAGATTGACTCGCGGGTTTGGTAGATTTCGTAAAATATTTCATAACGTAAATATAATGTTTTTGTATGATTTTTTACATTATTTTTTGTCTATATTTATTAGAACATAGGATCAATTTTGAATAACTACCGTCTACTACTGTAATAAAAAAAAAAAAAAAAAGAAAGAAGAATGCTCGTGTTCAAGCTAAGGGTTTACCATGCAGCCGATGAAAATCATGCTATAGACATATATAGTTGATGTTTGAATTATTGGAAATATCGTAGAGCCAAAATATCATATTCCATGCATTCGAAAAATCACACACGTAAAAGAATAAATAGTTACGATATATAAATATCGTCTACCAATATAAACAAAAATAATAATGCATGGACCATATTAATGGGCCTAAAGCCCAATCTTGTATGAGCCCTATTAGTCTTTCATCATTCTCTTCACACACATTGCTATAAACAAGAAGCAGTAATAGTAAAGAATAAGATGCAAACGATTTCATGTCTTAATAAGCTTTTTGGTGTCCACTAAAAAAATAACCAAGAAAGATTTCAGAAAATACACCTAGACAACGAAGCAAACTATATGTATATCGACAGTTGCACGAAACAGAGAACAAATCGAACCAAGAAAAACAAAGACAGAACAGAATTTGTCTATTTGATTCTATACTTTGAGTTTGAAAAGATATCACTGATCCATTCCTTCGATCTTAATCTCTAGCAATGCTTCGATGATCTCCCTGCAAATTGGGCACTTGTTCGATTGAACCCTCAACGCCTTCGCACATTCGCTGCACATACACTGTAAAAATCCGCGCAAAAAATGCTCCATTAGAGGCCAAATTACCCAAAAAAGAAAACGAAAGAAAAAATAAAGGGTTCTTGATTTTGCTTAAGCTTACTTACCATGTGCCTACATGGCAGAACAGCTATATCCTTAGGTTCAGACATGCAAATCACACATTCTTTCCCCGAGCCCAGTTTGCCCAACCCATAAATCTCCTTAAGTTCATAGCAAGTATCGTCGACCCAAAGGAGTTGCCTCACTGCTTTAGCAGCGTACTGTAGCTGTTCTTCGTTGTTGCTTGTTGTAACTGCTATTACAACTTGGGTAATCTGTGTCTGAGGAATGGAATGTGCCATGAATTGGTAGCTTCTACTCTCATGGTGGTGGTACATGTAAGGAGAGAAAGTGTCTGCCGATATTACTATGGGAAACACGTCTTCCCTCGAAGAAGAGCTAGAAAGTGCCTCGGAAGGGAAGTAGCTGAAGTCCATCCCTGTTCCTGGAGGTTGTCTGAATTCTTGGCGAAGACCCTTTCGAAATGGGACTTTTATGGGGACGTAAGTGTCGGGAAATAACGGGACAACCCTTCGGTTTGAATCCTCCTTTGCGAAGTAACATATCGTGATGCTGTTAGCAGATAAGAGAGGCCAAGAAAGGAGTAAATAGATGGTGTAATTAGACAAAAAGAAACACATCTTCAGCACAGTAAAGTTCCCTGCTTTGCCTGAATTAAGACAGCCCAAAGACATGTTCTTGGGGCAAACAACAACAATTCGAAGAACAGACCAAAGTTAGCCGATCAAAGAACACATCTGCTACAATCACATAAACAGAACAAAACAGCAAAAAAGAACCCAACTTTAACACATTAAACAAGATAGAGAACACTCACCTTCCATCAAGCAAAGCATCGAAGACAAAGGACACCAAGTAACGATCAGGGTTCAGCTCATCTGCTTCAAGCCTCAAAGAATCCTTATGAACATTCACATCGCTGTTGACAACCTTAGCCATCATCTGATCATCGGCCGTCATCCTCGGCTGACCCACGACTAAATTCCCAAAACAGGGGTGACCCACCACGCCACCGCCGCCTCCACCTCCTCCGCCGGCGCCGGCGCCTACAATCTCATTATTGCAGACGCTGTATCCGTTGGAACCGTAGAAAGAAGGGTAGTAAAGTGACGGTGGCTGAGGTGAAGGGGTGTAATAAGAGTAGTAATCCAAGGGGTTGTAGGGCGGCGGAGGTGGGTAGGTAGGTGGGTGGGCGATGGCTCTTCTTGGCGTGTTGGCGTTTGCGTTGCTGCCGCTGCTGCTGAAAGCAATGCCCATGGTTTCTTCTCCCCAATCTTTTTTTTTTCTTCAATTTTCTGGATATTTCATTAGCTGGTTCTTGATGGTGCGGTGGAGTTTGATTTCATTTTCTTTTGATTTTTTTTTTTGGGAGGTTTGGGAAAGGAGTCAAGTCTGTGTAATCCTTACAGGTGTCTCTTCAAGAACATGACTCCATTACCCATTATTTTCAAGAAAATGTGAACTCTCTTGGATGTCCTAATCCTATGAAATACATGGAAATTGCGTGGTAATAATTTATTCGAAAGTCTAATTAATAAATCTCTGTTTTGGGGTTACCGTTAGTTAGTGGTTTTTCCCAATTTATATTCTGGAAAAAGAAAATTAAATATGGGTCGTTTATAGGGAAAAGTATTTGTTTTTACTTGCTATATTATTATTTTGTGTGGATTGCGACTTGCGAGTACTTGACTAAGGGTATGGTTTGTATACAAAATATGAAATTGATGTTTCTATGGTAAATGGATTTAATTATAAATATTATTAGAAAAATAAGATTTGTGATTATAAATTTGAAATTACGATTGCAAAATATTTATATGTTGTTGCCATTAAATAAAACTTCAAAGAGCTATGTATATTTATATATAACGATTAGGAAACGGTTTATGTTTCTACATTATCTCGTACGTTATCATTGTTCGGCAAAAAAGCATTAATCATCTTTTCCAAAGTATTGATTTGTGATTACTTAAATGCTTAGTGATCCCTATTTACTTTTTTTTTTTACATTTTTATTTTTGGAAAAGAATAAAGAATATGAACTCCTTTTATTTATACTACACCTTTGCTTAAAGCCACGGAGAATGTGCAAAACTTCCATTTCTTTAACAACTCCGAGACCTTCTTTTTCCACTCCGCAAGCAATGTAATGATAATTGTTTAACTTGGTCCAAAAAGCAACATTGAATGCCATTTATTTTCATTGAATATATACATGTTCAGCTACAAAAAAAATTAATTAGTTTAATTGTGTAAATAGATAGAGATGATTATGCTTAGTTAAACGCAATCATAAACTAATTTAGGGCTTAGAGACGAGTCAAATCGACTCACTAGCTCGACGATCTCAAGTTTCATCGTTAATAATACGAAATTTTGGGTGTTAGCTCATGCTTTTTATAATTTTTTGTAGTAAAAAGTTAAAATTTGATTTTGCTCGTTCTGAAAAAAGAAGCTCACCAGTCGATCTTGAACTCAATAATTTATCTTGAAAGTCGAACTTATCGAGCTCCAACTAAAGTAGTAAATCTTAAGAATCGAGCTTGACTCGTTTACATCCCTAAATTAACCGACAACACACTCTCATATATCAGAAATTTTTTAGTACAAAATCAAATTGGAAATGAAGTCCCAAGCGAAGAAACACTCACAAGATTATATAAAGAATATATATATATATATATATATATATATATATATAATCAAACAAGCATCATAATTTATAAAACTCTCTCAACAAAAATCAGGGCTTGATCTCTTTCGAACCAACAAGCACCCCTTCTGATGATCCCTCAAAACCCTAATCTCAGAAAAATTCCTCAAATCCTCAAGGCTTATATACTGCTGCTTAACCATCCTAGAAAAATTGCATCCATTATCATGAATCCATATGTAAGGCTGGCAAGTTTCATCATAGTAATACAACAAACTCCTCGCACCTCCAAGATTGCCTTTAACTTTTCCAGGCATGTAAGCTTTGTATATATCTTTGCCCTTTAATCTCTTCGACGAGCCAGGCTTGAGCGTATGAACTTTCTTCAGTATCGAGCCAACCCTCACTTGAAGTTCGATGGGACTATCGCTGAAATTCCATATTCTCGTCCCAGGCCCTGAGAATTTCGTGCGATCCTTGCATGTGTTGAAGCATTGTAAGAACTTGACAATAAGGCTGAGATGCTTCATGATAATAATCTGAAGGGCTTGCTTTATTTGTAGCTTGATATAATCACATGTGTATGTATGCATGTATGTATGTATATATATAGATGGGTAAATGCTGTTAGGAGTGTATATTGATGAAATCTTGGGGGAGGCAATAAATGGATAGTTTGGTAGGGGGCCCTTTTAACATATATACACCATTGCCCATTAAATTTTCATGATGAATAAGCAAGAAAAGTTAGGCATCGTCAGGGGATGATGGCAAAGAATTCAATGGGGGGAACTGTTCTTCATTTAACAATATGTGAAAGAAATGAGTGGTTATATGTGCCCACCACCATTATTATGATTTGCCTTCAAATTTCATCATTGTGATCGTAGTATGGCGCACTTTTTGCTCTCTCTCTCTAATGGAGGTTGTAGCAGCAGAAGTTAAGGCACGACAATGCTGTTTCACTGGAGAAAAGGTAGCCACAGAATATATAGTGCTCAATATGCAGAAATATTTCATCATTACTTTTGGAATTCATACAAGTACAATATATATTTCATCGTCAGCAGTATAGGAGAGAGGTGAGGTGATACGGTCAATAAAGCAAACTAAAACATCGAAATCACATAGATCATGACGCTCCTTTCGGTTGTATAAAACAGTAGAAAGAATAGCACTTGAAAGACTCGCTTTCTTCTAGCTTGAAATGATGAGCTTTCGTCCGTACATTACTTCCCTTATTTGTAAGTTGTATGTAACCTCTAGCTATCTCATGCGAAAAAAAATTGGAAAAACAAACTCTGAATTCAATTTCGGCCCTAGTTAATGGACCAATCACCAATCAAGGCCGTATTAGAGCGAAAACCCATATGGAAATAAACAACCTTCTAATAAAAAAAAGGGCGATTGTGGTTCGGGCCCCTAGGTAAAGTTTTATTAGGGTTCATGATCCTGTCAGACAAAGTTTAGTTTTAGGAATCCGTTTTTAATTTTACTTAAAAGAAAATGACCTCTGACCAAAATACCCTTATAAAAGTGGCATGAGAAGTTATATTCAGCGCCCTTGTTGTGTTATCAAATTGCAATATATCATTATCGCATAACAAGTAGTAAAACCACGCACAAATGTGTTACTGCAAATCCAATAAGTGGTATCAACACAATAAAATGTAGTTTTTGAAGCATATGCCATTAACATGCTTGCTTGATAACACTTCATATACTTCGACGTAACACTTCCTTGTTTCTGGGTAACACTTCATGCTCACTTCATGCTTTCCGGGTAACACTTCCTTGTTTCTGGCTATTATTATACGTGATTAACATGCTGGGCAACCGTTCATGCTTTTCGGATAACACTTCCTTGTTTCTAGCTAATATTTTCTTGTAACGCATTTTTTGTAAGAGAATGCAGTTAACCCATGAAGTGTTATGCCAAATTCATGAAGTGTTACTCTATAGCTAATAAGTAGTATCAACTGAATAAAATTAATTTTGAAGCATGTGCGATTAACATGCTTTCTCGGTACACTTCATGGTTTTTGGTACCACTTCATGCTTTTCTGATAACACTACTTTATTTATGGATAACACTTTCCTTTACTTCATGAAGTGTTACCACTTCATGCTTTTCTGATAACACTTCCTTATTTCTCAGTTCTCACTTTCGTGTAATTCATGAAGTGTTACCCAAATGCACAAAGTGGTATCTGTTGATTGTTTGGAAGAAATGATGGCAAACATGTGTAATTTTCGCAATAGGAAGGGGCAAATGAGTCGTTTTGCTCAAAATTAGTCCTTAACTTTAAGAAAAACTTCAAATAGATCCATATCTCTATTATAAACGTTATTGTATTCTAAAACCTAACGAAACTATGTTAATTTGGCCATAGTTACCAAAAAAAAAAGTTCTTTTTTGCATGAAAGAAGACATCTCAGTTAGTTCTCACGCCGCCACTTGGCAACAAACGAATCGATCACAAGGCCATCACTTCCTCGTAACTCTTAACTCACACACGCCTTCTTCCGTGACACCTTAGATCTCCAGGCTCAGATCAAATCAGGCAATCGAACATAAGAAAATACATATTAGATTGATGTCACAAATGCACCCAAATCACATACACAGCGCCGCCACCGCCGATTTCCTTGGGGCCGAGATAGAGTTCGGAACGGCCAAATGGTACGCCTACTGCGGCGTATCTTGCGGGCTCGTGGCGTTTGCGGGCCTAATGTCGGGCCTCACTTTGGGCCTCATGTCGCTTGGCCTCGTCGACCTCGACGTTCTCCAGCAAAGCGGCTCCGACGCCGAGAAGAAACAGGCCGGTCAGTCACTTCTTTCCTCCATGTCAGACAAAAAACTCAGTTTTTATTTCATCGCAGTCTCTATGTTGTTGTCTATGGAGATCGATCGATTTCATCATCGTCCTTTTGTTTTCCTCAGCTGCAATCCTCCCCGTCGTTCAGAAGCAGCATCAGCTCCTCGTCACACTCCTCCTATGTAATGCAATTGCAATGGAGGTAATATTAAAGCTAATGTCCGAAAATTATCAAAGAGAAGGGGTCGTAGAAAACTGAGGAAGAACTGTTATCTTTGCAGGCGCTTCCGTTATACTTGGATAGGCTATTCAATCAATACGTAGCTATCGTACTCTCTGTCAGCTTCGTTCTTCTGTTCGGCGAGGTTAAAACTGCAGTGCATTTCTTATTAGCAGTTAAGCTGTGAATTTCTTTCATTACAATGGCAGTTTTCTTATAAAAACTGTGAATTTCTCTCCAGGTTATTCCTCAGTCGATATGCAGTAGATATGGTCTAGCAGTTGGTGCGAATTTTGTATGGCTCGTTCGAATCCTCATGATCGTCTGCTACCCCGTTTCTTACCCAATTGGAAAGGTATACGTACGATGATTCGAGAAGAAAAGAGAAGAAAAGAGGAGATCGCTTCCACGTTGTATTCGCTTTTTCTTGAATTTTTTGCGCCTTTATTTTTCAGATTTTAGACCGTTTGCTGGGACAAGACGAGGCGATGTTCAGGCGGGCTCAGCTGAAGGCGCTCGTATCGATTCACAGCAAAGAGGTTGTTATCTTTAGTTTTTGGTTGTCGTTCTCCTTTTCACATCGGTTAGTTAAGCGGGATTTTTTTTTTTTTCTCGCTCGCTCGTTGTATTTAGGCGGGGAAAGGCGGCGAACTAACGCACGACGAGACTACGATAATCAGCGGAGCGCTAGACTTGACGGAGAAGGTATACATGTGCAAGTGGCTAAACAAATGAGGTCTTATTTTTTTCTAATGCGATATTTTCTGCGCAATAAACAGACGGCTAAGGAGGCAATGACGCCTATCGAATCGACGTTTTCATTGGACGTGAACTCGAAATTAGACTGGTATTGCTTGTTGGTTAAGCCGCATTCTGTTCGCTGTAGCTTTGCTGATGAGTTTTTTTTTTTTCAGGGAAGCGATGGGTAAGATTCTATCCCGTGGACACAGTCGAGTCCCCGTATACTCGGGAAACCCGAAGAACGTCATCGGGCTTCTACTGGTAATAAAATGTTCGACAAAAATCAATCAATTTCGAAAATGTTCACAACTATCCTACCCATGTTGGTATACCAACCCAACTACCTTCAATGTTCGACGCGTAATAAAAAAAATAATTTTTTTTTTTGTTATGCGTTACAATTTCCATCAGTTGGGTTATCACTCACTTGGGTAGGACATAATAGACCTTCGAAATTTTTATTTCTTTTCTATGATTAAAAGTTGGATCGTCGTTGACCAGGTGAAGAGCCTCCTCTCGGTCAGACCCGAGGCAGAGACGCCCCTAAGTTCAGTCTTAATCCGCAAAATTCCACGGTAGGGAGATTGAGGGTGCGTTTGGTATGAGGAATTCGATGCAGGAAAAAGGAAAAGTTATAATGATACGCATTCAAGCATTGTACGTTACGCTTCGCGTATCGTCGTACCGTTACACTTTTTCTTTTTTCTTTTTTTTTTTTCTTTTCAGAATCGAATTCCGAGTCCCAAACGCACTCTAAAAAATATTCAAACTATTATTATCTTCATCTTAACGAAACGGTCCCTTCTCATCGCCAGAGTTCCCGCGGATATGCCCTTATACGACATACTCAACGAGTTTCAAAAGGGAGGAAGCCACATGGCCGCCGTAATAAAATCCCGACCGCAATCAACAGACGAAAAGCCTCGGTCTTCAGAAGAAGAAAAACCCGAGGGCGGGAAATTGGAGCTGACGACTCCTTTGCTTTCGAAGAAAGAGGAAAACGCCGTGATCGACATCAACAGGCTTCAGAAATCGCCTTCCATGTCTTATAAGGACGCCGTGATCAACAGATCTCCGCATTCGTTAGAGGACGGCAATGATTCTTCGGGGGAAGGCGAACAACAAGTCATCGGCATCATTACATTAGAAGACGTCTTCGAAGAGCTATTGCAGGTAATGCGTATGCAAAAAAATTGACTTCTTTTTATGTATGAATCTTTTGCTTCGATGATGTAGGAGGAGATTGTGGATGAGACGGATGAGTTCATCGACGTTCATAAAAGGTTTATCATCGAAAATATTTTCTTGTAATAGCTATGAATGTTCGAAATGGCGTCGAGGCTAAAGTTGCTGTATTTATATAGGATACGAGTTAAAGCAGCTTCGACGATGTCCCGTGTGCCGTCGATTAGGAGGGTAGGGAGCTTAAAAGCAGCTGTAAGTTCATCCTTACTATACATTGTAATGATTTTTTTTTTTTTTGTTTTTTCGGACAAAACATCGTTCGTAGATTCACGCAGATCGGGCAAAACAAGCAAACATCTTCGAATTGATCGAAGAAGGTCTCAACAAGAAATGCCCAGGAGTTAACTGCTTTTAGTGTTTTAGCAAATCGAATAAGCAATTGAGAGAGACATGCAGATAAGATTGTGGGTTCGAATTGGTTTTAATGTGCATACTTCTTAGGCTAATGGTGATCCTATTTCCCAACAAAGGGAATTTGACAACTGAAAATATTCATTGGAAAATAATATTGGAACTTATCATTGCTAAATAAATCATCACCTTCTATATAGTATATACACTAGTTCAGTTTTATTGTCCGTAGTTCAAACCATCACATGTAAGAAAGAGAAGCCTTATCCGTAAAGCTCAAAATTTTGTGTAGACTTGGTTTGATGACCTTAGACAGCAAAAACAATTTTCCTCCACTCAACACATACCCACTCCTATCTACTACTGAACTAAAAAGAAAGCCACTAGAATCTCTTTTTATATAATATAATATCGCAAAAACCATATTTTTCAGCTGTTCTCCAATTTACTCTTCTGCAGTTCCGAGGTGAGGAGACTTTTATATGTCGTCATTCTTCATGTTCTTACATAACTAGCCGTTATACAGTGTAAGAGTCTACTTTTTTTAAATTCCTCGTTTTAGAGTCAGTGTGATTCTTAGATTTGTTTTATTTTTTTTTTCCTGTGTTTGCGGAAAAGAAAAGGAAAAATGGCGCAAATCTTGGCACCTTCGGCACAATGGCAGATGAGAATCGACTCAAGCCGACTGAGTTCGAAGATGCTGAACACCGTCGGCTTACGGCAGAACAAGAAAATGGCGGTCAAGGGTCTCCGCCAATTTAACGTGCTCGTCGTTAAGTCGGAGCACAGCACGGTTAACCGCCTCGAACAGATGCTAAACCTCGACGTCACTCCTTACACCGATAAGATCATCGCCGAGTACATATGGCAAGCGTTCCGCGCTTTTGTGTTCTTACGAAGGCCACATATTAGGGCTCGTTCGTCTTAATATGCTACGTTTTTTTTTCTAATTAGGATTGGAGGTTCGGGAATCGACCTGCGCAGTAAGTCGCGGGTACGTCCTTTTACTCGTTCTTCGTTTCTACAATTTGATACTGCTGAACGAACACTTCAGCTAAAAGCTAACCTTTAAGGGAGTAATGTATATTATTTTAACGTGTCTCCCTACGTTTAGGCTGATTTCTTTCTTCTATAACATTAGACCTATAGTTCCAATTTAGCGGATGGTCATCAGCTCTTACACAATGCTGAATGATCACTTCACGTAAAACCTTAAACTCTGGGAGAGTGTGTCATATTTTAAAAAATTTCCCAACAGAAACGTAACAACTTGATCTTGTTGTTATTTCCGATGGGTAGACCATATCGAAGCCAGTGGAGCACCCGTCCGAGCTTCCAAAGTGGAACTACGACGGGTCGAGCACGGGACAAGCCCCCGGCGAAGACAGTGAAGTCATACTCTAGTAAGATCATCGTCTCGTCTCTATAATAAAAAACACGACAATTATCCCGAAAAAAAAAAAGATTCAAATTTTACTCGTCCATAATATTCAGCCCGCAAGCGATCTTCAAGGATCCATTTCGAGGAGGAAACAACATATTGGTCATATGTGACACTTATACGCCGGCTGGCGAACCGATCCCCACCAACAAACGCCACCGAGCCGCTCAGATCTTCAGCGACCCGAAGGTCGCCGCCGAAGTTCCATGGTTAGGCACTTTCTTCTTTTGTCTCATTCGTCTATATACTATTCATAAAAAGACATAGGATTGGTCACCGAGGAACTAAATCGACTCCGAAATTAGGTTCGGGATCGAGCAAGAGTACACCTTACTCCAATCCAACGTAAATTGGCCTCTGGGTTGGCCCGTCGGAGCCTACCCAGGCCCTCAGGTAATGAAACTTTTATTTTTTTCCTTTATTTTGTATTTAATCGGCGACAAAAAAAATCTCGTAATTTGTAGGGACCTTACTATTGCGGCGTGGGAGCGGACAAGTCGTTCGGGCGCGACATATCGGACGCTCACTACAAAGCTTGCTTGTACGCGGGCATCAACATTAGCGGCACCAACGGAGAAGTTATGCCCGGGCAGGTGATGTAATAACGAATAGCGCTCTTACTTTCGTGTTCGATTCTTATCCATGCCATGAAATAGGAATTACCCGACTTTAGCGCACGAGCACTCTACGAGTTTGCTTAGGGTGGCTTACTTCCCAATCGCAGTGGGCGTAAATTTACCCCATTTGTGGTGGGGTTCCTTGCATTACTAAAAATTGCGCTCTCCGTCTAAAAATTGTTCGTTGCAGTGGGAATTTCAAGTCGGGCCTAGCGTTGGAATCGAAGCCGGCGACCATATATGGTGCGGAAGATATCTCCTCGAGGTACTTTTTTAAAATCTTTAGCAGAAAAAAAAAACGTCGAATTAATATTAGAAATAGCATACGAAGATCTGATTCGTCTACCCGATTCGAGCAGAGGATCACCGAACAAGCCGGGGTCGTCCTGTCCGTCGATCCAAAGCCAATCGAGGTATAACTAATACGGTCCATACGACTTTGAATCGAAAAATTAGTCTTATGCGTCGAAAAAGGTACGAACAAAGTTATATCTAATCCTCGACGCGTTTTTTCGTTTATTCCAAGGGCGACTGGAACGGCGCGGGGTGCCACACGAACTACAGGTACGGAAACGCGAATTCGACGATCATTATCATTTATTGCAATGCAATAGAAATGAAATTACAAACGTGTCCGAAATTTTTTTTCACAGCACGAAGAGCATGAGGGAAGAAGGAGGATTCGACGTGATAAAGAAGGCGATCCTAAACCTCTCCCTTCGACACAAGGAGCACATCAGCGCTTACGGAGAAGGAAACGAGCGAAGGCTTACGGGGAAACACGAAACTGCCAGCATCAACACCTTCTCATGGGTACCATCCATATATATAATTACATAAAAAACAAATTACAATTTTCTTTATTACATTATGCTGTTCCCACGTAGGGCGTTGCTAACCGCGGCTGCTCGATCCGTGTGGGAAGAGACACGGAGAAGAACGGCAAAGGTCTGTAAGAACGAAGCCCAAGTGAAAAAATCAATGCTTTCTTGTATCGAATTGAACTTCCATAGATATTCAGCGGATATGTTAATATGTAGGTTATTTGGAAGATAGGCGTCCAGCGTCTAACATGGATCCGTACGTTGTGACGTCGCTGCTGGCGGAGACGACTCTGTTGTGGGAGCCGACGCTCGAAGCTGAAGCGCTCGCTGCTCAGAAGGTGTCTTTGAAGGTTTAATTTGCCGGCCGGCCAAGAATGAAAGAACCTTAAGAGACGAGGAGGGATTTGCACCACTATTTCCATTGTGTTTATTTAGATTCCCACTCCCCTTTTTTTTTCAAGTCAAATGCTGCTTGCTCGCTTGTTTCACTGTACCCAAAGGATCGTCTTATAATCGAATCGACTGTGATGTTGAGATTCAATTCATATCAAAAATTAATGGAGGAATGATAGACTAGGTATAGTTGAAAAAATAAAAAGAAAAGTTGACTTTGATAAGCATTTAATTCCACGGTCGTTAATTAAAGAAAAATAATTAACGAAAGTATTATTTAATTAAATTATCTCTCGTTTATTTCGTCTATATACCTAAATCACGCGCTTTCGCAAGTTGATAACTTTGTCAACATCTAGAGAGAGAGAGAGAGGGCAACAAAACAACGACATAGAAAGGAAAACGTCGACCGTAATCGTCGGCGACCGAAAGAAAATATCTGCAAACATGTACGGATTCACCGGTTTGGGCAAAGGCCACGACGCAGAGATCGACCTCGAATCTGGAGGAACTTTGTACCCTGGATTGAGCTATGGCGAGAACCAGCTGCGTTGGGGGTTCATACGCAAGGTGTACGGAATATTGGCGGCACAGATCGTACTCACCACCATCGTCTCCGCCGTGACCGTTCTCTACGCGCCGGTGAACGATCTCCTCCGCGGAAACTCCCTGTTGCTGTTGTTTCTCATCTTCACGCCTTTCATATGTGAGATTCTTCTTTTCTTTTTTCCTTCTTTTTATTTTTTGTTTTTTGATGATTTAGTTTTTAGAAGGGTAAGGGAAGCCCGATCTACACACTTGTCTGATTTTAGAGAATCGATTCTGTTCTTGTTATTGTCTCCTTGAATTTTCTGCTTGGGACTGGAATTAAAGGCCGATCTATGCATATTTCAGATTTGATCAATTATGTTTGCTTGTTTCTCTGCTGTGCACGATGTCGATTTGATTCCCTGGTCCGTTCTGGGTAAAATCATTTGAAGGGGGGGATATGTTTTATCTACCCTTTGCACATGTCAAGTTGACGCCAGAGCTGATTTCGTAGTAATTTTAGTTTATATGAAACGCTAGCTATCTGATGATCTCCGACAATTTGGTTTGCCTTGGTTTCCTTTATTTGCTCCCCGCTATATTCATCCATGTTGCTAATGAATTTGCGTTCTGTACAGTGCTGTGGCCCTTGCATGTCTATCAGCAAAGGCACCCATTGAACTTCGTTTTCCTCGGGCTCTTTACTGCCTCCATGAGTCTCACTGTTGGTGTCAGCTGTGCCAATACCGAAGGTTGTTTGATATTTTTTTGTAAATTCTTCGATCAAATGAACGTCATGGAAACATTTATTACCTCTCAACTGAACCGATTACAATTTTACAGGAAGAATTGTGCTTGAGGCGTTAATCTTGACGTCAGGTGTGGTTTCAGCCCTAACTGGGTATACTTTCTGGGCTTCTAAGAAGGGCAAGGACTTCAGCTTCCTCGGACCCATATTATTTACTAGCCTTTTCGTCTTGATCTTGACTGGCTTTATTCAGGTCTGTCTCTCTTTCCCTCGTGTATGTGCGTATGTATGTGTATTTCCCTGAACATTTGTTCTTACCTTACCATGTCGATGATGCAGATGGTCTTCCCACTAGGCTCAACCTCAATAGCCATCTACAGTGCAATCAGCGCCATAATATTCTCGGGTTACATAGTCTACGACACAGACAACCTTATCAAGCGCTTCACTTACGACGAGTACATTTGGGCATCGGTCACTCTCTATCTCGACGTTCTCAACCTTTTCCTTACCATTCTCAGGATGCTGAAGCAGGAAAATTAAGGCCCTCCCTCAACTCAGCTCAGTCATGATGGTAAAGTAAAGCCTTTATCATAGTGTTTTCATCTTTGCTGTTCAACTGTGTCCTATATTTTGTATAGAAGCAAACTATGGTCATATTTGCTGTTACTTCTCCTCTGCCCATGCACTTGTGGAAACCCCTTTTGGGCTTTGTTTGTGGTGCATTTGATAGAGAGTATTTGCCTTATGAATTATGAGAGTGGAACCTACGTGGGAAGAAATAAAAAAAATTTGTGTTCATTTTGCTGTTGTTACCGCGATTGTGATTGGGATCATAAACAATTGTAGCTGGCTTAGCTTTACAAGGTTGTCATAAGGCAAGGCAAGGCAAGGCAAATACTAACATATTGTGAATCGTTGACTCATAATTGTTGACTTTTTACTATACAACTGTCCACAGGGAAAAATATTTCATATCCCATTGAATATTGATCTCTCGATTAAAGGACACAGGCGAGAATCCAATGGGTAATGACACAGACATGTCAATGACATTGGTGGTTAGCACTCTTACTTTGTATATATATATATATATATATATTGCACGGAAAATACTTATATAATCAATTTTGAAGAGAAATTGGCTATCTAAGACAAAATGTAATAAGCTTGAAGGGAGTTACTAAACCTATTATCTAGAGGCCGTATTAAATGACAACGTGCCACAATAAATATTGATATGCATTTAACAAAAAAAAGAACATCTTGACGATAACTTGAATTTAGGTAGGCCCGAAAAATTGATATCCCTCGCTAATTTGGTGGATCATGTCTCTGTCCATGCATGTTCATCTTTGTCTAAAACTAACCATGTTATGATGATTCTTAATTGCATCGAAAGACACACATTAATTGAAATTAAACTTGAACGTACAAGAAAGATCGAACAAACATTTTTTCTACACATTGCATTGATCGATATCTCAATCTCGCCTATCCGTTCTTCTTCCTTTCTTCAAAGGAAACAATGGAGGCAATACGACGCCGTTCTTTGTCTGCGTGCAAATGGGCACATTGATCACAGGTCTAATCCTAAAAGTCGCAGATTTTGTTCTCTCAAGCCCTTTCTTGCGAACTCTTTTCACAGACTTGTCTTCTTTGCCATCGCCATTTTTCTCGTCTGAAATATCACCGACAGCTAATGAAGAACTTCTCGCCGAAGAAGAAGAAGAAGTTGAGAGAGTCGTCGTCACCGAAGTACGTGGATTCTTCCTCAACCTAAGCAGTTCTTTCCACAGAACAGTGCAATTAGGTGGTCTCGGCGATGGGTCATCGTCAAGAAACAAGCTCATCCTCGGCTCTTCTTTATTGCTATTTTTAGTCTCGCCTGCTGCTTCTTCACTCTTAATAACCTCAGCTTGTTCTTCGATACTGATAACAGTCGTCGTACTAATCTCACTTTTCATGAGCGCCACCTCTTCGAGTTTGTCTGCGTAGTGCTTCTGCAAACAAAATGGTAGTAATTTGCCTTCGTGGAACAACTCGTCAGCAGTGATCATCATGTCTGAGGCCGCGACGTCGACATTCCCAGATAAAAATTCGAAATCTGAAAGTTTCGATCTTTCATTTCCTGCATCTTCCACAACCTTAGGGCGTGCAGAAGCCGAACTCTTATCGTCTAGAAACTCTGCAGAGAATGAAATGCGAGGGCTCGAATTGGACTCGACGTTGTTCTTCAACGTCGTCTCTTGGAGGGTTTCGAGGGAAACCATTTCTGATCACTTTTACAGCGGAATATAATGGAAGCAAATTTTGGGAGGCTTTAAGTGTTCTTTTCCTTTTCCTTTACTGATTATGGGGTTTGGATGGTTGAGGTGATAAGAGCTGTCTGCATGAGTTTATAGAGTGCTTTGTGGGGTGTGAGATAATTTATTAGTATTACTATTACTACTATTTTTTTTTTAACAATATTTCGTCTCTTTTGTCGTTTGAATGTACGTATATATAATTCTTTGCAGTGAAGTGACTAACTTGGACATTGATATGATTGTTAATTAGTTAATTGCTAGAACTATCCTAGATAACGAATAAGATAATTGTGGCAGTTGATCTTAAACATAAATTAGTCGAAGAGAGAAATAAATATTATTTTGACAGAGATTCACAATAATAATATGGGAGGATGAGTCAGAGTTAGACATGTGTGATCACATGAGCCTTCTTACATGCCATGTGAAAACAGTCCTATTGTCCAGAATGATTATTTACTGGACAAAATCCTATATATTATATATATCCATCTGATCATTATTCTAATGACCCCCTAATTAAGACTTAATCATGAAATATCACCGTATGATTGTACCCCATAAAGCCACAGCTAATCAAGAATCCTGCGAATCTTTTTTATAATGTTCGGTGAATCGAAGGTTGTAAGGTGTTTGTAGAGCAAAGCAACCCTCGGACTAGGGGTAACGACCTTAAGGACGTTAAGTAAACAGTTGGACAACGACCGAAAATGAAAGAAAACTACAAAACAACCAAATTTTACAAGTTGCAAAAGTGCACTTGATATGTCGACAAGGAAAGAAACACAATGTCAGATTATAATTGAAAAAGTTAATAAGTTAGTTTCATTTCACGTGGCGGGCAAATGTACGTAGACACTGAAATTCTCAATAATAAATTCTAGTTTTTTTTTTGAAAAAATACCAAACGCAATAATAACACAAGGACAAGAAATAAGCAAACATATCAAACGTCACATAGATTAAAACTCGATCACTCTCAACGCGCCGCCCTCCTCAAACAACCTCCCTAGGCAGAGGCTTACCATTATCATCGGTGAAAAACCTCTTCCAAACAGGATGTGCCCTCCAAACCCGTTCTTCGATCAAATCGATGGGAATTCCCTTAGTCTCGGGCAAGAGGAACATCACAAATAGACCCATAATCAGAATCCACACGGAGAAGAAGAAGAAAATGCTGGCCTTTAAGTGGCACATCATGGAAAGGAACGCCTGGGCGATGATGAAGGTGAAGGTCATGTTAGTGCTCACTGCTATGGCGAATCCCGACGTCCTCGTTTCGATTGGGTAGATTTCGCTCGGTATGAGCCAACCCATTGGGCCCCACGACCATGCGAAGGACATCACGAAGGTGCAAACGAGTACCACCACCGTAGCCGCTAGGCCCTTGTGGAGCGTGCCCGTGGGCTTGAGGTTCGTCACCAAGATGGCACCGATTGCAACCTATACATAGGTAGGATTTAGAACCAAGTATCGATTTTTTCGAATTAGGGTTTTCTTTCAATATAATCATGCGCACAAGCGCACGAATATGGGTCGTAAAACACAGAGCCAAAATCGATTTTTTATTCTAGGGTTTTCTCGATCAGTGCGGGTAAGCCAGAAAAGTATGCATCGAACATGCAGAACCATGTCGATTTCGATTTAGGGATTTCTATGTAAACATGCACAACGTACACAAAAACATGTATGGGTCGTTAAAAGGAAAACAAAGATCGATCTTGATTTTTAGGGTTTTCTCGATCGATATGGGTGAACCGAAAAATCATATAGATACATGCAAAACCATGCTGATTTCGAATTAGGGTTACTTTAAAGACCTGCCTTAAATCGAATATACGAAACCATAATACATGTCACGTTAAGGGTTTTGTTGATCAATCCACATAAACATGAGCAACTAAAGATTAGTTTTAGGATTTTCGACACATCGCCGAAAATTTAGATTTTCGATGACATGTCGAAAATCTTCTTGGTGCATGTATCCACATAATAAACTCAATACGAGTAAAGACCTAATTTTCAGAATTAGGGATTTTCAATTATGTAAAATTCCTTTACCTGAGAAATAAACATCTGAACTGAAGCCTGGAGAAGAAGCTTCCTCCTCCCAAACTTATCCACCGCGTAAATCGACACGAACGTCGACGCCACGTTAACCAATCCGGTGATCACCGAGGACAGAAGCGAAGCGTTCGACTTGAACCCCAGCGTCTGAAAAAGCACGGGGGCGTAGAACATGATGGCGTTGATCCCAGTAAACTGCTGGAAAACCTGTATGGCGTTCGATATGATCAGGGGCGGGATTCCGCTCCTTGTAAAGAGCTTCCTGAACGGCCTCTTCACTGTCTTGGCATGTTCGCTGGCGGCCACAATCTGATCAAACTCGGCGTCGACGTTTTCGACTCCTCTGATCTTTCTGAGCGCTGCTTTTCCATCCTCGATTTTGCCCCTCTCCACTAGGCTGGGCGGCGATTCTGTGATGATTAAGGAGCCGACGAAGAGAAAAGCGCCAGGGGTTGCAGCCAGCCCCAGGGACAAGCGCCACCCGTTGGGGTGGAGCGTGGACGTGCCATAGTTCACTAGGTTTGCCGCGAATATGCCTATGGTTACGAACAGCTGAAAGAGTATGTTCACTGCTCCTCTGTGCTGTACGGGCGCTATTTCAGTCAGGAAAACTGGGACGGCCTGCGTTTTGTACATGAATATGAGTTTCGAGCGAAATGATTTCGTGGAATGTGAAGGAAAATTAACCGTTGGAAAAAGCGTATTACTTCGTTGCCAAACCCTACGCCGATCCCAAAGAGGATGCGGCCGACGATGAGCATCCACATGTGCTTTGCGCCGCCACTCAGGCCGGCGCCGGCGATGAAGAAGAGGGAGGCCATGGCGATGGTGGGGCGGCGGCCCATGACTCTGCAAGCCTTGGAAGCGAAGAAGCTCGAGACGAGCGCTGCTATGTAGAGAGAAGAAGTGAAGAGCTGTAGCAGTTGATCGTCGTACTTGCAGTAGTTGTCTTCGTGGGCACGGAGCTTCCTTTCGTGGACTTTGGGGAAGAATTTTCTCAAGAAATCGTCCATGCCCGTTACTCCACCTGGCATTTACGAACGATTAGAAATCGTATGTCGTGATAAAAATCGATTCTTTTTCACTAGGGTTTTATTTTTTTGAGATGATGAAGAAGAACCTGAAATTCCAATGTCGTAGCCAAACATAAAGCCGCCGAAGGCGGCGAGAATCCAACATGCGAAGACGTAGAAGGTTGTCTTAGAATTGTACGGATGGTTTCCTTCAGCCATTCTTCTTCTTCACCGAGAATCTGTAAGCTTTGAATAGAAGATGCAGAATAATAGACGAAAGGGTTTATGATATATATATCTTGATTATATTTTATTGGTGGTATACTGAATATAATACTTGTTTTGGAGCCTAATTCTTCTCAACTTACACTGAGAAAGTCAAGGAACGATATACTGGGATCTTAATGGATAGGGTTTTATCCTCTATTAGTTACGAAATTTTTGGCGATTAATGATGAACGGATAAGAATTGCGATCTTTGGCAACGTGTCGGATTTCGAATTCAATTATGATTTGAGTATACTTTTTACCATTAATAGATATTTAATTAATATTTGATTTTGACTTGATACTAATATTCCGAAAATCAATGTGAAGATATTCTAGTAAGTTGAAACGGAAAACTCTATATTGAATGCAGTGAAGATTGATCATTAGAATCGGTTGTAATGATTATCCGCGTGAAATTGATTAGCTGCCTTGTAAACTTTTATCCTTGCTTAATTATCACTAGTAGTTGTAATATTATGTATATTTAATTATGAAATAACAACACTAAAATAAAAGGACAAAGTTAAAAATATATAAATATTGTGTAGTTGGTGGTTTTATTCCTTAAATTAAGCAATTTACATACCAAATTGAAGGCAGTTTAACCAAAGCCATGTGGCTTAATAAAATAGAATAGATAATCCTAGTTCATTGGGAAATTAATTAAATTACTTTAATTGCTAGTTTGACCTTAATTACTTCTTTATGGCCACCTCATCGTATTATATCTTGATCTATTGGCCGAAGGTTACATGTAAGTAAGAAATTGCAATAAGAAGCTCATATAAAAGAAACATGATTTATGTACAATACCAAAGCTTTCTAACGTGTACAATTATAAAATATTTACCGCATTGATGGAATGGTAATAAAATAAGATAGTTCTTTATGCACTTCCCATAAGGAAGACGAGGCCAACAAAGAGGTTAATATTTTTATTTTAAATTTTTTTGAGAGAGAAAAGCGATGCAAAATCAATTTAAAGCAGTGTGAAATTTAAATGTAAATGTTATGAAATCCAACTTTGGTCTAAAGCATGTGTACGTAACATTATTGATATTACACGCTTGTCCGCACTTCATTGATCTTTTTACTATGTATATCCTTTTGTTCTGCATTACTATGTGTTAGATAGTTGCTAAAAATCATTAACATGGCTCATCTTTTACTATATCTTTTTTTTATTATTATAAACACGTATAGTTTGCAGACAATGCCTTTATTATAAATATTATATAGCAAAATAAATACTAATAAATGTAGATAGACATGCAGAATGGGAGCATCACCAGCTGCTCTCTAGGATTTCAAACCCTAGGATTTCGAAAATCATTGGGGTTTTATTTGTTGTGCTACTATGATGGCGAGGAAGGGTTAACTAGGATATTTGGGCATGTTAGTAAATGATTATGTTTAGTCTCGTTTCTAAACTCGAGATTTGGGGATGAAATGCATTTGTTCCCCGGGAAGCTATTTTTTGACGGGTCGTTGAAATCAAGTGACGTGCTCAGTGCATACAACCCTTTTGTAGAAATCTTTGTCCGCCCCTTATTTTTTCTTATTTGGGTTTCTATTTGGACATGCCTTTTTTTTTTTTTTTTTTTTTTATATATATATTGCTACGTTAAAGTTCAGACTCTGTCATTGTTGTTTGAGATATTTGAGAGGCCCACAATATGTTAACTGTTAATAGGGGGGGGGGGGGGGGGGGGGGGGGGGATTATAGTTTACATTTATTATTTTCTTAACTTTGGGCTGTGTACTTCACGGAATTGCAGATTAGATATGATTAAGGCTTCTTTAATTTATCCACTAACACATTCACATTCAGCCGATATATTATACTGGAAGGTTAAGGTTTGGTTTCTTTTTAGTCAGGAGTTAGATAAGGGCCTAGTTCAACCAAACTCGTTGGTTGTAATTTTTGCATGAGAAAAGTTAACGTTCTCCCTGACGCCTCTAGTAGAAAACCGATCCGTCTCCTCTTCTCCTTCAAACAAGCGTTAGAATGGCGCCGGTGGGGTCTTGGCGAAGCCCCTCCGATGCTTAAGCCAGTGTTAGTTACTCTTTCGGTGTTCATTTTTTTGAGAATGTGTGTGCCCCGCCGGACCTTTACAGTGGTGTGCCAACAAGGTAACTTACTATTTCGGATTTTTTTTTCTCCCCCGGGATAAGATGGATAATGTCGATTTCCTACCGAAAATAAGACCGACATTGAGTTTCTTTTCTTTTTGCTTAAAATCACCGCCTTTCGAGTATAAAAATCCGGCGTGGTTTCCCTTTTCGGGACGCAACCAACCGCCTTCCGTCGAGAGTTCTCCTGAAAGCCTCCTCGAAATATTCCCCGAGCGATCTTCAGGATGTTTTCCAGGTCTTCGATCATATGTTGGTCGGTTGCACCTGATATTTTGGCTGTAAAAATCCCGAGTGTAGCACTACCTACATTGTTCTTGCATGCCTAGTATTTATATGAATGGAGTAATTAATTCGTGATTTTTTTTTTTTTTTTTTTTTTTCCTTCTTGGCTTATTAGTTGAGATACAGCGTGATTCCGAACTGTCCGATGGACTTGATTGTTTGCCTACATTTTGTCATGAAAAAAATCTTCTTCGAGGGATCATTGCTTTGTGTCTCTCATTAATTTCGCGGCATCTTTTGGATATATGGTTAATTATTGTGTATATATAGGAGGACGAATGTTACTAATAATAATATATATGTATATATATCCATCATTTTGTGTACCGCCTACAATTTCACAATATAGTTTAGTTTCGTGCATGAATGCGTATTTTATCATGAGGTGAATGTGCTGCATTCCCCGCTGCCTAAGAAGATTATAACAGTGCTGCTAGTAACGAAACTGATTATTATTTTTGTTTGTTAGTTAACAAAGTGTTCCTTCAGATGGACCTACGAAGATGATGGCATCGACTATCTTACACCTGGGAAGCCAAAACACGATGTTTATCTTAAAAAGTCCCACGTGTCTCCTCGATGTTTCCTGGTACCTAATTGAGAAACAGATATAAGACAATCGAGGATCTGATCCCTTAGTAATATTGCTGAGAACCCTTAGTAATATCGCATGAGAACCCCAAGTAATACCACCTGAGAACCTCAAGTTGATATAGCTTGAGGTACTCAGCAATATTACTAAGGGTTCTCAGCAATATCACTTGAGGTTCTCAGCAACATTACTAAGGGTTCTCATATTACTAAGGGTTCTCAGCAATATTACTAAGGGGACCCGCACTCAATGCGCAGGGTCCTGCGCATTGAGTGCGGGTCCCCTTAGTAATATTGCTGAGAACCCTTAGTAATATTGCTGAGAACCCCAAGTAGTATCGCCTGATAACCCCAAGTGATATAGCTTGAGGTTCTCAGCAATACTACGTAGGAGATAATGAAGTTTATGTAGGAGATACCGTCCTAACGTAATCAATGTCTGCGTTCAGTTTACGTGATACCAACTGAATTAATTATACTTGTCGGTGTATTGGATGGCCTAATCGTGTTATATATGTGACGTTAATTCGTTGTTAGCAGTTTGCTTTAACTATTATTATAGCTTATCGTGATAGAGCGGACCTTATCATCGAGGTTAATTGTCTGAGCTATTTAATCACGGGTTTCGCATTTTCAGTTGTGGGTCGACGTTGCTTTATGATTTGATCGAATGAGGAACCATGGAGTGTATATGATAGCTTCAAGATTACTCGAATGCCAACGAGTTTTCAAGCACTTGGTACTACTTACACATTAAAAATAAATAGTAGGAACTAAAAAAGCCCCTTAAATTAAATAATGCGGTCGCATTAATGCTTTAAAGCAACAATCTGTCTTGGCTTTTCTCCTCTATTTAATTTTTATCAAATCCCATTTGTGGGTCGTTACGATAAAGTTTCTAATTATTAATTGGGCTCAATATTTATAATTTAATGTGGGCCCCGAAGTGTAATGACAACATAATTATTGTGTTTCGACTTTGAATCTTTTATAAACGATATGTTGGCTTTAATTTTTCATCAAGTTAATATCCTTATGGAGTTGTAGCATAGTATGTAACTCATAATGAGTTGGGGTTTTAAATAATGAGTTGTGACATACTCATAACGTAGTATGTCACCGATTTAAATGCTTAATGAACAAATTTTTAATGGGTTATATCACCTATAATAGGTTTTTAACTCCAATTAAGAGCTAACAATTCGGTATAAAAGCTGAGTCAATGATGTATAGAGAATCCATATAGGATTCTCGACACCAAAACACTAAGAACATATAAATTAAAGTTATAGAAAAAATATGAGAACTCATTTGTAACAACTTTTAAAAGTAAGGGGAATTCCGGTTGGTACCCCTGAATTTAAGCCATTTTCGATTGGTAACCAAAGTTAGTTTTGATTCCGCTTGGTACCCCTGATGTCTGAATTAATATAAGGCCGTAACACTGAAGGATAAAATTCATATTTTTTTATTTGTTTTACCCGTTAGTTACTAACGGTTCTCATTAAATGACTGAAAGATCATCCCTTACATTTTTTTAGATAATAAAAAAGAAAATCCCTCCGTTGCATATAGAATCGGCGTATAGATAAGAAAATCCCTTCGTTGCATATCACTGAAGCAAAATAAAACTTCTTTCGCTACATCTTACTGCACACACACAGTCGCGAAATCAAAACAACATGTGCTAGACCACGCCGCACTCATTTCAGTTTGAATTGGCGGTCAATTCTTCATAATGGGTTTATTAATTAATTACCATTCGGATTTTGTCTCTTCAAATGCTTTAATCTGTACTTTTATCGTTATTTTATTGTCCTTTTTTAGTATTGAAAATAAAATAATGGTTGATGTATGAAAGAAAGAATTGAATGTACTATTAGCAGACATGATCCGCGGAACATAAACTTGAGCTTTACTCGAAAGATCTTGAGAGTTAAATGAAGTAAATTACGTAATTAATCAGCCATTAAAGCCTCAAATGCAACCTTGGTTTATGCAAACATGAAAGTCGCGTTAGCTACGGTGTGATGTTACCTTACGTACGTTACAACAAAGTACAAAGGCATGCACGGGCACTTATCGGTGGGTGAGGCTCCCAAGAGGGGTTACTGCATAGACAGTTATTCGAACTCGAGACTTTACTTAAGTGATACCGAGCCGCTTACCACTTGGACCAACCCCAGTCGTTAACGGACACTCTGTTTAGTATAATTTATTTCTAACAACTCCGTAATTAATGTCAGGAAATATTAACCACTCCAATCACGCGCCCATTTTTATAAGTAATCGCATTACGAATGCAAATATAATTTATCAAAAAAACTCGACGTTCATCATTTGGTTGATATTTAACTAGTCTATAAATCGTGTAACTTGCGAAGCTAATTATGATGTAACTGGATGCTTTCGTCTAATCGGTTCAAGAAATAGGCTAATATCAAGAAAATCATCCACTAACTTCATACAATATCCATCAACAATGACAACGAAATTTAGGCAAATCTAATCTATCGACTACGAATCCTAATGAGCTCGTCAATCACGTAGTCGATACGTGGACGATCTTCTCTAGCAGGGCTAATACACTTGCGTGCGAGACGAATCACACGTGCGTGGACTTGGGGTCATCTACTTCTTCCCATAAGGCGGCTCTCACGAAACCGTCTAAACCGTCATTAGATACCATGACATCATCTAAAACTGAATGGAGGAGTTCGATCTTCGCGCTCGGCATATAAGCTATCGGCTCGTTGGTATATACTTTTACCAAAAAAATGCCGAACTTACAAAACATCGCCTTCTTGCGAGCATGCTATATAGTAAAATAAAAACTTATTAAAATCATCAATACAACAAAATTTATTAGGGGTGGACATCGGATCGGATAATTCTGGATCGGATTAATATTTTTACTACCCGAACCCGACCCGGTCTATGGCGGGTACCCGCCATCTCGGTTACAAGTCGGGTTTGAATAACCCGACTCGGGCACCCCAATTTGAATTCCAAAAATATCAAAAGATACTATGATTTCATGTTCATGTCAAAATAATCCAGCCATATATCAAATATAATATAAAACATAATATTTATTAAATCACCAAAAAAAGTTTTAGCGAGAAGCATATAACGTAACGAAGCATTGATAAAATATCGTACGACTGCAATAAAAAGTTAATCAATATTACGCTAAAAACTTAAACATCACACAAATTAGATATATATATATATTTCAAATATCTAGTTATTTTTTTAATATGTAATGTATAGAACTACTACAATAGTATATTAAAAATATAAATTTTAAAAATTAAAATTATGTCGGGTTCCCGAATAACCCGACCGGATAATAAACTAGTACCCGATATCCAACCCGATCAAGAATTATCGGGTATCGGATTACCCGATACCCAAAAATAACACGAACTACCCTACTCGAACCCGATCGGGTGAAGCCCGAAAACCCGAACCCGAACGCCCACCCCTGAATATTGTGATCAGAACGTACACTTGAAGTCATGGATGTCCACATAAGGAGGCGAGTTAGTATTGGTAGCACGACCGCTAATGGGCTTCATGGCAGCAAGATCGCAAATTTTCACCTTGCCGTTCTGCAAAATTAAGACGAAGTTATTTAAACAAAAAAAAAAGAAAAGGAAACGCATTCAAAAAAATGATAGAATTTACGTACCCGTAACAGGAAATTGGCCGGCTTAAAATCACAATATACTTGCGGGTCAACATAATGGCGATCGAGATGTACCATGAACAACGCATATGCTACATCGATAAGCGTGTCCATGGTACTCTCCCACGAGAGATGTAAATCTGAAACGAGTATTTATCGTTTAAAATCAGAGTATATAATAGGGAAAATTACACCTACATCCTCGGGGTATCACTTAGTTACACATACACCTCCCCTAACTATAGTAATTATACTGACACCCCATTTAATTTAAGCAACCCTTACACTAAGATCCATTCTTTTTATTTTGGACAAGAATTTAAACATCGGGCAGCCAAATTGACCCTAAGTGGCTATATATCGTAAAATAAACATGTTTAAGCGGGTTTATAGATAATGCATTAAAATTTAACGGGTTGAAATGTATATTTTATAATATTTTATAAAATCAATATATTTGGTATATCATGTAAAAAAATTTTATTTATTTATACAAAATTTTTTTAAACCCCTTAAATATTCACGTATTATATTTAGATCCGTTTAAACTTTTTTTTATTTTACGAAATATAGCCAGTAAGGGTAAATTTGGTACCAATATGTTTAAATTTCTATCCAAAATAGAATAAATGGGTCTTACTGTAAATGTTGATTAAACTAAAGGAGGTGTCAGTGTAATTACTATAGTAAGAGGGGTGTGTATGTGTAATTGAGCGATACCACAGGGAGTGTAGGTGTAATTATGCCTAGACAATATGGTAATAACAACTTTCTTTTTTTTTTTTTTTTTGCAATTTATCAGGAGTTTTTTGGGTAGAAATTGTACCGTTCGCTCGGGAATCCAGTGTGCCTCCCTCGCAATACTCCAACACAGCAAATTTGAACGCGTTCGCCGGTTCCGTTCCCGTTCTGACTCCCCGTGAGCGAGAAGCGCTACGACGTTGTCGTGCCGGAGCGCGTATAAGCTCATAACTTCGGACTGTTTAAAATGAAATAATATTAACAAACATCAATAACGTTAAAATAAATTAAGTTTTTTCGTATCTACTTACAAGGTAGGCATGTCCAGCTGCCGCTGAAAACGTAATAATCCTTAATAGCAATGGGGCCTTGAGGAAGACCGAATGGATTATTCGGGCTCAGCTCGCCGGTATAGACTGCTGCACTAAGCGATCTATTGACGAGGTATAATTCGGACAGAACAGCATTATATGTTGCACGATCTATACCGAAAATTTTTCGAATTTCTGAAATACAGAGAGAAAAAAAAGTTACGTGGTATCTAACTAACGACTTTCATAGTATCTTTACGGTGCTCACAGCGCACAAAATCAGGAATAGTATATGTCACGTATAACAACTAGGGGTGAGCAAAAATATCCGAAAATCGGATTCCGATCCGATATCCGATTTTCAAAATCCGGAAAACCGGATAATCGGTTTAAAAAACCGGATCGGATATCCGATCCGCATTTCTTTTAATTGAACCGGATCGGATTCGGATATGCCCAAGGGTAAAATTCGGATATCCGGCATCCGAATTTAATTTTTTTAAAAAAATATAAATTAAAAAGTATAGCCCAACAAAAAAGCCCAACGCCCAAATAAACCAAAAATATTAGGATATCCGAAAAAAATACGAATATCCGATTAAAAAAAGGGAATCATTTTATTGATAATAAAAAAAAATCACCTAAAATCGGATTCGGATATTCGCTTTCGGATATCTGAATTAAATCGGATATCCGAAAGCGGATATCCGAATTGAATCGGAGCAGCTGCAGTTTATAGTTTGAGGTATCCGAAAATTCGGATATCCGGAATTTCGGATTCCGGATATCCGAATTTGCTCACCCCTAATAACAACAATATCAAATATTTATGAATCAAATGATGAGCCAGCCATATTTCGACTTTGAATATGAACGTGATGTTTTCGTTGAATCTTGCAGCTGATACAAGGGGGAGATAACTGATGAATGATGCGTATTTTTAGCATTTAAGATGATATCAAGAAAATAAGCATTAGCTGTGGTTTTGTGGATTTGACACACGTTGATGAAGTGCCTAAAGCAATATGATAACTTTGACTCAAAACCAAGGCACGTTCAATTGCGCGTATTGGTTGCCAAAAAATTTAAAGAAAATAGCATTGTTGAATAGTACTCAAATTGTGAAGTTGATAGAATAATATAATTGTTTAACTCTGAATTTGTCCAAATATTTTCTCTGATTATTTTGGCCAATGAATAATAAAATTACCTGGATGCTTTTTCATATAGTTGTCGGCGAATTTGTTCGCCAACCCACGAAGTATGCTGATTTTCATGAGCTGTTGGAAAATTGTCGTTCCATTCTGTCACAAGTCGAAACAGCAAATGAATATAACTAATTCAAAATATTGATATAAGTCACAGTATAGAAGAAATAAAAATAAAAAAATAAAAAAAATTCGAAAGCCGTACACACAGCTAATTAAGGCGATCAGATAATTTCTAAATAGTTCATATCGACGTTAAGAATTAGAAGAAGATAACGTAGCGGGATACTAACTATATTCAAAAATTGGATCTATTCTTACCAGCTTCTCAAGAACGAGCCCTGATGTGGAAAATATTATGACGTCAACGGCACTCAAAAAAGTGGATCGTGGGAAACTGCTAGGGCTGAATTCGTTGCAAAAAAATATTGAATTAGAAAGTTGTGGCAAGAAAATTTTCTCATGTAACTCTAAGTAAAGTCGAGCAAAAGATAAAGAACATACCGCACGCCATAAATAAAATAATAATCTTGCACCATGCTAGCCAATTGCTGCAGATTATTTTCTACCTGAAGAATGCGAAAAAATCTATCAGACATACAAAATATAAAAAGCAAGCTAAGTAATTAAAAAAATAGAAAGAATGCATCTAAAAAAGGATAAATACGGGGAACTCTAAAAATTATAAGTGGTCAATGCAAAGTAAAATAAAAATTTAAAGGCAAATATATTACATTATCCAAAGCTTGCAACATATCGCCTTCTGTAAAATGAGGGCGGAAGCCTTCAAAATCTGACGGAGCATACTCTTTCAAGTACTCGTATAGTACAATTTTTCTGATGGGTATAAAATATCTCTTAATCATTTCTACTTTTTGATCGTATGCAGCTCCCTGAAAGTGGTAATCCATATTTACTTCCTCCATGATTTGAAAAGAAAGAGGTTGTGGGCCAAAGGTGGTCATGAACCCTTCGCTAAAACTGGCAACAAAATGATATGCAATAAATAGTTTGTTAATACCAACACGTCAGTAACAATAGTTATGCAAATGAAAAAAAGACACTTTATTTTCAAATATTTCTACCTTTTGTTGTTAATGATGAAATATGGATATTCCGTCGTGCTCGTCGGTTGCTGAAGTGTCACCTCCACCTTGTTTATCCTCAGATACATGTATGCTTCCAGTGTGAATATAGAGCTCATTTGTGTGGGCTCGTCTGTGATGCTGTACAAGTTGTCGTCGGGAAACATCAGTGAGAATGCTGCCCGCAACATGTATACCCCACAATCGCCTCTACAATCAAGTTAAAGTCGCAATGTTAGGAGTAATTATATATAAATAATACAGTATCATGAAATTAAACCAAACAACTTACGAATCCTTTTGTTGAGGGAATGACGGATCGCGCATGTAATTCCACTCCGTGAATGGTTCTTTCAGCTTCATGTGCACAAGCATACGTGGAATAACACGCTGCAGATTAGCACATGCGTTCGAGGTAATTGTGCCGGCCTCGTCACAGGAGAAGGAAGAATCATAGACGGTCATAAACTCGTTTAACCAGTCGACAGCGCACAGGACCCAATGGCTGTCATTGACGTTCATCGGAATGACGATGAGATCGGCATCCCTCCACGAAGTAGAACCCCAATTCTCGAAGCGGCCCGTAGCATAGGACTGTAATTCGGATAGAATTTCTTCCGTAGTCCCGCCCGTTGCAGGGTCCATGCAGATCTTGACATAGTTGGCAAACATCGCATGCATGAAGGCAATCCTCTTTGACGCCGCCCGAAAATGCCTTTGTATGGTTATAAACCCCTTCATGCTCTCGTCGACGTGCTACAAAATTGAAATCGAACCCTCAATCACAAAATTAAATATATTCTTATAATATAATTATTAGAGAAACTCATACAGCGCTATCGAGCCACTGCTTTCGTTCCCATAGCTTAAGAAACCACTCCCGATCATTTTTTCCAAGGCAGCAGTCTCGGGTTCCGCCTTTGCGCATTTTGCGAATTTCTGCCCCAACCTTGGTCGATCCGACCACTCTTGCCTTTAATAGTCTGACGAAAAATAAATTTTCGTCCCTTTTTGGCTCGGTAGTTGGTGGCAGTGGCAAGTACGGGCTCGATTGGAACCTGGAAGGTTTCAGCAGCCTTCCAGGTTCATTAGGCGTTGCTATGCTGATATCCGCCACGCCTTTTCCTTTGTCTCGTGGCGTCTCAACCACGGGTTCTTCTTCCACAGCCTCTTCCCCCACGGCCTCTTCCGGCAAGGCCGCCTCCGGCAACGGTTCTTCTCTGTGGGTGTCATCCGCTGGCCATTTATTGGGTTCTCCTGACCACCCACAGCCGTAGCCGCTTTCATATGGTCCGAGACTTCCTTCTCCTCCAGGGTATTGATCATCGTGCCGATGGCCCCTATGCAACTCTCAACCGTTTGCTGCAAGTTCTCTATGGCTTGCATCACTTCAAAAACTCGACAATCAATCGCCCACCCATCGAGTACACTTTGTCGGTTCCAATCGTCTCTCAGCGTATCGATCTGTCTATTTACATTTTCTTGATACGTCAAAAACCAGGCAGGCGGAGACTGATGATTGTGACACGACGGCTGAGGGGAAGGACTACGGCGATGATGATAGGAGGGCCCAGAATGACTGTCATCATCGGGCATTGAGGGACGTCTCGATCGTGGACGGCGGGTCTTTTAACAATTGGGCGTTGGGCTTTTTTGTTGGGCTATACTTTTTAATTTATATTTTTTTAAAAAAATTAAATTCGGATGCCGGATATCCGAATTTTACCCTTGGGCATATCCGAATCCGATCCGGTTCAATTAAAAGAAATGCGGATCGGATCGATCCGGTTTTTTAAACCGGTTATCCGGTTTTCCGGATTTTGAAAATCGGATATCGAATCGGAATCCGATTTTCGGATATTTTTGCTCACCCCTAGTTGGCAGCATATTTGAGGGCAAAATCGGCAACAAAAGTGTGCTCTGTGAAAATGTGTCCTTTTAGTAATAACGTGGCCCAAAGTCTGTGGAGAATCACTGTGCGTGAGACACAATCACTGTGCCTATCCACCAGGTTTTTTCAGCTTACTGTTATGTATAAATACATATATATATATGTATATTTTATATGATGTTTGGACATACATATAATAAATGCCAGTGCTTTCGGTAAGTTTCCTGCTACATACAGTACATACAACCGGTAAGTTCCTGATACACAGTACATACAAACGTTCCTGGTAGTGCTGCAAACATTGTCTTTCTTTTCGGTAACCCCGCCTGCAACATTAGTACGTACGGATTTTGAACCTCGGACATTTCAAATTCAACCCCACTTAGGGTTGTTGTGCGCAATTTTACCCCTCTTTGAAATTCTATTTGCCCTAATTCCATCTCCATCTCCATCTCCATCGCGAAGGTCCATTAACCAACTGTTACAAAACTCTTCCTTATTCTTCTCGTCCAAACTGCTTCGCATCCCATCGAGATCAAGCCTGAAGACAACATTGGGGATGCTCTGCTATTTTTCTTTGGTGGCAATTGAAATGCTCGTAATGCTCTGTTCTATAATAAAATATACCTCTTGCTCTGATTTTCTTTTGTCGCCAATGAAACCACCCGAGTTATTGCGATTCATACAATTTCCTCCGTCTCTAAGAGTTCTCGTCATAATTGAACAGAGGATCTGGCGATAATTCTCGCTGAATTGCTTAACTGTGTACCCTGCGGCCTGTGTGCGGGTACCCTGCGTCCTGTGGGCGGGTACCCTGCGCGCTGCGCGCTGGGTACCCTGCACCCTGTGTGCGGGTACCCTGCGCGTTGTGTGCGTGTACCATGAACATTGAGTGCGGGTCCCTGCACTTTGTGTGCGGGTACCCTGTGAAAGAAACCATTGGAAAAGCAGCCCTATTTTGTTTCCTTGCTTTTTTCGCATCGTTGCCTCGTTTCATTTGGACCAAAGATTTACTGGAAAAAGGGGCTAGGGTTTGCTCCGCTCGTCATTAGCTCTGTATTTTTTTGTTGTCAAATGGAACTGTTGAAGCCGGTGGATATAAGACCGTAACCACAACTTTATTTTATTCAAAGGGCAAAAATGTCATATGTAATAAATTCTTCACACCAATCAAACGCTATCCCATATCTTTACCCAAATATCAAAACAAACATATCAAACATTTAAGAACAACATATGAGCAAAATCCTTGTATTGGATACATAAATAATATATACACGCCAATTCCACGTACACGGGAATCAAACGAGGCCTTAGGGGTTGTTGTGTGCAACAATTTTTAAAACTTTGCGCACCGCACCGCATTATCAAATAAAGCATCGCAAATGCGATTAATAAAGCATCGAAAATGCGATTTAATTTTAAACTGCACCGCAAAAATATTGTGATTTTGATTTTTTGTATAAACCGCACCCACCGCATAGTGCTTAATATTTATTTATTTTTACTTATTATATTTAGTTTTGTTTTTATTCTAATCAATATTAATTATACATTATCTTTAGCTGAAAGCTAAATACATAATAATAAGGAATTAAAGTTGAAATCGAAATGACATAAACACTTAGTAATCAACTTAAGAATTTTCTCTCCATGCTACGAGCTCTCTATATTGCGTAGTGCATAACAAGACTTTGTTCTAGATATTTCTTTTTGCCTTCGAACTGTCATTTTTATTTACGACTTTTTGCTCATTTAGAGCTTAATATGATATTAAGACTTTATTAATTCTTTGTTTGAGCCAAGCGTACTAAGTAATAACGGGTTATTCGATATGTTACTTGTATCAGTAAAAAATTGTGGTGAGAGATGAGATGAGTCGGCTCGAGCTCTCATCACAATTGAGATTGAGCTTGAGTTGAGCTTATTCGTGCTCCCGACTTTTTTTTTCCATTAATTTTTATTACTTATTATTTATTTATTTTATTTATTTCGTTTTTATACTTTTTTATTTAAAGCTTGACCTAATCGAGCTCCAGCCCGAGCTCGAAGCCGAAAAACTCAGAGGCAAAAAATGAAGTGCGGTTCGTTTGTACCTCTGGTAAAAAACTGCAAACCGCACCGCAATCGCTCAAAATCGCATGTGCAGTTTTATTTTTCAATACCGCAATTTAAAACTTTTTCCAAAAAAAAAAAACTACCTATAGAATTGCGGTTAAAAGTTGCGCGAAAACCGCACAAAACCGTATCGTGCACAACCCTAACCCCACCTACAAAAAGGTATGTTTTGTTTAGATTGACATATGTATAGTTTCGTTTGAAAAAAAAAAGAAACATATAGATAGTTTCATTAAACTTTGCAAAAACTTTCCTTTTTGGTTTCTTTAACCTGCAGAAATGGTAAAAGAATAAAAATGTATAGTTTTGTTAAGTTCAAAAACAAAAACGACGCATTTAAAAGTTTAAACACAAATAGTTAAGAAATTTTTTTATCATACATACTATTGTGTTAATTTTATATAAAGTTCGCTTCGACAATCACGAGATCTTTTAACTTCTTTTTTATGTTTCAATAGGATCCCAGTAAAATTACATTGTTGGTGCTCAAACTGTTAAACCGTTTTCTTTCCTGAACTTTGCGAAATTGTACATTTTTGTTGTTCTTTTATCGGTTATTCAAGTCAAAAGAACCAAAAAGACAATGTTTTGCAAAGTTTAAGAGCCAAAACGACACATTTAAAAGTTTGATCACCAACGGTGAAACTTTAGTATAGTATAAACATCAAATGTGTCGTTCACTTGTTTATATTACAATAATAGTCTGAGTTTTTTCTTGCATGTAGAAAGTGAATTTGTGTATAATATAAATATATATTAAGATTTTACTGATATTTATACCAAATTTAAGGCAAAAATCGAATTCCCGTATCAATAATCCTCGTCCATCCGTGCAGTAAGAAAAAGAAACATATTCATCACTTCAAAAAATGGCAACGACAATCCGTAATCGTAATTAATAAATATTATTTTGTCTTCCTTTACATGCACAAAATGACTTATCATTCAACCTTCCATAATCACACAAAGCCCTGCATCTTCTATATAAACCGATATACGCATACATAATCTAGGGTTCAGCGCACACATGATATTAACCTACAAAACAAATCATCAAAACATGAATAACGACCCGATATTCTTCTTACGTCGTGATTTGTAAGTCCGAAATTATTTAAGCTCCATTACTGAGCAGATAAAGAAAGAATTGAATGACAATATCTTGCTACAGTTATTATATTGTTGCATGCAGTCGATAGCTTACTTTAATTTTTTATTTTCTACGTCAGCGGAGTTAATCAAGTTAATGACGTACTGGGAAAAACCAAACTATTTTTTTTATCCATAATATTTTGAGAGCGGGTGGGTTTAGTTTCTGATGTTAAACTTTGTGGGTCCTTCCTGAAACTAATTGGTGATAGGGAGAGAGACCTCTTATATTTATATATTGAATCGGGTGATGTCAATTTCCCGATATGGGATAAATATTCTCAACACGCCCTCACGTGTGGTACGATTCAAGGCCTAACACGTGGACATATCAAATCGGGTGGCGGTGAGTTAAACAAGCGTGTAACACGCAAATCAACCCGCTCTGATATAATGTTAAATTGGGGGTTCCTTCCTAAAACCAATTGGTATTAGGATGAGAGACCTCTTAAATTTATATATTGAGTCGGATTAAGTTGATTTCCCGAGGAAAAATACTCTCAACAAACTTGATTGCATTTATCATCGGATGTAATTTACTGCAGCAATAATGAGTAACTTTGCTAGTTTGATGACATAGCATTGAATTATTAGCTCATATCTCGACCGTTTACAGTGTTGTTAAGAATACATGGAAAGACTAAATCCGCACATCTAATAAAATATTAAAGACCAAGAAGTGGATTTTTTCCCAACATATTTGAATTAATTTTATTTTTCCAAGCACCGTGATTGGACTGAACTAACCAAATCAAATACCCCACGGAGTACATGCAACCAGAGGGGAAATGAGATGCGGGTCTTTTAATGTTGAGATAGGCGAGCCATCACCTCGCCGGAGTCGCCATAAATGTCGCCGGAAAGGAGCTTGGTCGAACTGGGAACAGAGCTGTTGGAAAGCTGAAGAGATGATCGCGTTGTACAGGGACCGTCCGATGAGAAGCGCGCGAGATCCAAGGGCCAAGATTCAAAGGCTGATGATTGAACATGGTGCGTAGGATCGCGCGCGAAAGCTACGAACGGCCAAGATGGAATATTAGCTGATGGTGCGGATGACGAGTTATGACCGTTAGATCAAAGATCGGACGAACCAGGATTAAGTTGCTTTTCCACTTGTAAAAGCGCATGCACGTTATGCTGGGTTCACGTGAAACAGCACTGATACGTGGCACAGTTGGGAACGTCAGATCGGATACATCAAGCGGCCAGGATTAAACGCGAATCATGCTTTATTCATGACTTTAGCAGTATAAATACAGTGTTGCGAGTTTCGAGTTAGCATCTTTGAGCATCCATAAGTTCTTATAGGGTGAGAATCACAGAGTGTTGTAAACACAAAACTTGTAGAGGGCACGGCAGTGTACATCTTTCGTGTTGTGATCAATAAGAAAGAAGGCTCGGTTGATTCGTGGAGTAGGCCCAAAGTGAGGCCGAACCACGTAAATCCTGTTTTGTGTGTGTGAGTTATTGGGTGCTTTTCTTGGTTCGATTGGGCTCCAAATAGCTCAATTCGATTCCTAAACTTAGCATACACAGAATATACATTGAATCCTCATCGAGAGGTGTCCATTTCCCTAACAAGTGGTGCGGTGATGTAGGATTTTTTTAAGCCCAATTCCAGCCCAAACTCAGGCCCGTATAAGCTTGTGGGGTTCCTCTCTAAAACCAATTGGCAATAGAGGGAGTGAACCCACAAGCTTATAAACCTATCATTTTTCTTTCTCTTAATCGGTGTGGGATAGCTGTTTGTACACCCAACAAACCTTCCCTCAAACTCTAGACCACACACTGGGCCTCCCCTTCGACGATTATCTGCACCAGCGCTTCTACCGCAATCCCTGCACCAAGCGCTTTTCACCGCAGATTCACCAATCGTCCTTACAAGGCCGGGGACACACCACTCACACCGTATCCGGGCTAGAATTTTTTCGTTTGAAGGCACCCTCACGCCTTTGTCCACGCTCACCGCACCATGTAGGGATTTTTTTCAGCCCAATTCCAGCCCAAACCCAGACCCGTATAAGCTTGTGGGGTTCCTCTCTAAAACCAATTGGCAATAGATGGAGTGAACCCACAAGCTTATAAACCTATCATTTTTCTTTCTCTTAATCGGTGTGGGATAGCTGTTTGTACACCCAACATTTTAAAAAATGGCCTTTGACCGGGTCCATTTTAAAAATATAACCCTCTGACAGCAGCTTTTAAGTCAGAGGCCGTCACTTTTAAGGGTATATTTCTCAATAGCCTGATTCAGGGTCCATTTATACAGCAGGAGACCCGTGCTGTGATAAGCAGGGGACCCCTGCATAACAGCATGGTACCCGCACGCGGATACCCTGCTGCTCACAACACGGGTCCCCTGCTGTTAGCCCGCAGCAGGGCCCCTGCTGCAGAGCGCGCGGGTACCCTGCTGCTCACAGCACGGGTCCCCCACGGGTACCCTGCTGCAGCGCGCGGGTACCCTGCTGCTCACAGCACGGGTCCCCTGCTGTTAGCCCGTGCTGTGAGCAGGGTACCCGTCCTGTTACGCGGGGTACCCTGCTTATAATAGCACGGGTACCCTGCTGTTATAAGCAGGAACAACAGGGGACCAGTGCTGTGAGCAGCAGGGTACCCGCACCCTGCCATTATATAGCACGGGTCCTCTGTCATATAATGAGAGCAATCTCTACTATAAAAAATTATTCCAATTAGGATTTGAACCCAAGACCTGTTACACAGATGTCTGACACACTACCACTGGACCACTTACACAGATGTCTGACACGCAGATCATGTCCTCGTCTGTGGGTTTTTGGTATTTACTATTTTATTTCAGTTGTTTCGAAAAACTAAATTCTACATGTATTTGACTATGAACTAACGGATTTTTTCGCATTCCCTCCTAATTCAAACCGAAATATGCAATTTACCAAAAATATCGATTTGCAATTTGCAAATTGTAATAAAAACGCTTTATTGTTTTTGATTACTAAAGCACTCAACTAAAATCTAAAAAATAAAGGAAAGTGGGTACTATATATTAACAATGATGACTTAACAATTTTTTTTAGTAATAATATGTATATCTTATTATTTATTTTTAATGTTTTATGTATATATTATATAATAGTTAGATAATATTTCGACCACGCCTGCAGAATTCCTTAAATATTTTTTCATTGGATTTAAGTTTATTGTCGAAATTTTATTATTTAACGTATGCACAAATAAAATTTTAGTTATTTGTAACAATTTTGTATTTATTTATTTATTATATATTCTATATTATGCAGGCATAAAAAATATTGCACCTCTCTTCCAAGCTGGGTCCAAGACGACCAGTCTCATAGAAGTTATGCGCCTAATCTAAAGCGCTTGAAGAAAAGTTCTTCAATTGACGATACTTCTTAAGAAAGAGAAAGTGATGATTTTTTGTTGTCCTTCATATTCTATTGCTTATACATTGTAATATATTTGTCCACTTGATATTATGAAACGGAGTTGTCATTTACAATGAACTTATAAAACATTAATCGAAAAGTATAATACAGTGTAATGCACCAAAAAGATTAGTAATAGATAGGGGTGACCTATCCAGCATTCCTCCTGACCTGACAACCTACAAGGAACAGAGTAGGAGGTTGAAGAAAGTAAAGACTAGGTACGAGGTTCGGCCAGAGGCGAGGTTGAGACGATATTTGGAGAAGCTAAGGAGATACCCCGGGAAGCTACTGAGCTATTCCGAAGGTCAAAGGGAAGTACTCGGAAGATATCCCATGAAGCTACGGAGCTATCAGGAGGGAACAAATGAAGTAACCGAGAGAGGTATGGAAGTGATCGGGACACCTGACGAGGAGGGGCAGTACGGAACCCTAGCCGCCCTCGCAGTATAAATAGGGTCTTTTGTCCATTTTACACCATAGGCTACACGCCCCACACACACTAACACACCAAGAACACACACACATGTTCTCTCTCCCTCCCTTTACTGTTTATAGCTGAGAATCCCTTGTAAACATGAGAGCAAGTGAGGTTGAGTGTGTAATCTTCCTCCATTAATAGTGAATATTCTCCGGCGGCCCGTGGACGTAGGATTCACCCGAATCCGAACCACGTAAATCATCGTCTCCTTGCTTTTCCGTCTCGTTCTTCATACATCCAACCACGATTTCATACGAACCGGCCCTTACCTTAATTCCCGGACCATAAATCTTGTTGATCGGGGTCGTACTCGCATCAAATGGCGCCGTCTGTGGGAACGAGGGTTTGGAACGTGAGATATGGAGTCGCGGCTTGGATTAGACGACTGTTTTTGGATGTTTTTGGGGCTACCGCTCTTGAGTTTCTTCTACGACATTTCGTCGAACACCTGCCGAGAGAAAGTGCTTATAGCCATAAGCATGGCCGTCGCCCACGTTAGCCTCGCCGTCAATGACCAATCCACCACCCGAACATCACCGGCGAGGCGACAACGACTACCCGTTCAAATCTGCTGTTACGAGAGCAGAAAAGGCTTCAAGACGATGACGTTGGTGAAGAAGACGCGGCGGGAACGACCACGTCAAGTCCCAATCTCAGATCCCTTGAGGCGGAGCAGCCGTAACCATGGCTGTCGCGCCTGGAGGACAACCGCCACGGCCATCGCTCCGGTCGCCTGCGACGTCCTCGCCGGAAACCGCGCCTCGGGACCGGGTAGTAAGTTTTCTAACTTTCGGGGTGCTAAGTTGTATTATAGACATGAGGAGGTTAATTCTGTTATTTTTCTTGGGACCAAATACCACGAAATCTAAGATCTGGGGGCGAAATGAGAATTTCGCTAATATTGGGTACTGTAGTTATTTTTCCTAGGGTTTCTAATGGGCTTGGATTAATTCATTGGGTTGCTAGAATTATTGTCGTTGGGCCGTTAGCGCATTTGGTCCCCAGTAGGACAGACAATTGTAGACGTACTACTGTTGTCAGAGTGACATGTCCTCTATGGTAGATTCGTTTCTATTATTAGCTCATCACACACATTCACGAATAAAAATTACCGTTGGGAATATAAAAATCTAAGTGGAACCAAGAATAAAATTTCAGGACATGATAATTTCTATGAATATAATCAATTATTAATACTCAAATAAAGTTAGTAACTCTAGTATTTTATAATATATTGTGTTGCGAGGATAATTAGTAATGAAGGGTAAAACGGTAGTGACGCTTAATATACCAAACCCATTGAAAGCAGTTGCTAGTATAGATACTTTGATCTTTATTCTTGTAATTTATTGATCAAATACAATATTTTCAAATATAAATTCCGTGCAAAGCAAATGTGAACCTGTGTCAGTACAACTCCACAATCATAGTCAAAAGAGTAAATCCACAAAATGATAGTCAAAGAAGGGTAAATAAATTTAAAAACCAAACCTCCACTAATCCCATGGGAAAGTGATCGTGCTCTATATACCTCAAATTCGTAGCATGTACCTCCGATGGCGAGTAAATTTTCCACGTTATAATAAATCCAAGATTTAAAGCCACCATTTTCAAAATTACAAAAATGCACAGGGCACCATCAATTCATACCGGTGAACGTGCACACAGGAAGCAGCAAAAACATTACACAAGCCAAGCTATCTACTACAAGCCAAGCTTCTTGGGCCTCAAGTAAGTAGAAGCCCCCTGCTGCTGCTTGAGCCCAGGCATGGAAACTCTCTGCTGGTCCTTGGACCTCTTCTCCCTCTCCCTCTCCCTCCTCAGGCCCTCCATCTCCTCCTCCATGGCGGTCTTGTCGTCCCTCTGCCTCCTCCTGTGCTCGATGAGGGAGTCCTTGACGGAGAAAAACATGGGTCCCATCTCCGCGAGCCACCGCGGAGGCACACTGCATGTACTCCTTGGCGGTCAGGATCAGCTCGTGGTACACCACGTAGTCGGGTGCGTAACCCAGCCCGTAGAGGGCGCTGCTCGGGTGCAGGTGGCACGGCATCCCGTTCCTGCAGTTGGCGTACTCCCCCACACCCTTGAGACGGGCCGCGTTGTGGAAGTAGGCGGAGCATATGGCCTTCCTCACCACGTCCCAGCCGGGCCCGCACGACGTCAGGAGTGACTTGAGGATGTCCATCAGCTGGGACCTCACCTCCCGAGCCTTTCGGACCTGCCCATTTTGGATTATATAAAATTATTATATAAAATTTTGGAAGTATGATATGTACGCTCCCTTTCATTTAACGTTGTATCAGGGCTCAGTCAAAGGCCCACGAGGTCCTCTGTACGAAATCCCACCTATTTAAGAAAATTAACACCTCTAATGCCAAATAAAGGAAGAAATATTAGCCTAAACGCAAGAAGGCGTGTTGGAAATAAAGAATATAAATTTAAAGTATGATTCGCTCCCTCCAAGCTTAAGCTTTTAGGCGTGAAGTGGGGACATTCAACGTGGTATCAGAGTTCAGGCTCAAGAGGTCTAGGGTGCGAATCTCACGATCACCCATTCAAGGAGAGATAAAGGGAGAAATCAGCTTTAGACGAAAGGGGCTGTGATGGAAATAATGTTAATAAATAGAAATATATGATACACTCCTTTCAAGCTTAAGTTTTTCAGGGTGAAGTGATCATTTTAATGTGGTATCAGAGTTCAGGCCCAAGAGGTCGTGGCTGGCTCATGACCACCCATTTAAGAAAATTATCATGTATAGATAGATAAAGGAAGAAATCAACCTAGACGTGATGGGAGTGTTTGAAATAGAATAAAGCTTATGCTTTTAGGTGAAGTGGTCATTGATTCAACAAACCTGCAAGAAGTGGTCGTTGCACCAGTCCCCTCGGTACTGGTTGGCCTTCCACTGCTGGTACACGTTCAGCAGCGTGAGGTGGTCCGACTCCGGCACGAAAAACTTCTCCCTGGCAGCGTCGCTCTCCTCCGCTCGGTCCTTTGGCCGGAAGAAGACCGACGGGACCGAGAGCATCGACACGATCGTCAGCACCTCGTTGACGCACCCGAGCCGCTCCCCCATCAGTAGCATCTTGGCCAGTGGCGGGTCCAGCGGGAACTCCACCATCTTCCACCCGAGGTCCGTCAGATCCCCCACGTTGCTCAGGGCGCCCAACACCCACAGCTGGTACATGGAGTTGAGGATGTTCTCCTGAGGGGGAGGGTCCATGAAGTCGAAATCCAGCAGGTTGTCGATCTTCAGAGACTTCAGTAGGAGCACCACATTCCCGAGGTTCGTGCGCTGGATCTCCGGCACGGGGCTCGGGAGCATCTCGTTCTGGTACGCGCTCTCCATGAAGAGGCGGTAGCAGGTTCCGGGCCCGGTTCGCCCTGCCCGGCCCGCCCTCTGGTTGGCTGCGGCTTGGCTCACGGGGAAGACCTGCAGCGCATCCATGCCCATGCGGGGGTTGTACACCTTTATCTTGCAGTACCCGCTGTCGATCACGTAGAAGATGCCGTCGACGGTGAGGGAGGTCTCGGCGATGTTGGTGGCAACGATGCACTTTCGGGCTCCGTCCTCTGCTTTCTGGAAGATCTTTGCTTGGAGATCCGCGGGGAGTTGGGAGTATATGGGTAGGATCGAGAGCTTCGGAGCCTCCTTCTTCGTGGATATTAGCTGCTCCATTCATTCTGCGAGGGAGTAGCACGTGGCCTCGATCTCGTCTTGGCCCGTCATGAAGATATTAGTATGTCGCCGGGGGCGCTGGTGATGTGGATCATGATGGCCTGCTTCACTGCTGCCTCTACGTAGTCCTCGCATGGAGTTTTGCTGTAGAGAGTCTGCTCGGGAAATGTTCTCCCCGGGATGTGAAATATCGGTACGCTGCGGGTACTAAAAGATGGCCACAGTTAGTTGTAAACGTGGAAATGGAAGTGAAATATCGGTAAATTTTTTTTTTTTTTTTACCTGCCGAAGAAGTCTGAGAATTTCTGGGCATTGAGAGTTGCGGAGGTCACTATCAGCTTGAAATCGCGTCGCCTGGCGACGACTTTCTTGAGGATGCCGAAGAGGACGTCTGTGTTTAGGGAGCGTTCGTGTGCTTCGTCCATTACAATGACACTGCAGAAAGTTAATGATTTTAGTACGAAAGTAGATTATTAAGACACGAGTGAACCAATGATCGAATCAGAAAACTCGTACCGATATTTTTCCAGATCGGAATCTTGTAGTGTCTCCCTCAGAAGCACGCCGTCGGTCATATACTGCAAATAGAGTAAAGCAATTAGGAGACAACTTACAGGCAAATATACAATGTTTCATCCATTTAACTCTAGCTTCATTGCACTAATAAACGATCCACATAACTAAACATCTCAGTTGAAAATAAATGAGGAACAAAAGAAAAATCATCACCTTAATCACGGTGTTGGGCCCGGTCACATCTTCAAAACGTATAGCATAGCCTACTTTATCACCCAATTCTGTTTCCATTTCCTCGCTGACTCTTTTGGCAACACTCATGGCAGCTACACGCCTAGGCTGAGTGCAGCCAACGATGCCCCCGACTGTGTAACGATCCTCATGCAGATACTGCAGAATTCTCGTGTTAGATTATAAATAAACGTACATTTCACCTCCACACTCGCTGACGGAAAATTTGAAAAAAACTCAAACGTTCACAAAACAAACCTGAGTTAACTGTGTTGTCTTTCCAGAACCAGTTTCACCAACCACAACCACCACCTGATTCTCACGGATCACCTGCATTATTTAAAATATGCAAGAACACGTGGAAATAAAGATAGGTGAATAGCCATGTATAAAGCTGAGTCTAGTTACTGTTCCAAAAAAATGAGGTTAAAATCCCATCCCTAACATTATGATCACCAATTTGTGTGCTATGCTTAAAAAAAAATGGAAATGGGCCACAAACCTGCAGCAATTCATCTCGCACGGAGAAAATTGGCAGATAGCGTCTCTGTTGTTCTAAAGTTTTGGATTTTGCAAAATCGCTCACTGCCTCGCCCTTCTTCATGTGCTGAGCGAATTTCGCATCCTCCTTGAAATCAACCTCGCCTTCATCACCCACTTTAGCAGTGTCTGCATCGATCTATCAATCATTGAAAAGATCAATTTGATTCCTCAATTTGCATCTGCAATAACTTATTCAACTTTTAAAGAACTAAAGAAGCATACTTGATCTGCTGACTTTTCAACACCGAGGATGTCTCCTAATTTGGAACCAGCCAGCTCCCAAAATCGTTGCCGTGATTTGTTCATGCTCTGCTTCTCGCGGACTTCACGAACCAAGTTGGAGCCTTTGCGTGCTATTATGGCCGTATCAGACGTGGGGTCTTTTAATGGCATCACGGGCTCAGCTTGCTTGGTGTAGACAATTCTCCCATCAAGAAAAGGAGGTTTCGTATCTGTAATAACAAAATTTCTAAATTTCGTATGATTCCAATGACTAACGTAAATTCAGCATACACTATTTGCAGATAGACTAACATACCGTGCACGAGAAGGATGACCTTTCTCTCTTCTTCATCATCAAACTCAGTTTGCACCTCGGTTCCTCGAACGGCTCCAGATCTCATAAGTTGCCTATCCTCCCACTGAGCATTATCAGCAGTTAGCTGTGACATTTTTTTGCTCCAGCTAGCCCAACTGCAAGAAAGACATATACTCACATGACAAAGAAAGACATATTTTCAGGAGACATTAGATAATAGACATGAAAACTAAAGAACCCCATTATTCTAGAACCAACAGAAGCATTACCAGTTTCTTTGCCAACTCAGTTTCTTTCTTCTGGAAAGATGCCTCGTCGCCAAGAAAGGCTGAGGAGCCATCAGTGGCATAAATAGTGCTGCCTTCCTCTTGATCGATCATACCTATAAACGGCAGATTCAAACTTCCGTAGTACAAATATGGTCATATATACTTAAACGTTCAATATGACTGAGAAACTTATAGTGAAAAAGACGCACGTAATGTGGAAGAGACCAAAATCCATTTGTTAATGAAAATATGACTTATATAGCATGACTTCCACTAGCTGGAAAAAAAAAAAAAACATCATATAAATTTCAAAAATTACCAGGCACGATCAGAATTATATTCCATCTCCACGCGCATGCTTTTAGAGATTTCATAATTTTGGTCTTCTGGTATACTTTCTTCGTCTTTTTTGACATCCTAGGAAGTACGGCGGAGAAGAGCATCCATGTGTCAGCAAAACATGAACAAAAAACATAATATCTCAGAACAAAAGCTCATGCTCATAAAATATAGTTGACCTGAGTAGACCTCCCTCCATATCTGGAACTTCCAGACCTAATAGATGCCCGCGGTGTAGGGGAAGGAGCAGTGCTGTCCCAAGGTGATGCAGCACCTTCAATGCACATTCAACACATTCATTAGGTTATGTGAATTTTATCTTCTGAAATTGTGCCCACAAACAAGATAGATACCACGAGTTTATATATCACGCATGAAAAACATAGCAATTTATAAGCCTTACCTGCAGAACTTGGGGTGTGGCCCCAGCAAGCATAGGTGATGGAGACTTTCGATGGCTCCACCGCGACCGTCACGATGTGGGGTATCTTGCCACTCCCATCTTCCATCGTCCCAATCTGATCTCCCTAGGGCATTTAACAACATGGAAAAAAGTTTTTCAACCATTATACAATAAGAAACAGAAAGCATGTTGGAGATATAATATAAAATTAAAAAACGATACACCCCCTTTAAGCTTAAGCTTTTAGGAGAAGCGATCATTCAACATGGTATCATAGCGGTTGGGTTCGATCTGCATATTATCACTCAATGACTCACTGTCACCAGATTTGATATGTCCACGTGTTATGCTTTGAATCATGTCACACCCGAGGGGGCATGTTGATATTATTTGTCCACGTCAGGAGATTAACTCCACCAGACTCAATATATAAATCAATGAGGTATCTCCTATCACCAATTGATTTTAGGAATGGAATCCTAAATTTAACACAACATACAAGGGAAAACCTTTTGAGATTTACAAAAAGATTTCAGAAAATTCTCGAGGTTCAGGCAAGCTTCGACAGCAGCTACATTACCCTACCAACTATATCGAGACTATGTAAGTTCTTGTTCATACACAAGTGACAAGAGACATCAAGCATGCGTACCAGGTGACCTGTCGTATCTGCTTCTTTTTCTGCCATAGTCCCCTCCGTGCTCTCTGTCTTGACCATGAGATGATTCTCTCGGAGTCCTCCATTCTCTGTCGTATCTGCTTCTCTATAAGAACTTCTGTAATGATCCCCGTATTCAGACCTTGGACTTCTATCTCCAGCCCTTCCACTAGATGCCGATGGTGCCTAAAACATTATTGAGCAAATTTTCAATGCTTGTGGAAAGTTGCTTTACTCATAATTATTACTCTATATCTCATTTAAAAGTAAGTCAACGAATATCTCGTTATGTTTCAACTGCCGTTTAGTTTTATAAGTTCAAAGCACATCAAAAGCCATGTGGGTATGAATATACACAAAGAAGCAACGAATGAAAATATAAGCAAAATACACAGTGGTTAGTGTCACAATTTGAATCAGCTTGATAACAAATTTTATGTAAGCTATATGATGATCAAAGCTAATGTTGCATCCGTTAGTCAGTTGCGCCAAAAGATATCATGCAATACTAACAACCAAAGCTAGCGAGATAACCAAATAAATTCTATAGAAAAGTCAGATTATTCAAGAAACAGCTTACATTCGTGTGTTTATCGGAATGGTGACCACGGTCACTAGTCTGCAATTCATCAGTCCTGAAAAAAAAAAAAACGGTTAGCAGGAGAAATAAAAATTTCAAATGTATAAATCATCATGAAAAATTAGTGTTTGAACCAAAACACTAGCTTTAACAGGGTGAACAACTGCCATACTCATACCAAACTGAACAAGTCCTTATAAACACAAGTTCGGGTACAAATATTTTGGAATCAAAGTGCGCCGCCAAAATTATTTTGGTGAAGTGAGGAACAAAAAATTCGATTCCAGCGCAGTTTGGTACAGTTAGATGGATAAGTCGGGGTGAATTTAACAGAAGGGATTAGTTTTTAAAAGAATTAAAAAAAAGGGATTTTGACTTTTTCAATTAAACAAAAGGGAGTGAGATTGATTATATAAGTAATTAGTTAATCTTCACTTAATTAATAAATGTTTAATTATCTATTTTCATAAAAAAAAAAGAAAAAAATTACTGTTCATCTTCCCTATCGTCGTTATTCGTCGCCTTTCTTCTGCAAATGGTTCCAAAAGAAAAAAAAATCCAGCGAAAATCCAACACCCATTAATACATTTTTCATCATCCGTCTCACTCTCAGAGATACAATCAATAATTTCGTTTGTCAATCGACGATTTCGCTTTCGAATTATGTTATTTGAATAATCTGTTTAAGATATTTTCGACCATAACTTTCGATACGGAGAACCAATTACCCTGATTCAAGCTTTGTTGGACAGAAAACTTGATTATCCAAAACTTTTATGTTTTACACTTTTTCTAATTCGAATTTTATCGACTTCAAAATGTGTTTTTCGGATTGATAAGTAATTAGCATAAATAATTCGAATGAAAATAATTTGAATATGTTCGCATACCTTATCGAATCATTCGAATATACAATAATTCGAATTATATTCTAATAATTCGAATTATATTCTAATAATTCGAATTAAATTCGAATAATTCGAATTAAATTCAAATTAAATTCGAATTATGGCAATTGAGACGTTTTCGACCATAACTTTTGATTCAGAGAACCAATTACTCTGATTCAAACTTTGTTGGACACCTAACTTGATTATACAAAACTTTTATGTTTTACAGTTTTTCTAATTCAAACTTTATCGATTTCAAAATTGTGTTTTTCGGAGACATAAGGTAACAAGGTATCAATATTCAATGAAGAGGGTTAATATGTGGTATCAATGTCAAATGAATATGGTAATGAGTTCTACAATGCGATATTAATTTAGTTGCAAATTAATGAAGACATGAAATCATAAAACTCTAATAATTATAATCACATTACACATGTTTGAATCACAATAATTTCAACACAATGCACATATTTGGCACATATATGAATCATAAGTCGTACAATGTACTTCAATCAATTGTCCTGTAATTCAATCAATTGTCCTGATTCAAATTTCAATGGACACCTAACTTGATTATCAAAACTATACGTTTTACACGTCTTCTAACTTGAAGTCTATCGGATTGGAAATGAGGTTTTGTCTCACATTTCAAAATGCTTTACGAATTAGTTGTCCATAAATGGTAGCTACAACATTTTTATATTAACTTTCGATCCAAGCCGTCAATTACCCTGATTTAAATTCTGTTGGATAGCTAACTTAATTATACAAAACTTGCGTGTTTTACACTTTTTTAAATTCGAAGTCCATCAACGTAAAAACTTTGGCTTTTTGAAACGTAGTTCAAAATTCGAATAAACTTGGAATACTTCGCAGTTAAACATTTTCGATCATAACTTTCGATTCAGAGCATCAAGTATTTCGGTATAAACTCCTATGTACATATAACTTGATCATAAAAGGTTTTTGTGTTTTACACTTTTTCGATCGAAGTTTATAAGTTCGGAAAATGAGTGTTTTGGCTAACGTTTCAAATGCTTTTAGAATTTGCTGTCCAGATATAATAATTAACACAATTTCGATCATAACTTTTGCTTCAAAGCATCAATTACCCCGATTCAAACTGTTTTGGAAGCTAACTTGATTATACAAAATTTTTATGTTTTACACTTCTATGAGTTCAGAGTGTAGGCTTGGAAAATGAGTGTTCCGTAATATGTTGAATCTTTTACGAATTTGTTGTTCAGAAATGGCACTCAACACATTTTCGATCATAACTTTTGATCCAAGACATCAATTACCCTGATTCGAGTTTTGTTTGAAAGCTAATTTAATTATATAAAACTTCTATGTTTTATACATTTTCAGATTCAAAGTCCATCGACGTCAAAAATGGATTTGTTTGGATACGTAATTTGAATATAATTTAAAATAAACATAATTCGAATTTTATTAGTATAATTCGAATAAAATTCGAATAATTCGTATATAATTCTAATAAAATAATTCGAACTTTATTTGAATATTCGAATAAGATTCGAATATTCAAATTATTTTTTAGAATTTTATTCGAGTTACTCGAATAAAATACGAAAAAATTCAAAAAAATTTCTTTTATAAAAATAAATAAATTCAGAAATATATTAATAATATTTTAACAATAAAAATAATTTGAGTTTTATTTGAATAATTCGAATGACATTGGAATATTCGAATTAATTTTTTGAATTTTATTCAATATATTCGTATAATATTCACAAAAATTCAAAAGAAATTAGAAAAAATAAAAAAATCAATAAATATATTTTAACATATATCAATAAAAATAATTCGAATTTTATTCGATTTTTTCGAATAAAGTTCGAATTATTCTATAAAATTCGAATATTTGTATTAATTTTTTGAATTTTAATCGAAATTCGAATAGAATTCGGAAAAATTCCAAAAATTGATAAAAATGGAAAAATAAAATGATTGAATAATATTCGAATAACGTTCGGATAAGAAATTTGAATAAAAGAAGAAATCGAATAATGAATAATTTGGACATAATTTTAATAAGTAATTTAATAAGAAACTCCGATAATAATTCGCATAAAAGAATTCGAATAGAAAATTCGAATAATGTTCGGATATAACATTCAATTATGGAATTCGAATAGTGTTCGAATAGAAGTCGAATAACAGTCGTATAAGTAATTAAGTTTAGCTGTCTTTAATCACTATTTGACTAAGGATATTTTGGTCATTTTAAACTCAATCCCTTTTATTTAACAGCCTATGATGTCAGTCCCTTTTCTCAAAATACTCCTGGATAAGTCTCACCCCTAAGCTTAATTAACATTCGCTTTCATTGATAAGCAACAATGCAAAATCCTATATGAAAAGCTAATTTTAAAGAATCAAGCAAAGTAGTCGAAAACAGATACCTAAATTAAATGAATCACTTGCGGCCGGAAATAGTAGAAGCTTCCTCATCTTCATCAAGAGATGTTAGTTCTTTTGTCTAGTTGGTATAGAATAGTAGAGCCATGTAGGCAGCAATATCCGTATCTACCGTCCGATGCGATCGAAAACCGACGATTGAGATTGATTTTAGCGACGAATGAAGCGCATCTGAGCTTTACACGAGGAGGGCTTTCGTAGATGTGGTGAACAAAGTAGCTTTGTCCCCACCCCAGCAAATGAATATAGATGATGATGACGATGATATGCGATTGAGATAATAGCCGACAGAAGAAAAAAAACTTCTTTTCTTTGTGAAGAAACAGTACAGAGAGAGAGACAGAGAGAGTTTTATCTTGAATGCTGAGCACAAGTTCCATTAGGACGCTTTGGTGAAGAGACTCTTCTTTTTCCAGTTCTGTTTTTTGAGCTGTAAACTTCGTATCTATCTATCTATCTATCTATCTATCTATCATCTGATGAGATACAAAGATTGGTTCTTGTGTTCTTTTATCTGGGTTTAGCTCAAATTCAAGTGGGTAAAAAACGACGTGATTTTTTTTGTTTCGATTAATGGATAGAGGAAGAGAAGCGAAAAGGGTTACTATGGTGGGCTCAAATGGCTTCAACAGAAGAAATTACAGAACGAACAATCTCAGAGACTCTCAAGGTTGATTTGAAGATTCAGTCGAAACGCAGATCTGATTTCTTTCTTCACAAAGGCTCAATCTTTTGAATTTGTCTCACTTTTTTTTTTTCATTTTCACTTGCAGATGAGGATATGGGTCTTGGGCTGCATGAAACAGTGAGATTGAGAGATAGAGATGGAGATGTAAGAACTTCGAATTTAAGGAAGAGAGATCTAAGAGAAAGGCCAAATAGGACTATGAACATCATCACAAGGAGAAGAAATGAAAGGTTGAAGAACAACAGAGGCGTGACAACATATGATGAGTCGTCAGAAGAGAGCGTCGCCGATGATGAAGACGATGAAGTTGAAGATAGCAGCAGTCCGACCACCGCAAGCCGCCGGCACCACCACCACCACCGCCAACAGAACGTTTGTAGTATTAGTCGGAATAATACGTTAAGCATTGGTAGGAGCAATAGTCCCCATCTCGAACACAGAAAAGTCTTTCCTCCGCCAAAAAACATATCTGCTGCTACGTCAAAGGCTTTCAGAGCGCCGCCGCCCGTTTGGAGGTCCGGCGATGAAGTCATCAGTTTTTCCGTCCCCAGAAAAGCCCGCTCTTGTAAGATGGAAAGAGCTTTTCTTGTCTTCATTTTTTGTGGTTAAAAAAGTTCGATTTTTTGCTGAGAGTTTTGATCTCTGTTCTTCTATTTTTTCAATTGCAGCTTGTACGAAGAGGACCCATGAGTTGATTTCAAGCAGTAACAGTGGAGAGCAGATTCTCCGGCGGCCATCGGATTCTCCGGCGAGATACCCATCAGATCAGCCTCCGACGATGAGAAAGAAGCTCGTCAGTAATCAGACCCATTTCAACTCCACCTTTTTCCGATTTCTTTCGAAAAAAGATTCAAACTTTTTTACATGGGCTTCCTCGATTTGCAGAAACCTGCTGTTAAAGACGATGGTCCCAACCTAAAGCCGGCGAAAGCGGCACCTATGGCTAGCTCGTCGAACGCCGAGGAGATAGAGATTGAGATAGCTGAGGTGTTGTCCGGCCTGATGATGACTCAGCCTCAAGGCGGCCCTTCTCCTCCGTCTAAGAACGATGACGTCACGAGGGAAAGCAGCACTACTACGACGACGAGAGACTTCGATCAGACGCCGAGGAGTGAGATCTTATCTCCCCTAAATTCTGACAAGGCGTCTCCATCCACGGTGGAGAACGGTTCTGAGGTTGGGGGTAGTTGTGTCTTTTCACGAGCAGAGGCGGCGGCTCTGCCGCCGGAGAGAAAACCTGTCGCCGGTGGAAAGCTGTTAGTTGCTAAAAAGGAGACTTTATTATCTCAGAAGGGGATAGACTGTTCTGTGGTCAGAACTGAGGTGTCAACATCGTTGCCGACAGCGTGAGTGTTTTTTAAGTTGAATTATTATTTTTTTTTTTTTGAGAATTCTCGTTTTTTTTTTTTGAAAAAAAAAAGGTTGGTCTCGTTTTTTTTTTACCAGAAATTCGAAGATGTACAAGGAAGAGGAAAATGACAAGGAAGAAAGGTTTAAGATAGATCTGATGGTGAGTTCATGATTTTATCTCCAAAGGTTGCAAGTTTTTTTAATTCTTGATTTAGTTTTTTTATTTATTTCTTTTTATTTTGGTTAGGCTCCTCCTCTTCCTCCTCTTGACGTAAAGCCAGTTCTATCATCTGCTAATAATGCTGTAAGTCGACTATTAATCAACTTTCAATATTCTTCTGAAAAAAAAATTCGAATATTAGATGAATTGATTTTCTTGTTTCTTGCATTTTTTTAGGAGCTAAAGCCTACGGTGATATCGAGAAACAACAAAGACGACGTTAAAGAAGAGCAAAATCAAGAAAATCAACGTAAATGGAGCAAGGAAAACAACGGTGGTCTGAAAATCGATTTAAGGTTTGATCTAAAGCCCGAGAGAGGTTCGAGCGATGCTAAAAATATCGCAAGCAAATTGCCAAAATTTCCAGCTAAAGCTAACGAAGATCAAGCCCCTGAAAAACACGGTAAGTTTTTACTTTCCATTTAATCTCATTTTCTCATGGTTCTGATGTTTTTCTTGCATCCCAGCAGTTCGTGATATTCATTTCTTAATTTGCGTTAGGACAATCCATTTCTCAACTTCGTTCGAAGAGATGCATTACGCACAGAAGCATCGCCAACTACATTTATTACGACCAACAGCAGCAGCTCATGAAGAAGACGAGCAATTTCCCGCCTTCGCTCGGTGGGCCCAAACCTTATTATCGCAACCTCAACGATCGAAATCCGAACAAAAATGTAAGAGACGAATCCCAAAACCCCAACGCCAGCAGCAAAATCCCTTCTCAGCCTTCAAACATCTCAGATTATTCTTCCCAGGGAAAACAGCAAGTTCTTGCCCAGCAAGTTGCTCCGAATAGTTTAATGGTACGTACGTATCTTTCGAAGCCCACCTCTAAATTTTCGATCTTTTACCGAGTATTGAAAACGTTTGTTTTTTCTTCCTTGTCTTTTCTATTTTTCTTTTAGGGACCGACCTTCATTTTCCCTCTGAACCAGCAACAAGGAAACGATTCGGCTTCACCTCAGTCCACGACACCCATGGCCTTCAATCACCCGAATGTGGGGCCCAGCGATGCGAACTACTTTGCCTTCTTACAAAACAACGGCTATGCCTTCCCTATGTTCAACGCCTCGTTCTATCCTCATCAGCTTCAACAGAAATCGAACGAAGCGAATATTCAGCAAAGGCCTCAAAAGTCGCAGAAAATCGATCAGCAGAAGATGAACGGCGGAGATGGGCTTGAATCTCGTCTGCCAGCTGTTGGTATATACTGTCAGAATTTTACTGTTCCATTGCATCCTCAGAACTTTGGCGTTACGCCTCCTTCAGCTGCTGCTTTTAGTGGTGGAAATAATCAGACAGCTACACATCAGAAGAAGAATGTTAGAGCTTCCATGGATGGTAAAGATGATGAAAGGAAAGGAATAGCCGGCGATCGTAGTACAAAGATGAACGCGGAGCAAAATGCTTATTATGTCCAATCTCAGATGCAAAAACATCAGCAGATTCTCAATCTCAAACTACAGCAGCAACAATCCGCTTCAGCGAATCAAAGTAGCCCTAATCATCAGATTCCTCGCAGTCAAACGCAGATGAATGCTCAGATTTCATTCGGTGGGAATCGTAAAGCAAACGCATCCTTTCCTACGATGATGGCTGGTTCTTCTCCTACAACCTCGTCGATCTCAAAAGAAGGGGCAGGTAAAAATAGCCCTAGAAGGAGCTTTTCTTCTTCGACGAATGGGAAGAATAGCCATGGCTGTTCTGCTTCTAACATGCTGACATCACAGAGCCATAAGCCTCCTTTAATTCTTGGAAGCCCACCTGTAAATTCGTCACCTAGTAGCAAAAAACAGCTCAATTCTCTGCCTCAGTTACCTGCGAAGAATATGCAGCAGCAAGCCCAGCAACTCTTCTTCTCAAGTCCTACGGTGCAAGTTCAATCTCCCTCGCACAATTCGTTTGGCCCGAGTGGCTATTACGTGGATCATCAGCAGCAGCCAAAGCGTTCAGACAAGAACCAGCAGTTATTGCAGGCCACCACGACTGCGAATGGAGTGCTGCTATCTTTGAATCCTAGTTTAGCTGCGGCTAACGGTGCTACTATGGTTGGTAATGGAAAGAATGGTTCTTTGCCTTCCAACGCCACCGTACAATCTGGCGCTGTTGCTTTTCCCTACGCTCAGTCAAAGCCAACCGAGGAGAAACAACCCGCGGGTGGTGAGTCAGCATTCCTACCACTTTTTTCTGCAGTTTTACATCTTGTGCAGATTTATGACTCTGTTTTTGTCTGAAATTGTTGCGTTAATTCTTGAAGGGGCATTAGTTCAGAAGGGCAATGATAATTTGCATACGTGGCAGCCGAAGAAGAAGTGAAAAGGTCCAATCTTTCAAGGATGCAGAGTTTTGGAGGGGTGCAAGTAATGAAGGCTGATGATATATATATACTTTTGGACAGCTTCAACTTAGAACTTAGGTAGGTTAGAAAGGAAACAGTTAAAGAGGTTAGATGCTTCAAGTTGGGGGAAAGGCAGTAGCTTTATTTATGGTTGTACATGAATATATATATATATATATATATATATATTTATATATATGTTTCGCAATATTATATTCATTCAATTACTATATTTTTCTGTTTATGGGCTCAATTTTTTTCCGGAATGTGTCGGCGAGGATGGAGGTTCTTGTTGGCGATATAAGATATTTATGATTCTCAATTTGGAGTAAAAAAGTATTCCTTTCTTTGGAGTTTGTACAAAGGGTGATTGATATAAATTGCCAAGAGATGAAGATAAGGTACAAGTGCAGTTAGTCGGATTGTATGATTGTATCGGGAACAAATTTTTCTTGATTTTTTGTATTTTTATTTTTGGAAGATTGTGACACATTCAATGCATTTAGTTAATATTCCTACACTAGCTCATGACTCAGTTCTCTCATGTGGAAAAGTCAGAGGTAGAAATTAGAATGGTCCATGTCCTTTTCTTCTATTAAATGGGGCCCGGCCCACCTTATCGACAAAACAAAACCCAGTGATTTTAATGGTGGATTCTTGTTATTATTTTTTGTTGTTTACTTAAATATACGGCCATCGTACCATCATCATCATCTATACTATTATATTAACGGTCGGGGGAGTTAAAAACTACCAATTACTATCCAATTTGGTGTATTAGTTACACATAAAATTTGAGTCAATTGGTTAGTTAATTTTTTGAGTCAATTGATTAGTTATTTTTTTAGGATGATTTCTTTTCATAATCTATCCTATCGAATAAAACAGAATTACTCCACTACCTCTGTATTTGTGAATTTTGATTTGATTTTTTTATTTAGACGTTCGAAAAAATTAACTATTGTGCAGTTTGAAAAAAAAAAAACTGTGCACAGGTGTAGAGTGTGCACATTATTCTAGTTAATCAATAAGTGTCGATATTTGGTGGCTTGATTAGTAGTTTAAAATACGAAAATTTAAGACCCTTTTTTTTTTAATAATATAGCATCGCAATTTCCGACAGCAAAATCAAGGACTAGATAACGCCTTGTGGGTTCCATTTACCGAATAATTTTGGTCCCCACCATAAACGAGGCTGAGATATAATAGTTAATATATAATATAGGCGCAACCGCGCAATGAGACCCGAAAGGCCCAAATTTTTAGGCCCATTTATCAGGCCCATATTGTATTGGGCCCATATGATGTTTGGTATTTTGGTCTTTTGTTCTTTCGCGCAAACACTATAAATTTAAGTTTAGCAACTGTGCATGCAAGTAAATATATTTTATAATGGAAGGAGAACAACTGAACATGGGATGAGACTAGATGATTTTTTTATTAAAATTTAAAATTGCTACTTGAAAAGTGATTGTCACGGCATCAATGAACACATGAATCATGATCAAAATAATTTCTCAATATGATTGAGACCCATCCAACTGCCCAATTTAATTAATGTTATGACGACTCAAACTTACAAGAATTGATATATATCAACTTCAACATTAGCACATCATCGTTCACATGCCTAACCATTAAATTTAGATATGTTAGATTAGATCGATAGATTGTGATCTATTTGTCACATACGTGTTGGCCAGAGTGGATTGAATAAATATATGTTTTCGTTATTGAAATGAGATTTACATTAGACTTTAGAGCCATCTTGCTTGTCCCTTTTTGGTAGTTGGTATACTTCAACTATCAAAAATAATATTGACTATTAAATAGCACGTGGATTAAATCAAAGAAAGCAGGGGTTAATATAATATTAATTGTTATACATATAATCTTCATTAAAGAATTTGAGATTATCGATTGGGAATCTATGTAACGCTTACTAGTCGTCGCAGGCTACTAAGTCGTGGATCAAAAACCGTGTTCTTGATCAAATTGCACGTAGAAAAGTTGCATGTACTTACAATAAAAACCTAATATTAGAACTTTTATAAGACGCGGACAAATAATTGAAGACCCATATGTATATTTCTTGACTTTCCCTTGGTTTTACCATGTCAATCAAACCATTGAAGACCATATGTATATTTCCTGTTCATTCATATCGAATATCTTGAAGATAAAGTCCCACAGGTCATTGTGGGGGAAAAGCCAAATAATTAATCAAGAAAGTCATTATTTAATAGTTTTAAGTGGCTGCTAAAGATGGATGAATTACATTTTAGATTCCAACTAGATAAATATTAATTATTAAATATGTGGTTGTAGTAGTGTTTTTAAGAATGTCAACTAGATAGGAGTGGCTGAGTATTTAACGTGAATACCTTATCTTTTTCTTGAATACTCCAACTTGTTCTTAGTGATAATTGAAAACAATAGTTTCAATATTTCAAAAAATACAATCCTTTGATTAAGGTCCATATTAGATGATGGCGAAATGTCATAATAATATTCGTAAATCCATTATCCAGATTGGCACGAACAATCAAACCAATCATCCCATTAGCTTTCATCTATACACATGTTTTCGCTAAGAACCATTTATAGATAATCGTCATTGTCTAAGTTATTTTCACAGAAAAAAATTACTAATGGTCCGTTATTAATAAGCCAAAATACAGAAACTAAAAAAGTAAAAATCAAGAAAGAAAATGATTGAATGGGAGAGGTCAGAAGAGCATGTAACGCAGTAATTCAATTTCACCGTATACCACTCACAAATTAAATATCAAACAAGAACCAACTGGTTCATTAATAAAAATAAATAAAAAATTGACAGCTCGAAACGTAAATTGTAATCTTTACTGTCCGAAAATATTAGTGAAGCATTATCTCGGTTAAAATAACGTTGACCACTTCCGTACACACACACACACACACACAGTGAAGTCTTCTTCAACATTCAACAAAGCAAAGCACCAGCGCAGTTTCTCTGATCCTTACCTCCAATGAATATAATAATAGTCAATGAACGAAAACGTGAATTATTCCGATGACCATTTCCTATATAAACACCCTTCACAACTGAATAATTCTTCCGAAAAAAAAAACTGAATAATTCTTGCCTACATCATTCTTTCCTCCCTTTTCTAACTACGTTCGATTCTTAACCTTACCCTTTTCAAGGTCGTTCTTTAAAGATTAATCAAAATACATCCAAAAACCCTTCTCCTTCCCCATTCTATAATTTTACTTTAGATTTAAAACATGGGGATCGAAATCTTGGACAAGTTACTAGGAACTGTCTGTGGGAAAACCAAGGACGATCATCATCACGAGCCTCTGATGTCCGATCCCAAGAAGATCAAAGGAACTGTTGTGCTGAAGAAGAAGAACTTCATGGATACAACTCACGTCGGAGCTTCGTTTCTTGATCGTGTCCACGAAATCTTCGGCAAAGGAGTTTCCATTCAGCTTATAAGCTCATCCCATGTCGAACAAACAAGTTAGTGATGATCTTTTTACTGCCTTGCTGCTGATGCTTTGCTTTGCTTGTATACGATGATGTCTTGGTTTCAACTTTCAAGAATCTCGATTCTTACCGTTGCTTGCAACTACAGCATTCTTGCTCCTTGTCTTTATGCCTTTGTTTCTTGATTTTTGTATATATAACAGAGAACGGAAAGAGGGGGAAACTGGGAAAAGAAGCATTCTTGGAGGACTGGGTCACAAAGATAACTTCATTAATAAACTCGGAGGACGAAGCGACTTTCGACGTTAATTTCGAATGGGAGGACGAGGGCTTTGGGTGTCCTGGCGCATTCATCGTAAAAAACCATCACCACAGCGAGTTTTACCTCAAGACGCTGACCATCGAAGACGTTCCCGGGCATGGAAAAATCCACTTCGTCTGCGATTCTTGGGTTTATCCCACGAAGCGATACAACTACGATCGCATCTTCTTTGCCAATAAGGTATCTTTTTCGCGGTCCCGTTATTGTAGTCCTCGTTCAAATTGAGTGATCATACTAAAACCAATTGGTGGTAGGTGAAGTTGTCTGTTTGATACATTGAGTCGGGGGAGTTGAAGTACCCAACGGGGGTAGAAATCTCTAACAAATTTATTTTGTGTTTTGCATGGGAAGATTGAATTTATGAAAAATATTTACAGATTTTTCCTTTTCCGTTTTTTTTTTCTTGTCGTGTTTCTTCAGACGTATCTGCGTTCGCAAACGCCGGAAGCTCTACTGTGGTACAGAGAGCAAGAGCTTCGAAATCTTCGAGGCGAAAATAACGTCGCCGAAGGAATGCTGAAGGAGTGGGATCGAGTTTACGACTACGCTTATTACAACGACTTGGGAATGCCCGAGAAAGGCAACGATTCGGCCCGGCCCGTCCTCGGCGGATCCCAAGAATATCCCTACCCTCGTCGTACCAAAACGGGCCGTAAACCTAACAAGAAAGGTAACCCTAAAACCAATTCCTCGGCTCTACCTACGATCGAAAACTCATTTTTTTATAGCCCTAATTCGAGAGAAAATCGGTTGCAGATTCGAAAACCGAAAGCAGGCTTTTCCTATTGAGCTTGGACATATACGTCCCGAGGGACGAGAGGTTCACGCAGGTGAAGTTCTCGGATTTCATAGGCTATGCGGCGAAATCGATCGGGCAAGTGCTCGTGCCCGAGATTAGAGCGCTCTTCGACGAGACGATCAACGAGTTCGACACGTTCGAGGACGTAATGAAGCTTTACGAAGGCGGCGCTTCTCTTACCGACGAACACACGCTCGAGAAATTCCGAAAATGCATTCCTTGGGAGTTACTCAGAGAGCTCGCGCGTTCCGACGGGGAGAAGTTTCTCAAGCTTCCCATACCCGACGTCATCAAAGGTAAAAAAAAACTTAAATTCGGAGTTTTCTTCGTCATTTACAGACTGAATGTTTACGTTCGTAGGAAGTGTATCACTTTTTGTTAATTTTATGTTATATTTCCGACACAGGCGATAAAACGGCTTGGAGGACCGACGAGGAGTTCGGACGCGAGATGTTGGCCGGAGTAAACCCCGTTATTATTAGCCTCGTCAAGGTACCAAAAATGTCGATTTTTTTTTTCGTGCATTTTTCGACCGCGCTTCAAAATCTGTTTTAAAAAAACAGACGATAACTTGTTTACTAAATTTCAGGAATTCCCGCCGACTAGCAAGTTAGAACCCGAAGTTTACGGAAACCAAAACAGCACCCTGACGAAGGCCCATGTCGAGAAGAACATGAACGGGCTCACCGTCGAAGACGTAAGATCGATTATTGCGCCGCTTATTATTTTCTTGATTTTATTACCGCTCGGCTAATGATGTTCGCATCAATTCACAGGCGCTCGAGAGAAACAAGCTGTTCATCCTAGACCACCACGACGCCCTAATGCCGTATCTACGAAGAATCAATACGAATACCCCGACGAAAACCTACGCAAGCCGAACCGTTCTATTACTACAAGACGACGGCACGCTAAAGCCGCTTGCAATAGAGCTAAGCAAGCCGCACGAGGACGGAGATTCTCACGGTGCAGTGAGCCAAGTTTTCACGCCTTGCGATTACGGAATTGAAGGCTCCATTTGGCAGCTGGCGAAGGCATACGCCGCCATCAACGACTCGGGCTATCACCAGCTCATAAGCCACTGGTGAGAGAAAAAAAAAAGAAAAACTTCGATCACAATTCAAATCTTTTGAGATCATATTATTGTAAAAAAAAAAAACAAAAAAAAAACGAACGGCATAACTTTCTTGATTTACAGGCTGAACACGCACGCGGTGATTGAGCCGTTCGTGATCGCTACGAACCGCCAGCTCAGCGCGATCCACCCGATACACAAGCTTCTGAAGCCCCACTTTCGGGACACGGCGAACATCAACGCTTTGGCCCGACAGATTCTGATCAACGCCGGCGGCGTTTTGGAGACGACCGTTTACCCGGGAAGGTACGCCATGGAGATGTCCTCCGCCGTCTACAAAAGCTGGGACTTAACCGAACAAGCCCTTCCCAAAGATCTCATCAAAAGGTACGACAAACTTGTATATATTTTTCCAGGCCTAAACTCATATAAGCTTGTAGGGTTTCTATCCTAGGATTCCGTTCTTTAATGATAGTCCTAACAACTAACTCGTGATGCCTTAAAAAATCAGAGGAATGGCCGTCGAAGACCCTACGAAAGCGCACGGCGTGCGCCTGACGATCGAGGACTATCCCTACGCGGTGGACGGGCTAGAAATATGGTCGGCGATACAATCTTGGGTCAAAGAATACGTCTGCTTGTACTACGGAGACGACCATACGATCAAAGGAGACGCCGAGCTCCAGTCGTGGTGGCTCGAGCTTCGCAACGTGGGCCACGGAGACCTAAAAGACAAGCCATGGTGGCCCAAAATGGAGACGAGGGAAGAGCTGACCGAAACCCTAACGATCGTAATATGGGTCGCCTCGGCCCTCCACGCAGCCGTGAACTTCGGTCAGTACCCTTACGCGGGATACCTTCCCAACCGCCCGACGGTCAGCCGACGGTTCATGCCCGAAGAGGGCTCGCCCGAGTATGCTGAGCTGGCGGAGAATCCCGACGTGGCGTTCTTGAAGACCATCACTGCTCAGTTTCAGACTTTGCTCGGCATTTCGCTGATTGAGATACTCTCGAGGCATTCGGCCGACGAGGTTTACCTCGGTCAGAGGGTCGACGGGGATTGGACCGATGATCATAGGGCGGTGGAGGCGTTTAAGAAGTTTGGGGCTTCTTTGATTGAGATTGAGACAAAGATTCTTGAGAGGAATCGCAATAAGGAGCTGAAGAATAGGAATGGGCCTGTAGATGTTCCTTACAGGTTATTGTATCCTAATACCTCGGATACCAGCAAGGAAAGTGGTCTCAATGTTTGGGGGATACCGAATAGCATCTCCATGTGAATTTGAATTCTTTTTTAGTTAGTGTGCTGATTTGCATCTGTTTTTTTTTTTTTTTTTCTCTGTAAGAAGTTCGTTTTGTTTCAGTTTGTGAAGTGTGAAATTTGCTGTTTTCGTATGAAGTTCGTTTTGTTTGCTGTAAAACATGTGTGTGTTCTTGAACAGATTGAAGAAGTTGTAAAACTTTATTCAGATTTCACTGATCAAAAGCCAACAGATGATATGCTAGAGAGCTTGCCCATATAACGGCCTGGCCGAGCCCAAGAGCTTACGGGCGGGGCTTATTTCTACGACCTAAACCGAGAAACAAAAAAGATCGCAATGGTTTCTAACATCGTGTTCGAATGGAGAATCCGTACAATCTCGACCGTTCAATTTGCGTTAAGGACGGGATTGTGCTCGAAGAAATTAGAAGGACGGAGCTCGAAAGACTCAGTCAACGTCGGCATTATCGGGAAATCTTCTTGGCAAGGCACGTGGTGGAACCCTAACGTGTACCAAAGCACGATATCCTCGTCCTCGATGCTCCTATCCCTGGCGTAATTAAAAAAAAAAGCCATCTTTGGCGTAAAACATACAAATCCGCGAACGGCAAAAAAGATGAAGCGGTTTTTTTTTAAAAAAAAAAAATATTTCGTCGCTACCTTTGGCTCCAAGTGGAAAGGTTATCGTCCCCCCGACTCTCGTCCGTGTACAACCCTCCGGCCCATTTCTCGCTCTTATTATAAGGCGTGACCCAAACATTGTACTTCGTAAACGCCCCGCGAATTTGGGCGTAGTCGTCGTCGGTCAAAAGAGGGCCCGCCGTGGCTCCTGGGTATAGCCGATACCCTATTTGGTTCCCCACTTTGGTCTTCTTGCTAGGGTTCACGAGCGATAGGGCCACGGTCCCCGAGCCGACCCTAACCCTCGCGTCGGACTCGGTCTTGGCCGTCTGGCTTCGGGCTCGCCAATAGCTCTTCCTCGGCGAACCGTTCCCTTCCACGCGGACCGTCTCGAGGTTGGTCTTGACGAAGGAGTTCGACTCGCCGTCGACGTCCAAGTCGAGGCGAAACGTAAGGAAATGGTCGTGGTTCGTGCCTAAGGTGTTTTCCGCCAAAATGGTGCCGTATACTTCTTCTCGGATTTGGTCCTTGTGCGTGTACGCGGATCCTCGTACTTCGAGGATCCCAGTCATGCCGACCTGTTGATTGTCAGTAATCAAATTCACACTGTTAATGCAAGAAACATACTGTATTTTTTTGCTATGCCTTGTAATATCCCCATTCATTGGTTATTGGCTAGGACCACACACCCCTGAGGATAAAGCTAGCTACATGATCAGGTGAATATGTTCTAAATTTCACCTAATACGGTAGTCATGGGGTTTGAACAAAAAAACTTAGGCCAACCCCGTGGGGGCAGTACATAAACATTCTGTTGGGTGTCATACCCAAGTCCGACATCGGAATCGAAGAAATTGGTCATCTATATAAGCTCGTGAGCAAACTCCCTACTGTCAGTTGGTTTCAGAGAACTCGACAAGCTTGTATGAACTTGGGTATGGGAAGGAATTGGGTCTGAAAAAACCCTACAAATTCAAACTATGAATTCCAGGGGCAATCAAAGACAAAAAAAAGGCGAACTTACATTGACTCTGATGACCCCGTTCTTCTTGAACTCCCAATCGATGACGTAATCGTAGTTCCCGACGGTCGACACCGTTCTCACGACGAGGGTCACTTCCCGCCGGACTTCTCTTATCTAAAAAACCCCGAAAAAAAATCACGACTTCATCGCTTAAAAAAAAGTCGACAATCGAGTCGAAATTTTATCTCCACCGACGTTTTTCCCCGGGATAGATAGCTCGGTGTGGCGCCACATTACTCCGCCGGCGTACCTCTCGAATACGCAGTAAGCGTTGGGTATGCGACCCGCCGACCCGTCGCCCATGGCAAAGTAACCGTCGACAAACAGCGCGTTTTCGGGACAATCCTCGAAAGGCTCGAGCGGCACAGCGCTTAGCCCGAACCCATATTCGCCGGCGTCGAAGTACGTCCTATGGTACCATTCTTCGGTCAAGTCCATGTAAGGAACGAATAGCTCCGATATGTATCCTCTGTACATCACTTTACGGTACTTCTCTTCCTCGGAATCGTAGATCGAAGCCATGGAAATAATCAAGCCAGCCCTCATATCGAAGGATAAGTGGAACTTCCAATTGTCCCAACTGAGAAATAATCATGGACGGTAATAATAACGCAAAGGTTGCTAAAGCAATGTTAAAAGATAGTTTAACTTTACCTCACTACATTGCCGTCCATGGCGAAGCCTGGCTCTTCTCCCTGGGAAATCTTGGAGCTTAGTTTGATATTCGAACGGAATGAATCGTCTCTGCCGTCGACGGCTCTTGTGTAATCTGTTCCTTGTGCTTTAGGGACTGGGACAACGACTCTATCGCGAAAACCTATGATCTTAATCTCATCAAGATCGACGGCTATGGTGATCCCTTCGATTGGCCTCATGTAAAGATTCACGGTTCCATCCAAGTAGTAGCATATGACTCTAACGAATCTCTTCTCTTCTTCCTCGCCGAACCACCCGCCGGGGTAGCTCAGGCAAAGGACTTCTTCCAACTTGAGCCCTCTTCTCTCCATGGAAGCTTTGAAGGGAGGGTAGGACATCGCTAGTTCGCTCGCACGCACTTCTTCTTCGTAGTTTTGGACAGGGTAGCCATGGCCGCGGTAGACCTTGGCCGAGACGATCGAATTTGCTGGCAGGTCGACGACTATCTCGTGGCTTGTTCGGTTGATTCGTGCTATTACGAAAGCTAGGCGCGGCGAATCGTCGTCGACGGATTTACTGCTCCATGATTCCCACGACGAAGAGAGTGTGGATTTTTCTGGCTCGAGTAAGCCGACGTAGTGAAAGCTTGCGTTTCGTGAGAAGTAGCTGTGAATGGTTGCTCGGACATTGCTGAGTTCAAGTGGGGTGAGGCTGTCTAGTGGATGGTGGTAAGCTTGGGAGTAGGCGGCGGCGGCGACGGTGAGTAGAAGAAGTGAGAGGGGTACAAAAAGGGATCTTGGAATCATCGAAGACATGATAGTTTCTTGGCTCAGTTTGTGTTTAGTGAGCTCATGGAAGTGCTACGATGCTGAAGGCGAAGTCAAGATCTTTAAGAGTTGACCCAACCCAAATGAGTCCCATATGTTGTCTTGCAAAGGATATTAATGGGTGAGAGAGAGAGAGAGAGAGAGAGAGAGAGAGAGAGAGATGGGAGTGATTTAATAGTCGGCCTCGTTTAGCTAAAAGTCCCTGAGTTTTTTTTTCTTTCATCGGCATTTTCGATATTTGTCGCATTCAAATCATTACATCGTTATTTTTATTTCGATGCAGCCGCGAACAAGACACAGATAGTCATTAGCAGTAGTTCAACGGATCTTTTCTTGCAAGAATGAGCACTTCATTAGCAGTCGTAATGGCATTGTTATATATCTATCTAACGTGAAACACCATACAATGTGAACGTATAATAGAATCATGGACCAAATTGTTGGATATACAATAATGTTAGATCGGGACATAAAGCTATGGATCTCGTGCTATATTAAGACGAGCATTTATCACGAGATGAGAAAAAAATTTCATTCTCAACTTGGCCATTATAGGCCCTACAAAAATAAATGAAATGTATGAGGATGAAATGAACCATAGCCTTTGTACCTCCATATAATTTGTCAAGAACCAACTATGTCTTTCTAAAAACTTCTCTCTCACAACGGAAAATGCAGAACAAACAGAGCAACCCATACATGCTGCTTTTGGCCCCCCTGAAAAAAAAAAAAAAGATATGACGATATATAATTGCAAAACTATAAATAATCCAATCTTAAGTTAGGTAGAGCGACTTTAGTGCTTCAAACATGCCATAAATGAATTCATACAACAGATTTTACATGATTCAGAACAAATCCACGTCACATTTTATACTTGGCAGCAGGACTATTTTCATAGGTTTTTCGGAAAGAACAAAAAAAAACGAGAAAATGTATTTCTTGATTTGTGCAGACAAAGGAACCGAGGATTTGGTAATGAATTACCTCTAGCTGAAATAGCACCGCCAGTTGTACATCCAGCAACTACAGTATTCGTCATATCGTGCTTGGCTCGAGCCTTCAAATTAGATTCCAAATTCTTAAAAGTTCACAAAGTATTTATAATTTGTTTTTCAATGGGGAGATAAACGCAAACAACCTTTTCGATGACGCATTCGGCGGCGGAGACGATGAAGCCCATAACAGCAAAAGCCTTGCAAGAACTCCAACTCCTTCGGCCCATTTGCTTCGGTTGGTAAACTAACTGTTGCCTGCCGCTCATTTCTTCTTGCATTATTGGATTGTCGAGCGCACCAAGAAACAAGCCCATGAACAATCCCAAACCCCCTCCTGAGAACAAAATAAGTATATGCAAATTCATGAATAGTTTGTGAGATGAAAAGAAATAATGGACTATGGAAGACACCCATGACTCCACTAATAACACTACGACAATTGTTCCAAATGTCCTGTCCTCGGATTTCTTCCAATGTAGGGAAATTGGCTCGAGTTGAGGCTTTGGTGCATCTTCGATTCTTGAAGAAGCATTATGGGATTCGCTGGCGGGATTTGAGGTCATGACGAGCTCTGGGGAAGAACAACATGCCAGATTGGTGAAGATAAAGAATCAAATTGGTTCGACTAAATCCAAGGAAGAACATGTTGCTGTGCTATTTAAACTTCTCTAGAAAAGAACAGAAAAAAACAAAATTCTATCTGTAGGCACAGCACAAAGTTAGACGCTGAAACAGGGTATATCTCAATTAAGATACGCTGCAAAAGGAGATCAAATGCATCAATGTTGCAGCCATATTTATCAGCAATCTGAACAGCCACAAATTGTGCGAAGTTTGAATGTTGTACAGCAAGAGATTTTACCGCCAAAAACAAAGGTAAAACTTTATAGAATCCATGAATCAGACTCGTGATCACGGCAATCTAGACTGGTCATCATTCATTCATACAAGGAGCTGATTAAATGTCGCTCCTATAATTAGTTTAGCTACATTAAGCCAACCGAAGGTCGAAGAATACACAAATTTCGTGGAGGATCAACCCAAATAAAGTGCCCAAGAAAAATGATTTACCAAACACCAGGACTATTCCAATACTCGAGCAAACGTAAAAGCATCAACTAAAACTTGCATCAATATGACATTTTTTCTGGAAGTTACAATCGTACAAGAAGAATAGCATCAATAACAATTGTACCTTGGAGCTGATGATGATCGAACAGCTAGGGTTTTTGCTACTCAAATGTGTGTTGAACTTGAAGCTAGCAAGAACTGAACTGGTGGAGGAAAATTATTTGTATATTACACAATTACCCAAATTGTGTCAGTAATTCGACTTTTTGGCGGACGATAGCTACTATTGGGCCGTAATTGGGCCACTATTGGGCCCAAACTGGTTTTTTATGTGAAGCTCATTGATGTTTCCTTTCCTTCGCAACACTCTTGTGTGTTTATAAATCTTAATTTTGTAAATTTGTTAAAATAAGGGGTTCATCGCACCATTAATAGGCGGCACGTATTTTCATTCGTCGTCTGATTCAAAGAAAAAAAGTAAGCACTTTTTTCTCAGTCAACTCTGTTGTGCCTAATTGAAGACCTCTTTAATTGGAAAATCGAAAATTGGGAAGGGCACATGACGAATATTCTTTTTTCCTTCATTCGAGGAAAATTTGAACATTCTAGTCCAATTTTGAAATTTGAAGCCAAAAGTAAAATGTATAACTTTTGAATTTGCAGAAAGGCTTCGCCCCCTAGTTCAGACTTCATATAAGTAAATTATGAAATAGGCAATAGTTTGAGGATGATTAATGAAGTAATGCCCAAAGGCAGATGATGTAATAACATGAAAACTCAATAGTATCATCATCAACATGAAAGAAAGCAGAGACAATGTTCCACCAATTCCAACGATTGTTGTTTTCATAAATAAATCTCAAAAATGAATAAACAAAAGAACTACTCATTCTTCCAAGCATAGAGGAACAGAGTAAATCCCAGGCCCGAAAACTTAGACTCCTTCGAACTCTCCGACAAATTCCAAGAGAACATCTTAGACGACGACGACGACGACGTATCACAGATCAACGAGCTCGGGCTCGGGCCAGGGTCCGCCCATGCCGACAAACTAGTCTGAAACATGAAAACAGCACACCCATGGCTCGAACCAAAAAGCCAACTATGCAAATCCCAGAAAACTTCAACTGCTAAACCATCGATTAAAACGGTGTTATTACCACGAAATTTCCACTTCAGATGCTTAACTTGCATGACGGTTTTGGCGTCGATTCTAACCGCAAGGTAAGGATCGTCGACGGCGTCGCTTGCATCGCAGTACTCAATCTTGAGTTCGTGGATTGGCCCACTATCGTAGAACTGTGCCTTTGTAAAGTAAGACTTCTTACCAAATAAGTGTTCTTTCTTGGAGATGAACAGAGGATTGGACAGCGGTGCTTTTGCTGCAGTTTTCTTGAATGCCTCTTTCTTCAGATCTCCGACGGCTAAAACCATCTCTCCTTTGGAAACGACGGCGACGTAGTAGCCCTCGGTGGGCTCGGGCCCGGCGCCGAATTTGGCTAAGGAAAGATCCCAAAAGACGTCGGTTTTAGCTGAGGTTAGTTCTAAAGATTTGGACCCTTTTCTCTTTGAGAACAGAGATGTCTTCACATCGACTTTGCAGATGGACTGATGATGAGATGCGTCGTCTATTTCGACCGTTAGGGATTGGCCCATCAGCGTTTTGCACCATACGACGGTAATAAAACAAGATTTGCCCAGCAATCGGCACTTGTACACTGAGCTGACCGAGTTTTGAGAGGCTTTGCTGGCGCCTACGCCGGCGGCGCTCGAGCACGAAGCATCGGCCACTTGAACTCCGTTTTCCCCAAAACAAGATGGGAAATCCCTCATTCTCTCTTTTCTATTATATTCAAGAAAAAAAAACCCCAAGATCTAATCTTAAGAACCTCGACAGATGCAATAAAAATCAAATCTTTGCACACCCCTTCAGCAGAATAACAGCATAAATCCAAGATTTTGCCGAGGGCTGTTGAGGAAGATCCCAAGATGTAGTATATCCCTAAAATAAAACAACTCTATCTATCTCTATCTCTCTCTCAACGATGGAAGCAATTTAAGTGAGGAATGATTGTGATTTGGGAAGAGGCCATTTGTGTCTTGAAAAGCATAAGGGAATCAACTCTGTTTAAGGTAAGAACAGGTGGTGGTGTAATAGATTAGGGGCAAAGTTTTCTTCGGGGGTGTAAAATCTCTGTCAGTATATTAATGACTTCATTGTCTTCTTTTGCCGAGAGAAGAGGAGAGGAGACAACACAACAAAAGAACGGAGTAAATGAATTTTCACCATCAACTTTTTTTTTTTTTTTTTTCTTGTGAAAGAGAGAGAACTGTAAATAGTTCACATGCTAAAGCACGCACTGTAAGAGAAGAGCTTGCTGGGCTGGCATGGGATGAGATGAATATCATTAAAAAAGATTTATGATGCAAAAGAAGGAAACATTATTGAAGATTACTTATATTTTTTATTTATTTCTTTACATGTTTGCTAGGCATACAATACAACTAAGGAAAAAAGATTCCCCTGTGAAACTGATGAATCATTGAGATTGGCTTTCCTTTCATTCATTACATGGTTGGTTGGTTTAGTGGTGTACTGTACGTATAAAGGATTCTTTTGGGATTTAATTCCAATTTCAATCTAGTATTTTGGTGATTTAAATTTTGCAAAATATATTTTATGTCATAATAGTGTCATTTTCGTTAGTTATTTACATGGTTTGGTGGTTGTATTAGTTTGACGGTTTCATTATTTTCTTTGCAAGTCAATTTGGGCGGTAATTCAATTATTCTAATCTTGTAATACTTCAAAATGTTTTCATGTGTTCAACGAACTTCTGTGCAGGTCTTTTTCTTTGATGTTCTTCTTTAATAGAGTTATGGGGTTATTCTACAGTTAATTAGAGACGTTTGATGCATCAATATTTACGATGCCATGCAATACATATTATGATAATCAAAAAATTCAAGTGAATTGAGAATTACCTTTCTTTGTTTAATCATCAATGACGCTGATTATCAGATTGGGATTTGTTTTAAGCAATGCTGGATTGAAAATGACAGATATCACACAAAGCTAACGCGTGCAGCCAAATTATTTTGCAAAACTATTACTTTCGTGGAAAAAGTTGGATCCAATGAAGGGAATTAGTTGCAATTAAGGTTTTATCAAGTAAAAAAATGTCGGTTATAAAATGAATGGTCATCAATGCATGTTGTCGTTATATAATATTTGTTGTTTCTCTTCCTTAAGTTAAGCCAATATATATATTGGAATTTTATGGTGCCACCCCACGTCGGCACATGTCGATGTGGGACTGATTCGTGACATATCGACATGTCACATCAATGTTAGATGACACATCACACTAATTAACACATTCTAGGGATCACTGATCGACATATCGGACAATGATATAACATGTTTATGCCCACAGATCAATACCACATAACGGGTGTCACATAAAGCGTTGCGCACAGATCAATATCACATAACGTGTGCCACATAAAGTATAAACAGCCACATCATTGTCCGATATATCGATCAATAATCGATCCCTAGAATGTGTTAATTAGTGTTATGTATCATCTAACGTTGGTGTGGCATGTCGACATGGAACAAATGAGTTTACATATATATATATATATATATAAACGCCTAACTAAACATAAAGGAAATCTAATCAGAATTCTTGGTGTCAGAACATCCATCAATAGACACAAATACGCAATAAAAACACATTCCCATGCTTGCGATGATGACGACGATTATCATATTGCAGAAGTTATATATAGCAAGAATATATTCAAAGGTAAAAAAAGAGTGCCCATGAGAGAGACAAAACATGCCTAGAGAGAACCTAAGGTTTCTCATTAATACCCAATTCCCTTGATGATATCATCAATAAATTTACATTAAACATTCGCGACAAATAAATAAATAGGTAAAATAAATGTAATAGAAATAAAGTAGTTCTCCAAAGAAAGCGACTAATGCTGGAAAGGCTTTACAGCCTATTTCCCCTTTCAACGCTCTTTTGATCTTTTGGCCTAAAAGCGTGTTCTATACATTTGTAGAAAAATCATTATGTTTTGTTTTATGTTCTAACGATTCCGCTTTATCTGTGTAAAATAGTGTAGGAAGTCATTTTCATTTATGATAATTTATAATCTTGTGAAAATTTTCTAAGGGGTTTTTACACATAAGTACCTATTTGGATAAAAACTTATAATTTAGTACCCTGTCATGATTTTTTTATATGTAGGTACCTAACAGAATAAATTTTTTGCACATAGGTACCCGATCCCCGAAAGTACACTATACACACATTTTGGTACCCTATATCAACACATTTGGGTACCCTATATAACAGAAAATGGTACTACGTATGCTATATTTAGGTACGCCCTAACACACATGTATGCAGTAGGTACGATGTATGCTATATTCAGGTACCCTATATCAACGTGTTATGTTACGCAATATACACACACGAAGGTACGACATGACTAAAGAAACTGGTAAAAATTAAATTGGGTACCTATCTGTAAAATTTTCTGACATGGGTACCTATGTGTAAAAATTTAATTCAAATGGGTATTTTCTATAGATTCACCTTTTTCTAAAGAATTAAAATATTTCTGAGCATCACAAACTGAAGCCCATCTCATAATAAGCTATATATGGGGTTCATTGGGCCAACTTCCATAGGAAATATGTCAAGTAAGGTAAACATCCTAAGAAAAAATCATGATGTATTATGCATTAATATTCAAATTTGACAGAGCAATCTCACGTGAACAAGAATTAAAGAAAAACAAGGAACCCATGGGCCATGTGAATAATCAATGACTTCTTCGCATTACCAGACAACAACCTAGGAAAAGCAAAGCAACCAAAAGCTCAAGAAATTTTTTTGAATAGTTAGTGGGGATTCCTTAATTAAGTCAAACTCGACTAGAGTTTGATAATGTTACCCATCGCAATTCATGCCACTATTTGAACCTTGCAAACCCACAATAAAATTCTTTAAGAATAAATTGTTACAATCCAAGGGTCTTACAACTTGATAACATTGTTGATAAATTTGAATTATAGAATAATAATTCCATCGGCTGCTTTAATTTGTCACTATGTCTCCCGTAAAGTGCAACGATGTTTAGGTTAGATTGAAAGGCATACAACTGATCTCCCTCGTTGTAACTATAGGTATATATTGAATTAGACCGTGCTATAAAACAAGTACATAACTCCAAACTTGAAACTGTTTCATGGGACCTTTTCCATATTTATCATAAACAAAATCCAACATGAAAGATGGTAAAAAGTTCATCTACCATCACTTTGACATTTCTCATGTAAGTTCACTCTTGACAAAAGAGCAAAACCCTAAAAAAACAAAAAATAGTACTACACAATAGAGTTATGTCCACTCCATCATAATGAACTATAATACAAACCAGATATGTAATGGCAGTGAAAAAAGAAGCGACTGTAAGTAAATAACATAGTAGTAAAGATCAGCTTTATGAAATACGGAACCTTGATGGCTCAAAGACAAGCTATTAAGCGACACTTGGTGTTGTACAATAGGCGTTGCGTAACTTTACATTTCCCTATAAAGTATTGTAAGGTCTTTGATCATATGTTATGCTTTCGATTGCCTTTTATAGGTTATCATCATTCAGCTAAAGGACATGCATGTGATTACAAAAGCTTCTGCCAGTGTTTGAAATTAATACATGTAATTTAAGTAAGGAACTATGGTTAAGAATATGTGACAAGAATATGCTTACAAGAAGAAACCTTTGGTTTGTCTAGGTTTTGTAAAATTTTAATATATATCTCGAGAGTGGATCTCTTTATTTATTAATGCGTTTACATGGTCCAAGTCGAAGCGTTCGTTGAGAAAGTCAAACTAGTAAGTAAAAAGCATGACGCTCGTCAGAATGTGACCCCAAAACTTTTAGATTATAGAACTAATTGTTGTTAATTTATGATATTCGTGCCATGTACGATATCAAACAAGCATTTTTGGGTCATATTAAATTCTTGCTAAGTAAAAAGCATGACGCTCGTCAGAATGTGACCCCAAAACTTTTAGATTATAGAACTAATTGTTGTTAATTTATGATATTCGTGCCATGTACGATATGAAACAAGCATTTTTGGGTCATATTAAATTCTTGCTAATGTTTAAAGTTGAAGTTGATAATATATCTAACAATCAAAATGTTTTCCGAATACCAACCAAAATTACAAAAATAGAAGCACAAATATCAACTTTTAATGCGAAATCTTCTCGGACACTTGAACAATCAATTCCAATGTGTAATAATGATGTCCTCCGTCACGACCACGCTATCTTATTTCCACGTTGTTTCTTTTCCACAAATCTAAGCAAGAGACACTAAATGTGTGACTATATATATATATATATAATCGCACGATATTTCACAACCCACTTCGCACGCAGTCTATTCTTTACTTACATAACATTTTGTTTGTCGAGACAAAAAATTAAATCAATGTAATAAAGACCCTAAACAAGCCTCTGGTCAACAATCGGAATAATTACTACGTAATCCTCGTCAAAACCTCTGAGAAACCGACACGTGTCGCCTCCTCATTTGCGGAGAAACGATCGATATCAAACCGCCCAAAGGAGGCCTCATCTTGGACCGATAGATCATCTCATCGTACGGTCGGCGATAAAACTTCGAGTACGCCGAGAAATAATATCCCGGCGACCTCTCCGCCGCCCGACTCATCGCCTGCGCCTCCCTCCTCCTCCTAAAGAACAGCGCCGGCGACTGAAGGTAAGACGGCTTCGGCGTCCTCGCCTGCCTCACCATCGCCGCCGGCGGGTCAAATTCCTGCGTCTTCTGAGGCATCGGCGTCGAGGGAAAGAACGACGACGACCCTTTTCTTCCCCTGGCGACCGGCGACGCCGCGAAGGAGAAAGACCTCGCCGTGAGCGGCGAAATCGCCGGACCCAACGACGACGACGAGGAGAAGGCTTGTTGAGTGGGTCCCACCTTGGCCGATGACGTGTCGGTCAGGGACAGGTACCACGGCTTGACGGAGTCGAAGTGCTGCGAGACGGTGAAGGAGAACCTCGACGACGACGACGGTCCGATCTTGGCCGGAAAACCGGCCGGTTCGAATCTCATGGAGGCGGCGCGTGGGTACACCGTCAGGTCGTCGTATTCCGGCGACTGCTCTTCGAAGTCCAGCGACGAAACGACGGTGGTCAGTGAAGAGAGCTCAACGAATGGCTTCATACCCTTTGTTAACAGTAAATTCTCAAGATTATTTATTTATTCATTAAATAAATAAATAAAACAAAGATTTAGTTCTTTCAATTTAAGTACCTTCCAAAGATAGGAAAATAACGAAGGAGGATCAATGATGAAGGCTTTATGAAGTCGACCTGGGTAATAATCAACCAAGATTTTCATCGTAGCTATCAACATGTTCATAAAAGCTGGCGCAGACCTGAAAAAGCCTGCGAGTGGAAATCGTATTGCATGCATTATTGGTCAAACGTAACGATGATAGTTCATCAAGAAAATTGCGTTCTTATCTTTTCTTATTGTATAAATTCGAAGAAATTCAAAAAGAAAGAAAATGTTGGGACATGTCAGACATGTACAGAGAAGGAGAGTTTTTTTTTTTTTTTTTTCCGGAAACGATAGCTTGTATTAATAAACAAAAGATACAGGGGCTAAATAGCCCAAATGGTCTCTCCGGTAACTCAGTATCCGGTAGAGAAACAAAGGCTCACAAGGAGCAATGCAACACGAAAACAAAACAACAAGCCGACAGAAAACGAAATAAACCTCAAACTTGGACCAAAAATCTATAGAACATACGACAGAAAAGGTTATTAATCCAAATCTACGGTACTCTACATTATTTTTGTCCAACGACTCGAGGTTATCGTCTTCATCGGAAGAGGCTCCACAAGGGAGAAATGGCTCCACAACGGGAGAAAAAGCTCCCGACCTAATGGCCGGAGAAACGAGCTCCCCACGGGAGACTCGCGGGTGGACGATAGTGAGGTGTGGCGCGACAGTCGGCGGTCGGCTGTCGGCGAGCGGCGAGCGGTGCGGGGGTTGCGGGGCTGCCGGCAGCGGCATCCGAAAGAGGCGACCGGCAGCCGGAGGAGTCTGGCGCAGTGGAGGCATGGTGGTGGCGCGGTGGCGGGACGGTGGTGGCGCCGTGGTGGCAGCGTTGATGGCGGCGGTGGGGGTAGGCGATACTTTTTTTTTTTTTTTTTTTTAAATCAAAGCAGACTCACGAAAGAAAAGAAAAGAAAAGAGCTCCCCTACCTCCATGTCTCCCCTACCTCCATTAATGGAGGAGGGGAGGAAGGGGAGGAGGGGAGAGGAGAGGTGGCGGCTGGAGAGGTTTTAGGGTTTGGGTTAGAGAGAAGGGGGTACAGAGAAGGAGAGTTATGTTCCCCTTTTCATTCGATAGCAATAATTCAACTGAGAGAATGAACGAATGGGCTTTTAATATAACAAACCAAGATCGACCATGACATATCAAGGGCATTACAGTAACTATCTGACAACTGTGTTTCGGAGTTCAGACAACATTTGTAGTTAGAGTAATATCTAATCTTTCTCGATTTACATACGCTAATTGACTCATTAATTGAGTCATTAGGCGTGGCATTGGGAATCAAAGGAGGATTTTTATCAACTTTAACGAGAAAGGGTGAGGTTTGAAGGTATTTTTCAGACAGGATTTAAAGTGAGGTCTGAAGATAAAGCAGCTGTTTAGGACAGGTTAAAGAATCGAAATTTATATAGACATTTAAAGTGGGGGCCATGAAAAATGTTTATGTGAAAATATATTGTGACCTTACTTTTTTTTTTTTCTCAAATATTGTAACCTTACTTACTTGCATCAAATAGGAGGACGAGTTGCTCAACGTTCTTCGCCATGGTTTGAATTGCCACTTCGAGTGTGAACACTAACAGCCTATGAAGCCTGCTTGAATATAATATATATAAGTGAAAAGCATTTTCACTTGCGTACTTAAAAAAAAAAAAAAAAAAAAAAAAAAGCAGAGGATGCCCATTTATGAAGAGACACAAAGATGAAAAACTGTACTTACACTTTCTGGGAATGGAATTTCTGATAATCTTGCTTGATGCGAAATATCTGAGAGAATTAAATATCATAACATAATCATGAACAGTGGTGCAATTTATTACATTATTATTAACAAGGTTTAAAAAAGATTGTACCAAGACAGGCCTCAGTTCATCGTCATGCCCAGCAACATAAGCAGCTCCTTCAGCCAACTCGGCAGAGAACTCATCAGCCATCAGAGTTTCTGGGCCAAAAAAAAAAAAAAAAATAAATATCCATCAAATATTATCACAAGAAAATGAAAAAAAAAAAAAAAAAAACTTTTACCAATGCCAATAGCATCTCTCCAAGCAAGACAGCTTCTGAGTTGCTTTGCTGCTTTCTTCACATTATCTCCTCTCGCCTTCAGAAATCTCTCCACACAAGCATTGTTGCAGAACTTCTCCTGGCAAAAAAATAACATAAATAAAGAAATATTAATACAAAATAACAAACTCTGGTTAGCATTAAAAACACAGTTAGTATGTGAAGTATGTGTGTGTGTTTCAAATACCTGTTTGAGAGTGAGATGAACATGTTTCTTGAGTAGCTGAAGTACGCACTGAACCCTCTCTTTGTCTTTCTGAGATTGATCTGCTTTCTTACTCATGAATAACGATTATATGGCACTATATAAATCAAGCAAATATCAAGAAAACGCTTGTAATAATATATATGTTCTTTGTTTAAATACTAGGAGGGATTCTCTAGTTTTGTTGTCAAGAAAAAAAACAGAGATACCACTCTTATGTTTCACGCAACATTTGTGTTTAGATCGAAGAGCAATGAAAGTGATAGTGTTGTGAAATAAGGCATGTCTATAGACAATAATATATATATATACTAACCACCAAATCATGTCAGGGGTAATATTGGTATTATGTGAAAATGATTTACAAAGATTTAAAATTCAGGAAGTCGTTACATCGCTGTCATTCCTAATTTACCCCGACGAGACTAACGATTATTTTCGCGAGTTTTGATTCTTTCTGTAAGAAAAGAACAGATTTTTTTTTACCATTGTATGTATTGTATTTCATAATGTATCATGTATTGACATATAAAGTCAAACACCTAAAACTTTGGGTACGTACAAATGGCTTAATTTATTTTTGTCCGACTTCGTTGTTCTTACGGCGAAGACAAGCTGTCTTGTGTGTCCTTTTTGTTTTATTTTTTTCTTGAAAACTTAAATAACATGCTAAATAATTGCTAACCTTATATAGTTGTAATATTCAGACATTCCCCACGTGTGAGGTGCTAATTAAATAAAGTCAAATGATATAGTTCTTTTTCACTAGTCGTTGTTTAAATGATATAGTTTATCCCCGAGTCGAAATTAATTATATAATATATAGGTGTATTTAAAATTGAAAATTAATCAATATATTCGTTTTATTTAACGAAGAAATCGTAATCGCGTATATATCATCGTAACGGATAATAGTTGGAAAGTATGAATGAAGGTTTCTCAGAAAACAAAAGAGATTCGATTAAAGACGAAGCATCTCGCCTTTATTTTATTAATTGAGATTTGAGAGTATTCAATTTAATTCCAGTGGAACAATTCTTTTCCTTGTCTTGATTGAAGTACGTGGCAGATTCCTTTTAGTAAAATAATTGATTTTTTTTCTAGAATATGCTTTTTGCAATGTTAACATGGGACGATATTATCCCATAGTATATTTTGTTATACCTTTAATGCTACAACTTTTTGTAGTTAAGCATTGTAAATGTATCAAAATCAATATAAAAAATACATAACTACTCTATTTTCTTGACTCCACACATATATAATGCTTAAAAAAGCCACAGTCACGTGGCCAAGTTGGAAAATCATCTCATATGAAAATAAAAATAAGTATGAAAAGCTTGAGTCGTCTTCACCTACTCTAAATGGTTTCAAATTTTGAACAGCAGATCCTCTTTACCCCCACAAATAGCACGATTTATTAACCTTTCATCATATCATAGTTCAATGATTATTCCTTTGCAAAAAAAAAAAATGAGGAAAGAAAAGATCTAAGAAGTAATTATTGCATAATGGAACTCGCTTTGTGGGCTTGGGGGGCACATTACTTTTGAACAGTGAAATCGATAGGTCAATACTACATTAGGGATATTATGTTATTAATATATTCCGATTCATATTGTATGATGGGAAAATGTATATGTCACATATACTAGTATTGTTCGTTAGTTTATTTAGTCCATGCATGACAAGCGAGAAAAAGAAAAGGTGAAATGAAGTTCATACATTGCCTATTGTTAGCCCCACTAAATCATATTCGCAACAAATTTCATTTTCTTTTTTTGAACGTACCGTTGCAAAAAGGGAAAAGGAAATGCATTAAGTTATTTAATTATTTTAAAACGTATTTGATGAGTCAAATCTTAATGTAATGTAAGACAATAGACGTTGAAGAGGCCTACTTTCAAGTCAAACAGCTTCGAACAAATTAAACTTCACAAAAGATAATATATACCAGTAATGCGAATAAAGAAAAAAGTATGGTTTTAATAATTATTATGTTTTGTGGACCATTTAATTATTTCAATGATGTCTATAGTTCTGATAATTGCATGTGGCTCAGCTTCACACGGTGGAGCACAATCCTTGTTGAAATTCAAACCCCTACTCATTTTCCTTGATTCACATTTTCTTAAAGCTTCATATTATTATATGACTAACTGAAACCGCGGCGCTTATTTATGGTTTGCTCATAATCTTAAATTTGAAACAACATGTATAATTCTTGTCCACGGGGTTAGGAGAGAAAAAATCAAATATGCATTTGAAAGAAATAAATAAAGAAGCAAAGTATATCACTTTTTCTATATTTCTTTTAGGTAAGTAGAAAAGAAAAAGAACAGATTACGTAGACGGTGACAATAATTATACACGATTTTATTTTAGTAGGCCAAAGTAAAATACTTGTGAGCCCATAATAAACAGAGATCTTCCCTTGGGCCTCGCGTCTTAAGGCCCACTTAAGGCTTTAACCGAATTTAATTTCCGTTTAACTTGGAGCTAATCGATATAATTGTAATAGCTCTATAAATGGATATATTGATGCTGCTTACTTTTATTAAATATTCATATGCAAAACCAATAAGATGCAATCTCTGATTTCCCTTTCATGTGCCCATGTGAGACTGCATGTGATTTCTTCATCTTTTGCCATTTATTCTGTAGTATATTTGAGAGTTTCTCAGCAAACTCATGACATTGTTCAACGTAAACTGTACTTATTACATTATTTTTAACTTCTTTCTCGAAAAAAAAAAAAAAAAATATGAAGTCCCGAACTTGCGTGCTCCGCCTGAGAGTTGTGAAACTGCCAAATGGCGCATAGATACAACAAGAAATAAATATAGAATAAATTAACCAATTATTGGCTGTTTTTTTTTTTGTTCCCCATCTTCTGTTGGCTGTTCCAGGCCTTGTTGATATTAAAATATTTAGAACATACATAGCTGTGTAAACAATGTCGAATCTTATTCTATTTGCTTTTCTTTTTACAGTTTTGTCGAGATATAATGATATATTTGTACGAGATAGGAAAATATCAGACAGCAAGTTTTTTTGTCAGAACTTAGAACTCGAACTTGTGAGGGTTGTCTATGAGTTGTGCATAAACTAATACAATATTTATATGTTCATGGAGCCGCTGTCTCGTTCTCTCTGCTATGCATCTTTTTTCCACATAAATCGATCGATTTCTACTGTTCTTTGATCATATTTCTAGGTACGAGGAATAATGAATGGTTTGGCTGATAAATGCCCAGATAATTCTGAGTTCGTAGAAACTGATCCAAGTGGAAGATATATAAGGGTATGTATATACGTTTTTATTCATAAACCATACTATCGATCCTTGAATTATTGCAAAAGATTCAATTTATTCACATTACTGAGCTTAGATTATATTGTGTTCATATTTTCCATTTGCAGTACAATGAGATTCTTGGCAAAGGGGCGTCAAAGACAGTGTACATACATATCCCTTACACTTCACCTCTCCACTTGTAATGAAAACATATATGGGCCAGGGAAACATTGATTCGCCGAAAAATATTCGATTTTTACACATGGGCTCATTCGATCTTCGTATAATTTCTCGCAGATATCGAGCATTCGACGAGTATCAAGGGATCGAAGTAGCATGGAACAAGGTAAAGCTCGGCGGCTTCCTCCAAAGCCCAGAAAATCTCGAGAGGCTCTACTGTGAAATAAATCTCCTAAAAACGTTAAACCACGACAACATAATCAAGTTCCACGCTTCTTGGATCGATAGCGCCCATCGAAACATTAATTTCATCACCGAAATGTTCACCTCAGGAACTCTCAGACAGTAAGTCTTCGAGAAAAAAAAAAATCAGCTTCGAAAGCGCTCTGTATTTATTACCAGCAATGATTCGATGATCTATCGATGATTGACTTTAAGGTATAGGCTGAAGCACAAAAGGGTCAACGTTCGAGCCATAAAAAATTGGTGCAGGCAAATTTTGCAAGGGTTGCTCTATCTACACAGCCACGACCCGCCCGTAATTCACAGAGATTTGAAATGCGACAACATTTTCGTAAATGGGAATCTCGGCGAAGTAAAGATAGGCGATTTAGGCCTCGCTGAGATTCTTGGGAAATCTTACGCCTGCGTAGGTACGCCAGAGTTCATTGCGCCTGAGGTTTACGAAGAGGCATACGACGAACTGGCCGACGTTTATTCTTTCGGAATGTGCGTATTGGAGATGGCGACCTTCGAGTATCCTTACAGCGAGTGCGCAAATCCCGCCCAGATTTACAAGAAAGTCGTCTCGGTGAGAAATGAAATCTTCTGTCTTAAAAATCTGTAGCTTTCTTTGAGAGGTCTCTGTTTTTTTTTTCTTAGGGCAAGAAACCTGATGCTCTGTACAGAGTTGAGGATCTTGAGACGCGTACGTTCGTCGAGAAGTGTTTGGCTAAGGTATCTAACCGTTCGTCCGTTTGGGAGCTTCTCAACGACCCTTTTCTCCAAACCGACGACGATTATTACAACGACGAGTGTGGCTCGATTTCGAGACAACATCTAGTCAGTCTTAACCATTTTCAGCAAAAGCTAGAAAAGGATTTCTGTAGCAGCGATTCGCTCCATTATTACGACGCTTTTGATGCTAATAGTGAATACGAAGATACGGACATGTCGATCAAGGGGAGGCGCGGAGACGCTGGGAACGTCCTTTTAAGGATAAGAATTTCTGATCATTACGGTTCGTTTTCTTCCTTTAAATCTTACTTTTGAACACTGATCAAAAGCGCTGATTTTTTCCTCATGTTCTATGATTTTAGGCTGCGTACGCAACATATACTTCACCTTCGAAGTAGAAAATGATACTGCTCTGAGCGTGGCGGCGGAGATGGTGGCTGAGCTGGACATTACGGATCAAGACGTGGCTAAAATAGCAGAACTGATCGGTAAAGAGATCGCTCCTTTGGTCCCCGAAGAAAGCCCTAGTCGTAAAACAATCGATTCTTGCAAGAACTGTTCCCCAGACGAGCCTCCTTTGGACATCATCACGCCTTTGCAGAAGGCGCAGGGAAAAGGGGGCCGTCATGTTCGTCAGTGTTCGAAGCACGAGTTCCATGGAAGGTTCGAAGAGTTCACCTATGAGTTCGATGGCTCTGAAGAACAGTGTGTGATCACAGATAATGCGCCCATTATCAGCTCTTCGAGCCAATCAGAGGATGACTATGGTGGCTCTGTAGTTGAAAGATGATCTTCGAATTCAGACATGGGGCTTAAACCTTCTTGCTTGTTTCGGTTAAAAGGTTTGATTTTTCTTCATGGGTCTTCAAAGGGGTGATCCACTGGGGAAGGTACCACAATTATTTTATCATAAGATGCTCTGTTTAATTCTGGGATTTGTCACATGCAAGAAATACTAAAGTAGCAATCTTTCACTAGGGAACGGAAAAGTCGTGATGATACATAGCATACTTTCGTACGATGTCTGTGTGTCGACGAAAACTTCATCGCATACGAACGCAAAAACCGACCTGCTGCACTCATCGGTAGTTTTGTTTATTTTATGGACAGATATTTTCGACTATTCTATGACAGCCTAGAACTGTGGCATCTGGCTTGATACTTCCAGTCCATTCCCTACAGTGTTCAAACATACACCAAACCAAAATGGTTCCAATCACTTAAACCAATTCATGGATTTCACATCACACATCATAAGTTGATTGAAAGAAGGGAATTCGAAGGTTTACCGTCGGGATCGAAGAAGAACGCCTGCTTTGTTTTTCCATCGGGCTGAGTTTTCTCGTGCAAATCGATCCCTTTTTCCTGCTCATAGACGACAAATCAAATCTTCGCAAAGAAGTACGACTACGAGACAAGCCAAGCCATACAATGAACCATTACTCCGTAGAACACCCATTTGTAATAAGAATTTCGTCGAACAGATAGAGACCAAAAAGAAAGGGACATCATCAATCATCTATCAAGTCTACCTTAAGGTTCTGCACAAAGGCGTCGAAGTTGGGGACGGATAAGCAAACGTGATGTCCTCTGAAGAGACGTGTGGGATCGGCGGCGGCGGATGACGTGGCGCTCCACGGACCTTCAGGCAGCATAGTACTTGGGTCCCTTTCGATGAGGTGAAGGTAGAAAGAGCCAAGTTTCAGCCATATCACCTCAAAACCGAACTTCGGATTCTCAACTTGCTCAAATCCAAATATCTAATAACATCCCCACGAGGTAAAGATAAAAACTTTTGAGTATCACAAAACGATTACCACCCATCAACAGAAACGATGATAATCGATTATTTGGCGGCAAAGAAAAAAAAAAAAAGCGAATTGCGTAAACCTCAGTGTAGAATTTTGCGAGGCGTTTGACATCGGTGGATTCACGAGCGACATGGTTGAGGCAAGCTCCCTTCGCAGCTGCCATTACTTTATCTTCTCAAGATGAGCTTACACGGTGTTTCTGAGATTATTGGGAAACAAATATGCGATCGATTCTTCTACAGATTGTTGGTTTATTTATCTACGTGTTTCGGACAAGGTGGTTTTTTTCTCTTTTAATTTTCCTGATAAAATTAGAAGTTAACCATTCATCATTATTGGGCCAGGCCCATTCTTTGTCTAACCCATTTAATTAAAAGCGCATTATTCCATGGTGATCTAATTAAGGGTGGCAAAATCCCATGTTTGGTTTGTTTATTGGCAGATTTAACGTTTATTTATTTTGCTAGTGTATCTTATATAAGGAATTTTAGGATAGGATATTCTCCATCCCTAAACTTTTAACTTAACAAGCGAACTAGCGAACATGTACGAGGATTTATGGACGTCTTTTAAGAATATTTAATATTATTATATTAATTGTTTGTGATAGTTTTTTTGCTAAATAAAGAAATGTGATAAAATTATTGGGACGCCAGAAATGGAAAAATGTGACAAAATTAGCGGGCGGAGGAAATGGAACAAAGTTTGGTTTACAAGTATCAAAATTAATGTAGTTTTAGGACAACTAAATTCCAAACGTCATTTCTGTCCCAAATTATACATATGGCGTATACTGACTTGGACTATGAGGTGGTGCTTAATTGGAGGAAAGAAAAAAAACTTTTTGTCTAATTCAGTATCTTCAACGCACTTGCATACATTTCGGGCTAAAATTAAACTCTTTGTTTTAATTGTCCACAATTGCTACTCAGACCATCTCCAACCAAACAACGCATTCTCAAACTCAATCGCACTCTTAAACTCAATATACATTAATTCTCCCCCAACCATTAAATGCATTCTCAAACTCAAAAGACTATTTTTGTAATATTCACATCCACCCAATTATTCAATATTACATATAATACGTTTTACAAGTTTACACATTAGACCAAGATATTATTTTTATGGCAAAATTATAAAATTAGGTCACTAAGTATACAAATTTTCATTTTGGGTCACTATGTTTGATAATTGCAAAAGTAGGTCACTTGACTCAAAATTGAAAAAATCTGAACTTAGTGACCCAAAACCGAAAAAATATATTCTTAGTGACCTAAAATTAAAAAATGACCCATAATTATTTTTACATGAAAGTTAGTGACCTACTTTTGCAATTATCAAACATAGTGACCCAAAAACGAAAACATTATACTTGGTGACCTAATTTTATAATTTCCCCTTATTTTAAATTTGAATGAAAGATTTTCTCTTATAAAGTTAATAGTAAAATTAATATTTCTCATAAAAAGCATCGAGAAAAATATTTACTAATAACACGAATACTTTTATACAATTTATTTACTTTGTTATTTTTTATATGGATACTTTAGTAACTAAGATAAATAGAGGGTATGCATTATAATTTTGCAAATATTAAATTTAATTTTTGGAAAAGTGCATCTGCAAACACATCTTTGAGTCTGAAACGGAAGAGAGAATACAAAACCCATTTTGAGTTTGGGTTTGGAGTTCGGTTGGAGTGATATTACCTCACATTATATTTTTGGGTATCGATTGGAATGCTCTTATATGACTAAAATTGCCACCAATAACTTACATATCAATAAATTGCAAAAATTTTGATACTTGCATACTAAAATTGTCATGGTTAACTTAAGTGTTCTTAAAACATTACTTTCCCAAACACTAAAAATATGATTAAGCCCGTTACTTAACCCGCAAACTCGTTTATCCGACCTTAACAGTCTTGAAAGGTTGCACACGAAGTAGAGATACACATCATATTCTATTATTTCCTCAAAACCCATGCAATGCGCCTCCTAATTAATAAATGAGAAACCATATTAAAAATTTATTTTCTCAAGAATGGTTTTGATCTGCTAGGCCGCGCGTGCGTGGTAACAATCCATCTATCTATCTATTTATATGGAATGCAGCAACCCATCTTAGACCAACAAAAACCTTAGCACACACATTACATGATATACTGTAAGGAAAAAAAAATATAATAATAATAATATCGCGCGCATCCCCATATATAATATAATAATACATAACATGGCATCATCATCTCCGTCGTCAATCATTATGTCGACTCTGCAGTTGGCCGGCGGCGGCGCTGCTGGTATATACACTCGCTCCTCGCCGGAGACGACCCTTCTCCGTCGTATGCACCGCCGTCGAGCCTTCCTCCGAGTTTGACCCGAAGGTCTTCCGACAGAACCTGACCAAGAAAAAGAATTACAACAGGACAGGGTTTGGACGTAAAGCCCAGACCCTTGAGACGATGAAGCTCCACTATACGAGTACGTACGACGCCGTTCCTGTAATACTATGCATATATATGTATACATTTCACTGTGTCTAATATGTATGTAATAAATCGCATGAAATCATCTGTCCCACAAGCTTATACGGGCCTGGATTTGGGCTGGAATTGGGTCTGAAAAAATCCCTACATGGTGCGGTGAGCGTGGACGAACACGTGAGAGTCCTTCAGATGGAGAAATTCTAGCCCGGGTACGGCGTGGGTGGTGTGTCCCGGACCCTTGTAAGACGATTGGTGATCTGCGATGAGAAAAGCGCTTGGTGCAGTGATTGCGAGGAAGCGCTTGGTGCAGATAATCGTCTTAAAGGGAGGCCTGTTGAGTGATCTTGAGTTTGAGGGGAGGTTTGTTGGGTGCAAACTCAATTGTCCCACACCGAAATTTACAAGGAAAAATGGAGTGTTTATAAGCTTGTGGGTTCACTCCCTCTATTGCCAATTGGTTTTAGAGAGGAACCCCACAAGCTTATACGGGCCTGGATTTGGGCTGTAAATTTCGGTGTGGGACAATTGAGTTTGCACCCAACAGTATAGCGGGCGATTGAGATTATTTATGTCCCGAGTAACTTCACTCGACCCCAATAAGATAAACCTGATAGACCCAATTGATTTTATGATGGAACCATTATGACGATTTAAGGCCGAGCCTTAAATCTTTTTTCACTTGAAAGCTGATTGCTCGGTTTTGCAGGCGACGTACGTATGCGATTATATCTTAGGAGGAGCCCTAGATGGATCGAGCTCGACCAAAGAGGCGTTCATGGAAGTATGCTTTGGACATATATAGTTCTCTTGCTCACCTCGTATATAGTTGTTCGTATAATTTTCCTTCCCCGTGCAGAAATTCGAACATGTCGTGTCTCATGGGTTCGCCCCGACCGAGATCTAGAAAAAGTTGGAGTTGCGAATCAAACTACCATGTTAATGGGCCAAACCGAGGAAATAGGTCAGTCAGAAAATGGAAAGCGCACTTGTGCATTCGTTTTTTCTCTACACGCAAAAAAAAAAAAAAAAGCTCGATTATTTTTCTTTTTCTCAGGAAAATTAATCGAGAAGACCGTGATCTGCAAGTTCGGGGTGGAGAATATCAACGACCACTTCATGCATTTCAACACCATTTGCAACGCGACGCAGGTGATACATACATACACACATAAATTTCCAATTCTTCGTCCATTTCTAGACGAACGAGTTAGGGTTTATTTCATCGATACGTATATATAAATAGGAACGCCAAGACGCAATGGATAAGCTCGTCGAGCAGCAGTTGGACTTCATACTGGTGATAGGGGCTTGGAACTCGAACAACACTTCGCACCTAAAAGAAATTCCGACGAGCGCGGAATCACTTCGTATTGGGTCGACTCCGTGAAAAGAGTTGGCCCTGGGAACAAAATCAGCCACACGTTAGCGGTAATTAAGCATTTCTTTACATACATTTTTCTTTTCTTTTTGCGCACTTTCATAACAGCTGGATCGGTCTCGTTTATTTATTTATTTTTGCAAAAAAAAAAAACTAAACGTTCTTTTGGAAATAGCATGGCGAGCTCGTCGAGGAAGAGAACTGGCTGCCGGGAGGACCCATAACCATCGGAGTCACATGTGGTGCATCAACTCCTGAATAAGGTATTATTAGGGTTTGACGTTATTATATTAGACCTCAGCGACGAATAAGTCTAAATGAAACATCAAATACTAGAAATTCAGGGGTACTTCCTAAAGCCACATGGGATGAGACCGTCTCTTGATATATATATATTGGCCAGGACATTGAAGATGTTCTTGTAAAGATTTTCGACATGAAGCGGAGATGCTGCAGTTGGAGTAGAGCTAAGGGAATGGAGCATATTCTAGGGGCTGTTTGATTTCGAATGGATTAATAAATAATGACGATCATCTGTTGAACTATATATATAATATATATATATATATATAATTATATCAACGTTGTCGTACTTGTTGTGTAATAAATAATCGGTATTTCTCGGTTTCATGAAGTGGGTTGGTTCCTTTTTTGTTGCATTGCTAGTGTTCAGAAAACACGCTTAGTTTAAAAGACGACAAAAGGTAGCACATTCCACCTAACCTCAAAACTCATCAAGAAAATATCCCTTAATCGTCTTTTTTAGCATAATTAAATCTAATAGATGACTAAGCTGTCGGCTCATTCCTAGCTATAAAATTATGAAGAATATAGATTATATTTAAGAAAAAGGTTTCTTGGTTAATTCTATTAATAATAAGTAGAATAGAAAATGATATAGTGAAAAGTGGCATGTACAGTAATGCTATCTCCAACCGAAGAAACTCATTTACAAAATCAAAAGAATATTTTTGTCATATTTCTTTTCGCATCTAACTTTTATAATTTTTCGATACGGCCTACATATGTACAACTTTTCAATCTTACCTATATATTAAATAAATAAATAACTGAAATTTTCTTAGACATATTATAAATAGTTTATTTACAATTTTGAAGATTATTCATGTCGTATGTTAATAAAAATAAGTAACTAAATAAGAAAAAAACTAATTATAGTAATTTATGTCATGAATGTTAGTTCTTAAATTTAGCATGTGTTGCTTTGTAAGAGATAAAAACTTATGCGTCTGTGTCACGCCTGTATGCGTTCATAGGAGAATGACATAAAAACCTATTTTGTTATGCATTTGAGTGTTGATTGGAGTATTTTTTTATGTTTGCGTCTGATTATTGGTATTGACCGGAGATGGTATACATTCGATTTAATTTGTATCTTATTGAATCGGTATTCATGCGGCTTAAACATACCACATGTACCAAAACGTTAAATGATTAATACGCTGAAATTTTGAATTCGTCGTGACAATGAGATTTAGGGCGAGGGAAAATATGAAATACAAATACTATGATAATTTCAGTTTCGTTTTCCCAAAAAGACGAGCCAGGAAAAAAGTACTCCCTCCGTCCCAAACCATTTTATACATTTTACTATATCGAGCGTCTCATTCCTTTTGTACTTTTCCTTTTACAGTAAAAAAGTATCGCAGACAATCAATATAATAATATTAAATATTCTTAAAAGACGTGTCGAAATATACACCTTTTTAATTGTACTATATTATTAAAATATTCAGTTTCTTAAAAACCGCGCCGTATCCCTAATGTGCAAAACCATTTGGGACGGAGGGAGTATGAAATACAAATAGTATGATAATTTAAATTTCGTTTTTCGTAAAAGAAGTGTTTCAAATGACAGATATTTATTTTGAATTTATAGTGAATATAAGTGTGACAATAAAATATATTTTGGGTCATATATTAGTCCAACCGTCATCCCAAGCACTAATAAATAAATGTCGTCCATGGATCACGAGCTCACCTCTCACCGGCTAAAGACAAAAAACACCTACAAGAACCTTTTTCAATCCCATTCCTTCGCACATTATTCTTTACTAGCGAAACAATCACATGGCGTCGATCTCTCTGCAATTCGCCGCCGTACCCACGCGCTACTCGCGGGAGTCGCCCGCGATTCCACGCCGGAGACGTTGCTTGGTCAGATGCACCGCCGTGGAGCCGTCTTCTTCCTCTGACTTCGACACCAAGGTTTTCCGACACAACTTGACGAGAAGCGCGAATTACAATCGCAAGGGTTTCGGGCATAAAGAGGAGACTCTTGAGAAGATGAGCCAGGAGTATACGAGTAAGCTCGGTTTTAATTTGCCGCGAATTTTGCTTTTTTGGAGGTTTTTTTTTTCTTATGATTCCTTTGATCGTGTGTGGTTGACTTTTTGTTGCTGAGATTGAATTGAATCGAATCGATGCTGATGTGTGTGCTGCAATCTCAGGTGACACCATCAAGAAACTGAAGGAGAACGGCTATGAATACACTTGGGGAAACGTTACCGTGAGGCTAGCAGAAGCTTATGGATTCTGTTGGGGGGTTGAGCGAGCTGTACAGATCGCTTATGAGGCTAGAAAGCAGTTTCCAACCGAGAATATATGGCTTACTAACGAAATTATTCACAATCCTACTGTTAATGAGGTATTGTTTCTCAACGTCTGTTGCACAGTTTATGGCCTTCAAGTGTTGGATTTTAGGATCACTACATGTGAAATGGTATAATACTGCATGTAAGAACGAATCACTATCTAGAATCCTGGTTTCAGCTTTTGATTATCTGACACTGCTTGACGTTATAGAGTGCTTGATCATATGGTATAATGAAATGATATGGATGACCTTACCTTTTCTTATTTCAGAGATTAGAGGATATGGACGTGAAGAACATTCCCCTTGAAGATGGCGAGAAAAAGTTTGACATGATCAACAAGGGCGATGTTGTGGTACTGCCTGCTTTTGGTGCTGCTGTAGATGAGATGAAGGTGTTGAGCGACAAGAATGTCCAAATAGTCGATACAACTTGCCCATGGGTTTCTAAGGTAAACTTTCGTTGCCCACAATTCCATGAGATTTTACATAAATGACGTTGTTCTTGATGTGTTTTCTGTAAAAACAATGAATAGGCAGAAATATGTCCCTTATCAATAAACATAGAGATGTCTAGCCAGAAAGTACAAGGAAAATCCCGTACGCATAGGCAAACTGAATCGACGAATCTTTTATACTGAAGTATCTTAACAAATCTAACATTGACAAATTTATATGCATATCAGGTCTGGAACTCTGTTGAAAAGCACAAGAAGGGAGATTACACATCGATCATCCACGGTAAATACTCTCACGAAGAGACAGTGGCCACTGCTTCTTTTGCTGGAAAGTATGTCATTGTAAAGAACATGAAAGAGGTGCCTTTAGTTTAGCTTCATTCCATCTTTTCGTATATTTTTCAATGATAAAACTTGCTTCTTCTTTTGTTTTGGGCTCCTTGAAAGCTGATTGTTCTTTGTTGCAGGCAACATATGTTTGCGATTATATCTTGGGTGATGCTCTAGATGGATCCAGCTCAACCAAAGAGGCATTCATGGAAGTATGTTTTGTTACATGCCTTATATTTTGGACAGTCCCTTTTTTTTTTTTACGCTTTTTTTCATTGACTAAGATCTTGTGCAGAAATTTAAATATGCCGTATCTGATGACTTTGATCCCGATGAAGACCTAATAAAAGTGGGAATCGCAAATCAGACTACAATGTTAAAGGGGGAAACAGAGGATATCGGTTAGTCACATGTTAGATTATATTTTGACTGCACTTCGTTGACACCGTGTTAGCCCTGACTCACTATATATTTATCTATGCACAAGGCTACTCTGAAGTTACATATATAAACATGCTTCCTTTGCAGGCAAATTAGTTGAGAAAACCATTATGCAAAAGTTTGGGGTGGAAAATATTAATGACCACTTCATGAGTTTCAACACTATTTGCGATGCAACGCAGGTAATGTATTCCCTACCTTAGATCGGATAATTCATTACCTAACCAATTTAGAGAGATTAATCACTCATATGGTTTCATCTCATCGTTTTTTGTTCTTTCCTCTTCGTCCAATAATAGGAACGGCAAGACGCAATGTACAAACTCGTCGAACAACCGCTTGATCTCATACTTGTCGTCGGTGGCTGGAACTCGAGCAACACTTCGCACCTCCAAGAAATCGCAGAGGAACGCGGAATCCCTTCTTATTGGATAGACGACGAGCGAAGAATTGGCCCGGGAAACAAAATCAGCCACAAATTAATGGTAACAAATCATTCTTATTTTACATAATTCGTAAAAAAAAAAAGAAGCAGGCTTTTATATTTTTTAAATAATGTTTTTCATATTCGCGTCATTCTCAGCACGGCGAGCTCGTCGAGACAGAGAATTGGCTGCCTGAGGGACCCATCACTATCGGCGTAACATCTGGCGCCTCAACTCCCGACAAGGTATTTTACTTCAATTTCTAACAACTCATTCATCTTCAAACTCTTCAAATTTTAACCATGACTTGCGAATATTAAATATTCAGTCCGTCGAAGATGTTCTTCTAAAGGTTTTCGACATCAAGCGCGAGGAACTGCTGCAATTGGCGTAGGCAGGTAAACATATTTTAGATCATTCTATGCCTCACGTCTACTGTATAAATTATCTCTAAGGGGCGAGCGACTTGAATCTTTTATCGGAAACGAAGTAATAATATCATGATCTGTTGTAGTCGTGTTTGTGTCATAATAATACATGATGATCTATATGATTTAGAAATAATAGGGGAAACAAATGAAGTACTTTTCATTTCACTCCTCGACTATGGCGCTTAACCCCGTCACAAACTTGTACCCTCCACGGCCCTTAACATCCCTTAGAAGCGGCGCCTCCTTCTCATTAAACACCAAGACATTATTACCTCTCAGCCCCCAACAGAAACTAAATCCAATAACCCTCTCATTAATACTTGAAAGAGCTACGCTGGCCTTCACGGCTAACTCAGCCATGTCCTTACTGCTCAGCCGTCGATCTCTCCACCTCAAAGGCAGCTCAAAGTAGAGCTCGCCGACCTCTAGAACTTCGCCGCCGTCCATGGTTGATAAAATTTCATCGAACTCCATTGATTCTGAGCTGCATATGATCATGTGCTCTTGGCCGAGAAGCAGAATCGAAACTCTAATGGGGTATGAGAATTCTTTGAGTTTTCCCTCGGCTGATATTAATTTGGCCGTCGGCATGCATTTAGGATGATGCTGAACTCGACCGCATAATCCACAGTTGTTACCCATTATTATTGCATCTGATGATTGATGTCTTAGGTTTAATGGAGGTTTGATGTATGAGAAACGCGTTTTTGCGGGCATTATATATTGTATCTTCTCCTTCCAAAAGAGGGGTTCGTTCGGTTTTCGTTTGTTGTGTCTTTGTGGCGTACGTTGTTTTGCTCGTCATTTCCGATGGTTTCAATTTTCTTTTTCAATTCAACAATGGGGACCAGTTTTCTGTTGATATCTCAAACATATTGTTAGTTCAAGTATCAAAATCATCGAACTTTTCCCATTGACGACTGATTACTCGATCATGTTCAACCTCATATAGATGTATCCCGTATTATGTATAAATATATTGTGTATGTATCCATGCGTGTGCTTGTTTTGTAGGCCATGAAGGGGAGATGCCTTCGATAGGAATACCCGTTAAGTTCCAACAAGATTTCTTATCCGTTACTAAAGCTATATATATGTGATTAAGAAAGAAGGTGGAACATGAGTAATGTCGAAGACTGATAAATAAATTAACTCTTGTATAGTATATGTGCCAATAGCATTATTAATACTCACAAAGCCAATCGCCAGCGAATCGTTTTTTTTTTTTAACCTTTCCATAGAATAAACTATCATCACCATCCAACATACTACAAACACTTCTTTTTTCTCTTTTTCCATTCTATTTCCAATAAGTTAAGAATACTATTACTTTGACGAGATCAAATTACCGATAAGCCCGGCGATGAACGCCGTGGGATCGCCCAAGACGGCGGACACTATCACCTGCAAAGCAACGCCAGCCACTTCGCAGCACTTCAACGCCTTCTTATTATTACCGCTTTTGCCCTTATTCGCGTGCTTGTGATTATGCGCCAAAAGCGTCGAGCTCAAGCTCGGGACGATCCTCGACGACGGGTCCCGCCTTCCGTAGTAAATCTCGTGCCAGCTGTCGGCCAACAACTCCTTCACGCACGCCACGTGGAAGTTGTACTTCTTACACGACGACCTGTAGCTCCAACTCCTCCCTTTCCTCGCGCATCTAATTAAGTCGATAAACCTCTCGTACATTTAATAATCATCCAAAACAAACACAATCAGATATATGCTGACGAACGATCACTTCTTCACCTACAAGCTTAAGCATTTAAGCGAAGTAGTCATTCCACAAGGTATCAGAATTTAGGGCGGTCTAGGGGTATGAATTCTCACAACCATCCATTTAAGAAAATTTTGCATCTAAGCTTAGATAGTAAAGAAATCGGCCTAGACGTGAAACGGCATATTGGAAATATAATATGTAATATTAAAAAATGATACTACGCCATACAAGCTGACCAACCATTTAAAATAATTATACGTCTAATGCTAACAATAAAAAATTGTTGTCTAGACGTTAGATAACGAGCTGAAATTTAAAAAAAAAAACAAAAACGTCCTAAGAAAATTATACGCCTAGGACTAGATAATAAAGAAATCAGTACAGACGTTAGGAGAAGTGTATAAAGTATAATATAAAATATTTAAAAAATATAACAATGAGACTCTCCCCAAAAGCTGATAATTACACGTCTAGTGCTAGCTAATAAAAAAATCGGATGATACGTAAGAAGGCGTGCTGGAAATATAACATATACCAATTTTGAAAATTATACGCTACCTGCAATCTTTATCTTTCAGGCGAAGCAGTCGTTCAGCGTAAAAATAACAAATTAATTTTAAAAAAACAAAAGCGTGCGTGCCTGTGGCAAGGCGAGGCGACCTTCTTGTAGAGATATAGCTTTATCTCGCCGTCGTCCAATACCATTGGAAGCTTAGCGCAGCACGGGTGGAGGTCGAAGCCGCACGCCCTACAGTGGTACACGAATCCCGAGACGTCCTTCTCGCACGCGTTGCAGTAGCGCTCGGCGTTTCCGGGCGGACTGCTGAGGAATACGAAGGAACACTTTGTGTAGAACGGATGCGTTATGGTCGGCGAAGGTAGTGCGCAGTGCGTGTGAAGGTCGAAGTTGCACGCCGAGAAAGAAGAATAATAATAAGGGTAATTAGAGGCGTGCAGAGCGTCGGCGTTCGAGCACCTGTAGTGCGACCCGATTCCCGCCTCTTTGCACCCGTCGCACTTGAACGGAGTCTTGGCGGTGGAGTCGAGCTTTAGGGCGTGTTTGGGGTGGCTGAAATGGGATATTTCGGTGTATTTCATGATGTAATAAGATATAGGGTTTTTGTGTGTGTGTTTATTGGGAGGAGATTTTTTTTTCTTTTCGGTGTTATTTATATTGAGGGGCTAGGCTAAGACACCATTGAAGTAATGGGTTTAGTTGTGACAAGAGGTGTTAAAGTTGATGAATTATTGAGATTGGAGATTGTTTCTTGAAGGGGAAGGGGAGGAGCATAAGGTTCATTTGGGATTTTTTGCTTTGATATATGGTATTGTGGAAATGCATGTACTTTGGCTTTTTTGGTGTTAATATGATTTAAGAGTTGGGACATTTAATTTGATGGAGAGGAGAATTTGTCCGAGAATATTGTACCATCTACGGTAATAGAGAATAAATGTAAGGAAGAATGAGAATATTAGCAAGTTGAATTATGAGGATAATATACCGAACATGGATAGATTAGAACTAAGAAGGGTTCCTTTTAGTTATTGTTATGATGACAAGGAGAATATAATATATATTGCGTTGTTGACATCAATTATGCATACAAGATTGGCATTTTTTTTCTACCCATTTTACTAAAATCATAGAGGCGATTCTTGATCGTGTAAATACGTGTTACTTAACTTAGAGAAAACGAGTCCCACATAAGACAAGCTTGCAAGAAACATTCATTTTCGTGGTAATCTAACAGCAACAAAAAGCATCACCAATCGTTTAAGTAAGCTTCTAACTAACTTCAATGGAAAGTTGCGGTCAAAGTAAATCAAATGTTAAGATGTATTGGCATCACGTAAATCAATTGCTTGGTGCTTCTTATTATTCACATTTCGTGTTTTATTTATATGTCTCGAAGGAAGAGCAATATCCCCAACAAAATTCATTGATGTCAGTATATTGGCAAACTGAAATGTATTTGATTTGAAGCTAAATTAGTACTTGGAAAAGAATATTGAAAAGGCAACATGAATCTGATTCTATATATCAAACGATGAAGCTTAACAGCATTGAAGTTGACATGAGAGGCTCTTACAGCAATTTCCAATTGATGATGGGAAAGTAGAGAAGGGTTTGCTTGTTACTTTTTCTGAGAAAAGATAACTACATAATAAGAAGAAAGTAACTCACCAATCCCACAAAGATATGAACTATATAGCATACAAATAAGACCAAAAAACTGTATATATATTGTATGATGGGCTGAAAACGTTGGGCCGGGCCGGGCCGAGATTAAAGGTAAGACTTTTGGGAATGGGTGAACAGTTGAGGAGATAGCGTGGTGGTAATTAATATGAACAAACGCATGCATTAATTGAGGGAGCGGTGGAAGAAGTAAATAATCCTTCATTTTGAATTCAATGCAATGTGAGCATTTAATATGGCTTGGCTTAAGTTAAGTGCCCCCTTGTGTCTGTTTCTTAGTTATTCAATGTAATACATATTCCCTCTCTGTTTCGTTTAAACATATTACATGCATATTAAGAAATAAATTAAAATCTCCATTATATCCTTAATTAATTATGTTATCTAATTTAATATAACAATTTCTATTAAGGTAAAAGTGGAAATAATCAATATTGTTTATCTTGAAAACTGTAAAACAACCTGCATTTTAAAAACAAAAATTAATTGTAAAACAACATTTATTAAGGAAGATAGGGAGCACAATACAACACAATATATGTAGGTAGATAAGTAGAGTGGGGTTGGCCTTTTTCAAGTGCATGTTTGATGTTTATAACGAAGTGTTGATTTGTGAAAGAAATCGAAGATTGTCCCATCATTGGATCTTGTGCGTTTAAAGGTCTTGTATAAGTTTTTTTGGTCAAGAGGTTGAATTTAGTCTTCAGTGGTAAAAGAGAAAAAGGAAGAGGAAGGGTTTTAAAATTGTCTATTACATTGTGACTATATTTGCTACGTCAACATGACGAAAGAAAATCTTGAGTTTTATTTATGGATGTCAAACAAGTTTTTATCACCATCTGGCATAGCTAATGTGATAAATGGATATCAATCGAAATTTTGTCAACATATTTAAATGTTCTCTTTTCTTAAGTTACGAAACAAAAAAAAAAATGATTATAACTGAGTTTTGAGGGTCGATTAGACTATAGGAAGCCATTCAAAAATAAAAGAATACAACATAACATAGGAAGTCCATTTAATGCAGATTGGAACGAGTTTTGTTGATATTTACTATTATGCCCTACAATTATTGCCGTCCAGCATAATTTCAATGAAGACTCGTCATATATCCCATCCAATTTCACCTACTAATAATAACATTCCCACCTCAATATTTGTTGGCATCATTAATATATAAGTTGAATAGATGTCTTCGAAACCGTTTAGATAATCACCATAAATAATTTAGAAGTCCATCTCACATTATTCCGTGTAGACATTTTCCACACTTGAACGTGTTGTTGGGTCACGTAATCATTTATATTATAACAATGGTATCGAAAAATAAATAGATCACTCCTCCTATACAAACTCTCTATTTGCATAGAATAGCATGTATTTTTTCCTATTACAGTTTTATCAGAATTTGAATATAAAGTTTGACTGTAAACATCATGTATTATACAAAGTAGTCCTTTCTATATACATTCACGCCAAATGTAAAAGCCTCATCTCATCGAGTAAAGAGCATGCAAAGCAAGGAACCGAATATAATATGTTACACGGAAAAAGCTAATAATAGGAGTATTATATAAACTCAAAAAAAGAAATCCCCAACTACCAACATAAATGAAATTTGTTATCTTCTCATCCGTAAGAGCACCAAAATTAGCTACCTTCACTGCCCATTCATAAATACCGCCATAGTATTGTATTGTAGACAATATAACTCTCTCTCTCTCTCTTTCTCACTCTCTCTCTCTCACTCTAACCATTTGCTAGGAAAGAAAACAATGGAGAGTTACATCGTCAAAGTGGAAGAAGGAACGGTTCGGTCCAATGGGAAGCCATCGGTTGGACCGGTCTATCGGTCCATTTATGCCAAAGAAGGGCTTATGGAAATTCCTCATGAAATAAACTCTCCATGGGATTTTTTCAGGTATGCATATATGTATTCTGTTTTGTATGTGTGTGACGTAAAATGGGATCATGAAAAATATTCATTCTTGATTTACGTAATTTTACAACAATGTATGAATTTTTTTATTTTTATTTTTTACATCAGTGAGTCTGTGAAGAGGAACCCGAGTAACAAGATGTTGGGCCGTCGACATGTAAAGGATGGAAAGGTTAAGTAGTTATTAGGATTAATTGTATTTTTAATGATGTTTAATGTGCAAACAAGTGGTTTAATTTTCACTTAAATAAATAAAATTTTTAAACAGGCAGGTGATTACCAGTGGCTGACGTACCAACAAGCCTACGACGCAGCACTGAAGATTGGTTCAGCTATACGACGTCGTGGAGTTAATCCCGTCAGTGTTATTCTAACGTTTATTTTCAAATCAAAATGTCATTACTACTAATTACCATGATTTTTTTTTGTTGAGCAAATCGTTGTTGATTTTTTGACTTAGGGAGATAAATGTGGGATATACGGAGCTAACTGTCCCGAATGGATCATATCCGTGGAGGTATATATAAATATATATATATATATATATATGATATTTGATATTCATTTTATGTAATAGTCAAATTTACCTTCATTGACTATGTGTTGATCTGCGCAGGCTTGTGTTGGCCATGGAATCACATACGTACCTCTCTATGACACACTTGGTATGCACGATTTATGATAGAAAAAAAATCATAAATTTCCCACAGAATTCTCGCTTGTTTTTTTGTAGAAGAAATCGAAGAAACGATTTTCGGCAAATTATTGCAGGTGCTAATGCAGTGGAGTTCATCATCAACCATGCTGAAGTCTCCATAGCTTTTGTCCAGGAGAGCAAATTACCATCTGTAATAACTCTTACATATACTCAGTTTCTTTCTTTCTTTGTTTTTCTTCTGGGCTTTTCGAGATTTTTTCTTCATGCATCGCAGATTCTCACATGCTTGCCAAAGGTCGCCAGGAATCTCAAAAGTAGGTTATATAGAAAAGCAAGAAAAGTTCTTTGCGATAATAGTCTTACTCGTCGATTTCTGATAAAATCATTGGATGATTTCTTCTTCAGCAATCGTAAGCTTCGGAAAAGTTTCGGATAAGCAGAGAGAAGCCGCCGACGAACTTGGAGTCGCTTTCTTCTCTTGGGACGAATTTTCTCAATCGGTTAGTTAGTCGCCTGTTACAAAAGATTTCGATCGATCTATTTATGACTCATATTGCAGGGAAATGCCGATGAAACCCTTCCGAAGAAGAAGAAGGCCGACATTTTGACGATAATGTACACTAGCGGAACGACGGGTGAACCTAAAGGCGTGATCCTAAGCAACGGCGCTTTCATGGCCGGAGTTTTATCCATGGATCAACTTCTCCTCCTCACCGACAAAGTGGTAATAACCCAAAAAAAAACTCTGCTTTCATTGGTTCGTCGTATGTATTTTGAAATTTAAAATCCCCCTTCAGCCCAACCCAGAAGGCCAGGATATAAATTTTGTGTGTGGTGTTACATTCTAAAATCAATTGGCAATAGATAGTGTTGGAAATAAATTATATAAGATTACAAAATGATACACTCCCTTCAAGGTTAGTCTTGGAGTGGAGTAGTCACTCAACAGATAGAACGTCCTTAATCTGGTCGAAGTGATTCGTGCAGGGAAGTGAGGAAGACGTGTACTTTTCATTCCTTCCGCTCGCCCACATATTCGATCAGATCATAGAGACTTACTGCATTATGAGGGGATCGTCGATCGGATTCTGGCAAGGGGTGCGTAAGGAACACGACGTCGTACATTACTAAAAAAGAAACGTGCCCTTATTCGTTGATTTTTAATTTACAGGACATTAGGTACTTAATCGAAGATCTCCTAGTGCTGAGGCCGACCATGTTCTGCGGAGTTCCAAGGGTTTACGATCGCATCTACGCTGGTAAAAAAAAAAAAAGAAAGCGCATTTGCGTCGATCGCTTTTATATGCATTTTCTGCTAATAGTCGTGTCCCCATTTTCAGGTATTATGGACAAGATTAACCGAGGCGGGCTAGTGAAGAAGTCCCTCTTCAACCTCGCTTATTACTAGTACGCACGCAAAAACCTCGTTACTCACTTGCCCTAGAAAAAAAATGCGACGTTTCGTTGAATTTTGGTACGATATTTTTAATGCGCAGTAAGTTGAGAAATCTCGAGAAGGGACTAAAGCAAGACAAAGCATCGCCTCTCATGGACAAGCTCGTCTTCGATAAGGTAATTAACAGCGGGCCGCAATAATATTCTTACGATTCGAAGATAGTAATGTGTGTGTGTGTGCAGATTAGACAAGCGTTCGGCGGGCGAGTGCGCCTAATGCTGTCTGGGGCGGCCCCACTGCCGAAGCACATCGAGGAGTTTCTGAGGGTCACGATGTGCTGCACGCTTTCGCAAGGATATGGTACTCTATATTGCGTACATACGATAAGTTGACGAACTTCTTTTTGTCAATTATTTATATATTTATTTATTTTGAGTCAGGGCTCACGGAAAGCTGCGGTGGATGCTTCACTTCGATAGCCGACGTTTTCCCAATGATTGGGACAGTTGGCGTGCCCATGACCGCAGTGGAAGCGAGGCTCGAGTCCGTTCCCGAGATGGGATACGACGCCCTTGCAAAGATCCCGAGGGGCGAGATTTGCGTGCGCGGGCCCACGTTGTTCTCGGGCTATTACAAGCATCCCGAGCTCACGAAGGAGGCGATCGTCGATGGGTGGTTCCTTACGGGTAGGAAAGTAAACTTATATTTTTTTAACGAGTTTTAGACGTCATAGTTGCGTGATGTAGTGGATTCGAAAAAAAAATATCAATGCAGGCGATATTGGAGAATTGCAGCGAGACGGGGCGATGAAGATCATCGACAGGAAAAAGAACATATTTAAGCTTTCGCAGGGCGAATACGTGGCGGTCGAGAGGCTCGAGAGTACTTACTCTCGATGCCCTCTTATTGCATCGGTAAGACATATCAATTTAAAATATGATACGCTCCAACCTCCATTCAATCTTATGAAATGATCATTTAGCAATGCATTTGTAATGAAATCTATGGTTATATAAGACATGAAACAGCCTAGACGTGAGGGAGAGCCTTAAGAGTTAGAGATAATATAAATTTTAAAATATGACACAGTCCCCACAAACTTAATCTTTTAGGTGAAATGACAAGTCATTCAACATTTCTTATTAGATTTGGGTGTACGGAAATAGCTTCGAGTCGTTCCTCGTGGCGGTGGTGGTGCCGGAGAAGGGCGGGCTCGAAGATTGGGCGAAGAACAACCAAGAAAAAGACGACTTTGCGTCTCTATGCAAGAACGAACGGGCGAGGAAGTACGTCCTCGACGAGCTAAACATCACTGCAAAACAGTACAACGTTCGTCTTTTTTTCCTTCCGTCAGATCATTCTCTCGTCGATTTTGTTCCCTCGTCAACCATTCTTTTTCTTTTTCTTTTTTTTCAGTTGAGAGGTTTCGAGGCCTTGAAAGCGGTTCATCTCGAGCCAGTTCCTTTCGACATAGAACGTGATCTTATTACGCCTACGTTCAAACTTAAGAGGCCACAACTTCTCAAGCATTACAAGGTATATATATACATATATATTTATGCCAAGAACTTATGTAGTAATGTCTTGAAGAAGTTACTACAACCATGTTTTTTTTCATCTCTTTTGTTCTTGAACTTTGTAGGAAGTTGTTGATCAGTTGTACGCTGAAGCTAAAAGAAAGAACTAAAGCATGAAGAACTTGAAGAACTTCAGACTTATGGAAGCTGAGTGAAGTCAAAATCTGCAATTCAGTTTGTCACATATACATATATATTGTAAAGAGTGATTTCGAGGATTAGAAACCTATTTCTATGTTTCATTTTGAATATCTCATCCTAAAACGAATCGATAAGGGAACAAAACATCACGTCAGAGTTCATCACAATATGCACACAAACATGCTCGCAATGAGCTCAAAAAACAGAGCACACACGCAAGACACTCACGATCTGAGTGTTTTTCTTCACGGAAAACTGATAAACATATGCATATGCATCGAAGCCAATACAAGCAAACAAAACACAATCCCAGATTATATTACTGTCTTAAAGAATGTAGAGAACGAGCGCCCAGAGGGGATAGACGAAGAGGAGGAGAATCCCAATAGAGTTCGACAAACCGCTGCTCTTAGTGAAGGAGTTTCTGAATCCACCGTGGGATCTTATGTGTTCTTGGAGCAAATAACACCCAATTATCAAGCAAATGATGACTCCTATTATGTCCCCTCTTATTGTGTGGGCGAATAAGCCCGGTGAGACAACTATGAGAAGGATCAGAGCTGCTGGCAATTCAAGCCAATCTGCACTTACATTGAAGAAATCAATAAAAGAATGCTCTGTTTCTTACGTTAATTCCATCATAGAGAAGAGGAGCTGTGGAAAAGAACCTGGGAAATGTCGAGGGATGAAAAGGCGTAGAACCACAGCTATTATAGCGATCCATTGCCCAACACCGCCCCTAAGATTCAAAAATCAAGAACTGATGTGCAGCTGATTTTGAAAGAAGGGAAATGCAGCTTTTTTTTTTCATTACCTCAGAAGTCTGAACAGCCAATTGGGAAGGGTGAAGAAGATGTAAGGGATTAAGAGCGAGGTGAGGATGTTCGTCTTCCAATTTGTACGGTCCAAGACCAGCAAGTAACTGCAGATAAAAATCTTAGCTTTACTTTATAGCACTACCCTTTCGTGGCGCAGGTAAATAAATAGGAAGAAGAAAAGAAAAAGGAGGGAATTCTTACATTGCAGCAATAGCAGCGACCCATTTGAGAAACGAAGTCCCAAATCCAAGGCCGCCAAGCTTAATCGCGTGGTTGGCTAATTTCTTCATCGCATTTCCAACTTCTTTGAGATCAGAGCTGATCAAATCATCAGCTACTGCGTCATCAGCCTTCATCCTCAGATAACTTTTTCCCACTATTTTTTCTTATTACCTTTTTCAGTCTAAATTTCGGGGAAATCAGAGAATTCTGACTTATGGGTTCTCTCCGTCTCCGATTACTGATTGATTGTTGGGATGATCAATATGATGCTATAGATTACTGAATTTATGTGGGTTTTTGTCGGGTTCGTACTTATCCACAAAAAAAGAAAAAAAAAACGTGGACCTTTTTGCTTCGCTGTTTCATTGAATGCCACCACAAGGTTTGTGAAAGATGCCATTTGCGTGCTTCACTTTGATTTCGACATTTTCAATATACTCTCAGCAGAAGGTAAGAAAAAAAAAAAGGCAACACCTTGAAGAATTCGTTGATCTTTCATCACTCTTATGTTGGTATCTGCTAAAGACGACATCAGCAAAACACTTGATAAATACAACTATCTGCTACCACATGCTGTTAATTACAACACTAATCTGCACATATTTTTTAAGGTTTCTTCCAAAAATAACTCATGTAAGCATCACCTCAACAAATGTCGTATATTTTGTGGTCATACCTCAGTCATGGTCCAAAGCCTCAGCCCCATTCTCAACATCTACAGCTTTTTCTACAATGTCTAGCAGTTGATTTGACGACGATACTATATCCACTTCATCTCTAAAACTATCTTCGTTAGCCGTTAAACGATGATTCGTATTGCCAGAAACGCCCTCTGCTTCATCACCCAATCGCTTGCGCTTCAGCCGATTCTGACAAGGCACTTGTTCGTGGGCACTTGCAGTTTCCTGGGGACGGATCTGTAATTTCAACTCCTTCTGCAACCAAACCACTAGAGAAACGGCGTGATCCCTAACCAAGGAATCGTAAGGAGGACACTTCAGCATATCGATCAAAGCTCGACTGTAATGAAACATGCTCATCGAAGGTGCAACTAATCCCTTATCCCTGCAAAGTCTGATTAGCTTGAACATATGCTCGCAAAGATTCCCCATTTTGGCCCAGCTGCAATCGCAGATCGAGAATTCTGAGCCAGGGTTGTGCACCAAATGCATAGAATCGTCTCCGTTTGTCTCGCCAAAGACCTTTGCATGTTTTTCGCCTTCCATTCTTACATGAGAATCTGGGATTTGCAGGGATTTTCGCCACGCTGTGGGCCCGCTACTCCATTCGTCTTTTCTATATCGGGCAAAGTCCTCTTTGCTCGAGTATTCATCGAGCCAAAAGTAGGAGTGTACTTTGGTGCTCAGCTTGCTTACTAGCCAGTCGGCGCATTCGTACATAGTTTGGTCTTTTTCGTTCAGTAGCCTCAGCTTCAGTTGGCTGTGGTAGAACTCCATTGCTGAGCATGTCTCTTGGCTTGCAAGTGGATGGGCTCTAATTGCACTTTCCCACACACCTATTTTTTTTTCACGAGTTTTTATTGGAAACTGAGGTTAACTTCAAAGAGAGGGAAAGCGGAAGTTTTGATTTCATAAAACGTCAGCAAATGAAACACATAATACTGATTCGACCAAACACGATTATTACCTAGCTTTGGGCTCCAAATTGCCTTGAAGTATTCCATAAACTCTGCAGCCTCTACAGAATCCACCGTGAAATCGTTGAGCAGACCAACGGTTTCAGAACGTTTGCAGACATTACGAAATGCTTCACCAAGACCTTTTGCTATCTCAACGCGGGTCTCAGCATCTGAGCATCTCCTCATCAAATTTTTGTGCCACGAGCGACGAACACGCCAAAAGCATATCAGTACAGAGCATTCGTAAACCTCCCTGCAAACAAATTAAACCGAAATTTCTTCTATCGCCATCGAACTAAAGGGCAAACCAATATGGGAAAAGGGAACAAAAAAAGATACAACTAAAAACAAAATCGGGCCCAAGATAATATAGGATATTCAGGGCAAACCTGATTGCCTGAATATCTGCCAAAGGATCATCTACGATAAATCCAGCTAATTTCCAAGTAGGGTCTTTTGCGCAAACTCTATTATAAAGGGCTCGCAACCATCTGTGAGAGTCTACACTCGCAAACTTGGGCGTAATTATCCAAGCCACTGGGATAGCCTTGTTGTCTGAGTTGAACACAACAAGACTATGAATAGGATGCTGGATATTTTTTGCAAAATAAAAGGATTAGGTAAGTCAATCAATGATTCGGAAAGCTTCCGAGTTAATTCGATCGCTAAAATGTTATTCACAAAAATTGACACCAACCTTCAGCTTACTCGACCCAAAATTCGAAGTAAAAGCTAAAAGCCTGCAATTTCCAAATCGAATCATTTGCTGCAACTGCCAGTCCGTCTGAATTCCCACCACAAAAGGGTCAGAATCACCAAAATCTTGATAGAAAAAGACGTTATTCGGGTTACTCATAACCCACTTTCTAACGCTAACTGAGTCATCTTCATCGAGCTTATATTTAGATCTCCTTATTCTCCTCTCTTGACTACGAACGTATCGATGGTTCAAAAGATCATCTCTGTTACTCGGGCCACCTTGCTTTTCCACCGACTCATTATGCCTCTGCATTATAGTTTCCACAGGGACGCCAACGTAGAGAAGAGACAATACACGAAGGCGAAGCTCCTCTGATATATACGGTGCATACATAGCACGAGTCCCAGCAGCTTTCTTGTCCTGAGGTCCATGGCAAGGCATACCATTCTTATCAATATGCTTGTCTTGATTATAAATCACAAGTGCTACAGTTGGCTCTGCAATCAAACGCTTAACAATAAAGTGGCAAGTGCAACCCCTCTTTGTGTTCGGTCGGCCAGAAGATTTATTTTTCGGCACATAAGTGGACCTACTGGGACGCACCACGCCCCCTTTTCGATGATCATCGGGGCCAAACGAGCACCAATACCTATTAAAAACCAATATAGACACCATTAAATCAACATAAAACCAAACACTGAGGCAAAAAATGAATTTCTCAGCATGGGCATACAGTATGTATTCAAGAATCCCATCGACTTTAGGCTTGTAAGCTGTTTCTTTAGCACGTTTCCTCCTTGCCTCAACATGGAACCTCGTCGGGCAATCTTTGTTGTTCGATTCGCCAGCCACGAAATCGTTCACTCTAGCATATGGGATCAGGGCGAGCCTATCCATGTTGTCTCTCCAGCCCTCAATCTTGGACCATACGAGGTCAGAGGATGAGAATTCCGACGTAGGTGGGTTTTGTATGGGCAGGGACAAAATGGCATCCCATCTAGCCATCTGCAAATACAAAAAAAATTAAAAAAAATCCCACTAAATAAAGTTGTGTAATTGCCATAACAGTCTCGACCTAATCATTTCTCCCGCAATAAATAACAGATAAATATGACAAATTTGCAATCGAAACAAAGCCTCAGCACTCGACGAGCTAAACCTCTGCAACGCCGATTCAAATGTATAGCAGAACAAACAAACCACGATAAGGAAGGAAACACAGACAGAAGTCAATAATAGGTCAACAATTACAGAAAATTGGCAGCTTAGGGAATGGAAAAAAAAAAAAGGAATAACACGAACTGATAAATTACAGAGTTATCTTCAACAGTCCTAAAAGCTGTTCAGTGTCACAGCAGAATTCTTCTTAGGGCTGAGCCGAAGTGCTAAATTTTGATTTTCCTTTTTCTTTTTACCACACAATGCAAACGGGGCAGAACGTTTTGGGCTTTCGGACCTCCACTTGATACGCTTATAGGCCCATGGGCCATAAAATACATAATTAATAGGTGGTTTTAAATGAATATATATGAGAAAACCCACTACTCTCTCTCTTACAAAAACTCGAATATAACAAAGTACGCATGTATTATTCAATATTTAGCCAAATTTACAAAACCCCTCCTTGTATATAAATAGAAATCAATTTGATGAATTATTTCACAATGGTAGTAGGATATATAAAATATATATTCCGATTCCTTAACTTAAAAATAACAATCATTGCCGAAAGAAATAAGACTCTTAAATTTTAAAATAATTGGTAATTTACGTCGTTTCCCTACCAAACAAAATCCTCCCATTCACTCGCCAAACATGTCTAGATTCAATGTACGTGTCAATATCAGTCTGTCTCCATCCCAAACATCATCATCTTTTTACAACCTCACAAACTAAAAAAAAAAAACAGTATCTCAACTCACCTTCAAACTCAGCTCTCATCAGCCATGGTAGAAATCGACCCAGCGTTTTTCCAGGCGCCGGAGCACCGACCCAAACCCGAAACGATCTCCGCCGACAACATCCCAACGATCGATCTCTCCCTCGCAAACAACTCCCTCGAAACCCTTATCGAGCAAATCGGCGACGCATGCAAAGATTGGGGTTTTTTCCAGGTGACGAACCACGGCGTTCCCTCGCATGTCCGAGAGAGAGCTTTCTCAGCTTCCATGGAATTCTTCCACTCTGAGAAAGAAGAGAGGAAGAAGGTCGCCAGGGATGAACTCAACCCTTACGGATATTACGACACCGAGCATACGAAGAATGTAAGAGATTGGAAAGAAGTCTTCGATTTCACCGTTCAGAATCCGACGATTATCCCCCTTTCCTCCAATCCCGGCGACGATAGGCTGAGGGAATTGACCAATCGCTGGCCCGCAGAGAATTTCCCAGAAATGAGGTTTGATTTTTATGCAGAATTTGCAGGATTTGATATCTGCAAAAAGATGATCTTTTATTTTTTTTTCCTTGTGTGTTCAGGCAAGTATGTGAAGAGTACGCTGAAGAAATGAAAAACCTGGGAAAAAATCTGCTTGAACTCATAGCACTGAGCTTAGGGTTGGAAAGGGATCGATTCAACGGTTTTCTCAAGGATCAAACGAGCTTCATAAGGCTCAACCACTACCCACCGTGCCCGGCGCCGGACTTAGCCCTCGGCGTCGGCCGGCACAAAGATTCCGGCGTGCTGACGATTCTTGCCCAGGACGACGTCGGTGGGCTTCAAGTGAAGAGAAAGTACGACGGAGAATGGATTCTTGTCAAGCCTACGCCTGATGCTTACATCATCAACGTCGGCGACATTATCCAGGTAATAATTAATCTATTAACTGAAGATGATCATAGGCTCTTAATGTAATCTTTATTCTACCATTGTTACTACTGTTCTTGGGGACAAGCATAGGTATGGAGCAACGACAAGTATGAGAGCGTAGAACACAGAGTGAAGGTGAATTCTTACAGGGAAAGGTTTTCGATTCCTTTCTTTGTGAATCCTGCGCATTACTGCTTCGTAGAGCCCATTGAAGAGCTGCTTAGTGACAGTAATCCTCCCAAGTATAAGGCTTATAACTTTGGCAAGTTCTTCGCGGCGAGGAAACTCAGTAATTTCAAGAAGCTCGATGTTGAAAATGTTCAGGTTCTTGATTTTAAGGTTGTCCGAGGGTGATGATGATCAATGGCTGATGTTTATGTGTGTATGTGTGGTTAATGAATAAAGAGTTGCTGTCGATGAAAATGAGTTTTCCTATGGAGTTATTGCAAGGATTGAACAGAATTATATGTAATATTATCCGTACTGTGTATGATTACAAGAAAGCCCATTAACCATAAAGAAAGCCCGAATTTTTCATTCATACAACGCCAGCCCAATTACTATGTTTAGTGTAGTGTGTTGCATTTTTTATTTTCTTTGTCTTTATATTGCTTGGGAAAACCTAACGCATGATTTATTGCGCAGAATAGAATTGACCCATTTTCTTCACTGGATTGCTATTCACCGCCCCCTTTTTCCTAGTCACCGCCCCCTAAAGGACTGAAAAAAGACTATTTTGCCCTTTCTAATTTAAATTCTTTTTAAAGTCATTTTCCTTACAACTAATCTGATATCGCAATCAGACATCCAAATCAGATTCAAACATAACAAAAAATTAAAACATTTCAATGAATCGTATATTTACGAAATTGAAAGGTCAAAAGAAAGTGTCTACTGGCACTGATGGTAAGCAAAGAGGTGACCGAAATAATCCAAATAAATAAATAAAAAAACTAAAAAAAAAATTGTGACCGAAACCGAATTTCGGCTACCCAAAGAGGTGACCGAACAACAATTCCGGTCACCTCTTGGGACGACCGAAATTTCATTTCGGTCAGCCCAAGAGGTGACCGAAATTGTTGTTCGGTCACCCCTTACGACGACCGAAATTATTGTTCGGTTACATTAGACATAACCGAAATCGTTTTTCGGTCGCCCCTTTGGGTGACCGAAATTTATTTGGATTATTTATTGGTATTATTTATTCGTATTATTTATTTGGATTATTTATTTGTATATTTTATTTATATTATTTATTTGTATTATTTATTTGGATTATTTATTTGGATTATGTATTTGTATTATATATTTGGATTATTTATTTGTATTATTTTTTTGTACTATTTATTGGTATTATTTATTTGGATTATTTATTTTTATTATTTATTTGTATATTTTGTTTATATTATTTATTTGGATTAATTATTTATATTATTTATTGTATTATTTATTTGGATTATCTATATGTATATTTTATTTATATTATTTATTGGATTATTTATTTGGATTATTTATTGGTATTATTTATTTGGTATTATTTATTTGGATTATTTATTTTTATATTTATATTCGAAACGGAATAAATATGCAAAGAAATATTGAAAACATATAGAAAATCCGTCCGAGACAATAAAGATAAAAAAAAACAATAGCAACAGCGTCAAGGAGCCTGACGCCACCGGTCGTTGATCTCATTCAGCCTGGCTCGGAACTCGTCCGTACGCGTCGTTTCACCACGATGCAGACTGGCTAGCATGTCCGTACTCAAGCTGTACATCGTGCTGTACCACTGCACATAGCAATAATACGTACGATTACACATATAAATATAAAAAAATCGACATAAGATTTAATTACGTACGTAGTCGGCGTGGCTGCGCGGGGGTATGCATGCCGATGACGACCCCTGCTCCGTCGAAAGCAGGCGAGGATGCGAATAAACCAAATAAATAATACAAATAAAATAATACAAATAAAATAAACCAAATAAATATATAAATAAAATATACAAATAAAATATACAAATAAATAATACAAATAAATAATACACATAAATACCCCAAATAAATAATACAAATAAAATAAACCAAATAAATAATATAAATAAATATACAAATAAATATACAAATAAATAATACAAATAAATAATACACATAAATAACCCAAATAAATAATACAAATAAAATAAACCAAATAAATAATATAAATAAAATATACAAATAAAATATACAAATAAAGTCGATACAAATAAATAATACACATAAATAACCCAAATAAATAATACAAACACTATAATATAAATAAAATATAATGTAATTAAAAGATTAAAAAAAAAAAATTTCGACCGAAATGAGATTTCGGTAGGTACTGAAACCGACCGAAATTTGGTTTCGGTCGGTACTATACCGACCAAAACCTGATTTCGGTCACTACTGTGCCGACCGAAGCATGATTTCGGTCGGCACTGTAACCGACCGAAGCGTGATTTCGGTCGGCACAGTACCGACCGAAGCATGATTTCGGTCGGCTCTGTAGCCGACCGAAATCAATTTTCGGTCGGTTACAGTACTGACCGAAATTATGTTTCGGTCAGTACTGTAAACGACCGAAATTGTTGTTCGGTCGGGTTTTTTTTTTTTTTCGCCGAACGAAAATACGTTAATTTGGCTTACCAGTCGTGAAAAAAAATCCTTTCCCTTTCCTAGTCCCTGTCGGCGATCCATTGCGATTTCAGTTTTGTTTTTTGGTCTGATTTGGATATGCGATTTGAAAAGTGTTGTCTGGACAGAGTTTTATATAGATATTTTTTCTTGTTTATTATAATTTTCTCTTTTTAAATTAATTTAAATATCATAAGGGCAAAATCGTCTTTTTCTAGCCCTTTAGGGGGCGGTAACAAGTAAAAAGGGGCGGTAAATAGTAATCCCCTTTCTTCACTGACCCATACTGACATCTATATAGATACTCTAGAAATACTATATTATGTTATGATTGAATATTCAATTATTGAGTTAGACATTTTTCAGAGAAAACGGCTGTAATTTGTTTGTATTGATGACAATGGCTTTATCGTGGTGGTGTCATCTGCCCTTTTGCTTCTGCCATATATGGACTTTTATTACGAGATATAAGTCAAAGCGTTCACATTTCCTTTATTTTTCAAGTCAATTGGTCAAACGAAATATAAAAGATATGTCTTCTCTTAGTCCCACATATATTCAGTCCCATAAAGTCATATTCAATTTTCTTTTTTTCCATAAATGATTCGTTCTCCTTTCAATTTGTAGAGAGTACGAAGGAGTATTTCCATAATTTTACTTTATACTTCACTTTGAGTGCGGTTTCATTATGTGCAGTTGATTGGAGAAATCAATGCAAAAGGCGGTGTTTCTTTATGAAATTTCAAATTTATTAGAATTATAGTCGACCTATCTCGTGATTGATTTAATAGGAATCACTTTATTATAGAAAGTTTTAAGATTTTTCAAACAATGCATGAGATTTTTTATGATAAGGGTGGGTGGGTGGGTGGCTGTAGTTTTCACTCTTGCAATGCACATTGAATGCCATTTTGCATAACAATCTTTCTTGAATATTTATGGACGTGAAATATATAAATTTTTTGCCTAATTACTTGTGATCAAATGATTACGTCCACCATCTGTTAGGAAAGCAGCACAATTAAAGTGTTTCATTTGATTTACTGCTTATATTATTTCCAACAACCTCAAATTAAAGCTAATTGCACAAGGTTGGAGGCTTCGCTTTTCCCAGCAGAGGGTATCAAATGATTCATCATCAAATAAATAATGATGCTTCCATCTTCTTTCGGTTTAATTTGGGGAAATCAATCAATCCTAAGTGGTCGCTATTTTATTTATACTTATACTGAATAATAATAATAATGGTAATCCAAGATGTGTAACTAATATAGTGTCTTAAAAATCAGGCCCCAAAAATGTTTAAATATAGGTTTAAGGCGCTATCAAAAAAAAAATTAGTTTAAAGGACCCAATTTTTTTTGTAAAATTTAAAGATAGGGACTTAAACAACACAAGTGTTATAAAGTGTATATGAACTGTTATCGGATGATCGTTTTATGTTATTTCAGAACAATGAAGTGTTACTGAACAAATCGGGTCTTTAAAACTGATTTTTTTATAATAGGACTTGAATTCTAAATTCAGGCCCTGACAGGGGCTTGAACTAGAATTGCGCCTTATATTTATATATATGATGATGAAGTGGATGATGTAAGTGTAGATAAGACACGAAGCCAAACGTAATTTCATTACAAATAATTTTCGTTTTTCAAAGACGATCACTTTCGGTAACTATTTAATGTAAGCCGACCATGATGTCACTCATTCTTATGTGAGGGGCGACAAACATGTGCATAGAACATAAATAAAATAAACAATGCACGACATAATCTGATTTTGCAAGATTATTTATTTCCGAATATTAATTAAAAAATACATGGTATGTTTAGCTGATCAACTACATGATCTTACTCGGAATGCGTGGAATACGGCAAGACTTGTAGAAGGTACTTAGGGTAATCAATTTCGGAAAAAAAATTAGATGAGGAACATCTAAGTCTTAACCAAGCAAGCGAAAACAAGTTTATATTAAATACCATGTATGATCCATATACATCATTAGCATAATGGAACAAGAAAAAAAAAACAAATCAATCGATAATCCAATTAACCAGTGATTATCGCAATACTAAAAAAATTTAAATAATCATCTAGGCATGTTAGGAACACTTGGAACGAATCCCAAGCAACCTAAAACACCTAATTGTTTGTAAGGCAAGAAAGTCCTCTTCTTCATCTCCTCGGAAACCCCCCTTCCCATACTGTAATAATGGAGTTCATGGGCGGATATTCGCCGACCCGCCCGCCTCCTGCTCGAACCCGACCCGACACTTCCATCCATGGATCGGAAGCTCGAACTCTTAACATCCGCCGCCGTCTTCCTCAGCTCCGCCGCTCGACTCTCCGACGCACTCCTAAAAAGTAGCAAGTCCTTGATCTTCCACTTCTTGTAAAAGAAAGAGGGAAACAAGGACGAAGAAGACGGGTTCGGGTCGGGTTTCTCTTCTGGTTCGAGTAAAAGATCCGAGACCCGTAAAGGTGAAAGTGACCTTGCCCCGCCGACGTTGTTCTTGCGCTGCTTAGCGTCGGCAGCTCTTTTCACCGACGATCTTCCTCGATTTTCTGCTGACGCGATGGTAGCTTTTTCTCCTTTACGGGTTTGGATATCCATGGCCGTCTGAAACGGGTCGAAATCGTAGCCGTTATTCTTCCTTCTGAGAAAACCACCTTGGCTGATCTTCCTCGGCGACGACCTCGGAGATTCAGGCGGCGGCGGCGGCGGCGGCTTGAAACTGCTGCTGCTGAAATCGAATCTCGGTGGCGGTTTCAGAGGCTTGATCTTACCGCCGTCGAAGAGCTCGTCGGCGTGGAGTGAGGCGGTTTCGAACTGGCCGCTGAAGTCGAAAGCGAAGTCATCGTCATGGTTGTTAATCTCCTCCTCGGCGGCGTCGCCGTAGGCGGAGGAGGCGGAGGATTTGGGTAGCCCAGGTTTCTCCTCCCAGACGAACGGGACGGACGACGATGCGACGGAGGATGCGCCGTCGTCGTCTTCACCGCCGGCGTCGTCGGTGTAGAAGGCGGAGGCGCGGCGGACGGTGGGACTTGTCGGCGCGCTGTAGTAGAAGTCGGCGGCGAAGCGCCGCCGTGGGCTCGAAGGTGCGCTCACGTACGGCGAAGTTGATGCGCTGTCGAAGTTTAACAAGTCTAACTTATTAGAAGATTGGCTCATCACTTTGATGTCCATCTTTTTTGTTGGTAGGTTTAATTTAAGATAAGTGAACTGAATATATATACTACCTCCGTCCCGTTATTTTTATCACATATGTTGGTGGACACGGATATTAAGGTGGTATTATTATAATAATATAGTACAATGAAAAGGTAATAAAGTGTATATTTTGACACGTCTTTTAAGAATATTTAATATTATTATATTGATTGTTTGTGATAGTTTTTTTGCTAAGTAAGGAAAGGTGATAAAATTAGTGGGACGCCCGAAATGGCAAAATGTGATAAAATTAGTGGGACGGAGGTAGTACATATTTGTATTATAATATATATTATACATATAGGTGTTGGTGTGTGAGAGAGAAAGGGGAAATGGGTTGGAAAGTGAGTTAACGTTTGACTGAGCCGCCTAAATAAATGCTTATGTAGGAGATTAGGTGAAGTTCAATTTTATTAAGACAAATAAATATTGGATATGACGTACAATTGTACTAATCATAGTATAAATATGTAAAAGAAAATGAATTTTAGAAGTTTTCAGCTGATCACGAAAGAAAATAAGGCAAGATTACAAGCAACACTTACGTTCGTTAGGTTGACTTAGGAGCCCGACATTAAATACAATTTACATATTTTAGAAAGAAAATAACTAAGAGAATTATGACTACAGTTGTAACTACAAAGTTGATCGATCATCTTATTGTCGTTATATATACATAGATATATTCCTCACCAAATAATGTTTTGCACGTCGTGTATGACCCGAATTGCGTGCTATCAACAACTATGGAATATTTTTTATTTTCATAAGACGTGCAGAATTTAGAATCTCATAAAACAATTAACTAGTGACAATTTATTAAATTGAAATCCAATCATTATTATACATATATAGTTGAATATTAATTCGAACGACATGTATGCTGTTAGTTGGCCTACTGTTTTAATATCGACGTAACATCCATTTGATATTTCATTAGATGATGTTATTATATTTGTCAAATAAAGAATGATCATCTCCAAAATATCACAACTTTTTGGCAATTATCATTATTTTCATTTGGGCCAAAATAAATGCGACCCACCTAACGTATTCTTATCTTACCCACCACCCCTTCCGTATTCTTAAAAAGACGCTAATTCTAATTTCTATCACCATAGCCATAGCAAGGAAACCAATGGAGCCCGACCCGACCCGACCGATAGCCATCGATGTACCGCCGTTGATCCGCGTCTACGCCTCCGGCGAAGTCGAGCGGTACATAAATCACGACTTCACGCCCCCATCGCCGGACCGACCACAAGACGGCGTCGTTTCCAAGGACGTCAAAATCTCGCCGGGAAACACCGTCTCCGCCAGAATATACCTCCCTTCGTCGGAATCCACCTCCGCCGAATCCAAGCTACCCCTCATCGTCTACTTCCACGGCGGCGGCTTCTGCGTCGAATCTGCCTTCTCCACGCTCTACCACACGCACATCAATTCCCTCGCCTCGGAGTCCCAAAGCGTCGTCGTTTCGGTGGAGTACAGGCTGGCGCCGGAGCACCCAATCCCAGCCTGCTACGACGACTGCCTCGAAGCCGTCAGATGGGTCGGATCTAAATCTGACCCGTGGATCTCGAACCGCGCGGATCTCGACCGGGTTTTCCTCATGGGCGACAGCGCCGGCGCCAATATAGCCCACGACGTCGTCTTCCGCCTCGCCGAGGACGACGACGACGAGCACCGCCGGCATCTGGGGCTCAAACTCTCCGGCCTGATTTTGATCCACCCGTTTTTTGGGAACGAAAAGCCCGACAAACTGTGGGACTTCATCTGCCGCGAGAAGAGCTTACTGAGCGAGTTCAGGCTGCGGGCGACCGGCGATATGGGGCGGCTGTCGAAGCTCGCCGTCGATAGGGTTTTGGTCTGCGTCGCCGAGAAGGATTTCTTGAGGAAGAGAGGCGAGTTTTATCACAAGGCGCTCAAGGGCAGCGAGTGGAGAGGGGTGGTGGAGTATTTCGAGACGCCGGACGAAGGGCACGTCTTTCACCTCTTAGACTCGGCGTCGGCGAAGGCGGCGGAGCTCATTGCGAGGGTCGTCGAGTTCGTGAATTCCAAGGCTCGTGCTTTGTCGCATTTTTAGTTGTATGTAAAATAATATGATATCTTTGTAACGATGATTTCATCATACCTATGCTTATGTGCAATGGAATTAGTCATTGGATTTTTCAGTGGAATTAGTCATTCTTAATCTTATGCTCTAATTCTCGCTTGAGATCATTCCATTTTAATGTTCCAATCTTTTAAGCTGAAATTTGAGAAATTTTCTTTTCCTTATTTATTTTTCTTTGATTTTTTAGATACTAATTCCACCAACCCATAAAATTACCATTCTTTCATGTTTTATATGATACGAACAGATAAAGATATCTGATTTACTCTCTCTTTCGTGATGATTAAATTGATATGCATAAATTATATTTTTTTATTTTTATAAGATTGTAAATTTATTATGTGGAACATGTGGTGGTGGAACAGATGATCCAAACCTCTACGAGGGATATTCAGATCTTCTGTTTTACCACCGATGTTTCACTACATGTTCCACAAAATAAATTTGGAAAAAAATTGATTGTTATAAATATCGAAATATATAACAATGTTTATCAATATGATATTATGAGACAGGGAATGAGTCAGATATGTTTATTTATTTTTATCAATAAATCAAATGAAATAATGATGATTTATGATTTTATGCCATATATATCTAAAAAGTTAGAGAAAAATAAATAAATAAAACAAACTTGCTCAACCGCATGATTTGACACATGTCAACTACGAAACATTAAAATAGAACAGCTGATCTCGAGCGAAAGTTGCATGCGGTCCACAGATTCATTGAATGTTCGTTGTATGTGTGGTAACAGTACAATCGTGCCATAAAATACTTGTATTAATGATCATTTTTTGTTAAATAACTAGTTTTATACCCGTGCATTTCACGTGTAAAATATGTGTAATTAATATTCTTGTATAACAATAATAATATAAGTTAAATAGTTGAACGTGAAAATAAAGTTTCTCTCCCACTTTGTTAGTGAGCGATTTTTTCATTATTTTAATTGTCGCAACCAGAATCAAACTTGCGTTTCATTGTATATATAAAGATTTATTTTTTAGGTTAATAAAGTTTGGGCCCTTAAGATTAAATTAATGTGATTGGTTTGCAAAAAGTATGTGGGCCGTTGGCGTAAGGTATTGGATCAAGAAAAGCTCTAACCATTTTCGCAGAAACTTTCGTTAGTTTAATTAATTAATTTTATGAAATGTATGCCGACGAATCCTTTTGGGTTCTCCTTGAAATATTTTATTTTAGGTGGCTTTGACAGCGACGATGAATAGATGAATCAAATCAACAGAAGATAAAAAAAACGAAGAGAAATCGGTCGCAAGCGATGGAGCCACCGAAGAAGATCATCATTGATACCGATCCCGGCGTCGGTAAGACGGACACACGCAGAGACGCACACATATCTAATTTTTCTTGTTTTTTTTTTCTGTAATTCGACGAAATTTCCGTTTTGATGATTAGATGATGCTATGGCGATATTCGTAGCTCTTCAATCACCTGAAGTGGAAGTGATTGGCATGACTACGATCTATGGCAATGTGTACACTACTCTCGCCACGAGAAACGCTCTGCACTTGGTAACGCTGATGCGCCTAACTCCACGCAATTGTTTTCGAGATACTCTCTCTGTATCGTCTTTTATCTTTTGCTATATTTTTTGTGGATTTTCCGCGCGTTGATGCTATACTTGTAAGGTAATGTTCCTCGCGTTGCATTAAATCAGCTATTTAGAAAGCTTCGGATTGCTGATTGCACTAAGTCAGCTTGTTAGAAAGCTTATGATTGCTGTCAATTCTCTATTCTTGAACTTCGAAATTTGGCCTTTTTACTATTCAGCAAAGCGGTGAAATGAACATTTAATTGGATGAGACTAAGCGTGTGCCTTCATCAAACTAGTGGTGCAGACATTTTAATTTTTGCTTGATTTTGCATCATTAGAGGATGATATCATCCGAATTTACGGTTAATCCTGGATTCATCCTCGAGTTGGTCTCGCGTAACTAATTAAGCATAGGGCCTCGCATTACTTGGTCATTTGCTTCAGTAATGTCACTCCTATTGAACAATTCCTTCTCATATTTTGTCAAGTTTTGGTGCTAAGAGTTTTATTACTCGTGGCCAAAATAACAGTTGGAGATTGCTGGGAGAACTGATATCCCTGTTGCCGAAGGATCACATGTTACCATCACTGTAAGTAATAGCGTCTTTTTCAAGGCATGGATGGTATTTCCTGCTTTCCCTTGTGCTCTTTTCTGACCTGTTATAGCATGCTGTGGATAAAATTGCTATCCCAACATAGAAAGTCTGGTTCACTTAAAAAGACATTTGTAACTTCATGCTTTGCCATATGATTGTTCCTTCATTCATATGCTTTGGTAACGATAGAATTTCTTGAGCAAACCTATCGATCTTTTTCCGTCAAAGAATGGCACAAAACTTCGAATTGCGGATTTTGTCCACGGCACCGACGGCTTGGGGAACCAAAACTTTCCTCCACCTAATGGAAAAGCAATCGAACAATCTGCAGTGGATTTTCTTGTTGAGCAAACTCGTCTCCATCCTGGACAAATAACCGTTGTGGCCTTGGGTCCTCTAACAAATATTGCACTGGTCAGTTTCTTGTTTCACTTAGCTGTTGTGGCACTTTATTTACCCCTCGATAGAAAGAAAAACCTTATTTTTAATAAATACGACTTTTCTTGTTCATGACGAATTCAGGCTATACAATCAGACCCTGAATTTGTTAAGAACGTGGGGCAAATTGTCCTTCTTGGAGGTGCATTTTCAGTCAATGGAAATGCGAATCCAGCAGCTGAGGCCAATGTGAGTGGAAATATTATTTACTGCACCATGTATTTGTTAATTTATCTTCAAATAATCAAATGTTAGTATTCTCTTCATATTTATCAACAAGATTTTTGGCGATCCTCATGCCGCTGACATTGTATTCACCAGCGGAGCTGATGTTGTAGCTATAGGAATAAACGTCACCCATCAAGTAATTCTAACTGGTATATATCTCTCAACCCTTGGTCATCATCATCTATGTCTATGTTCAAACCATCCTTCTTATTACCAACGCAGTTTGTCGCCGATAATTTACAACTTGAAATCTTCTGTACAGACGCTGATTGGGATAAGCTTGCAGAATCTAACGGAAAGTTCGCACAGTATATGGCGAAGATATTAGGCGTGTACTTCTCCTACCATCACGACGCTTACAGCTTGAAAGGTTTGTATTCTTACTTCATATTGTAAGAAATATTTTCTCACATATAATCTTACACTGAAAATATTTACAGGTGTGTACCTTCACGACCCTACGACTATTCTAGCCGCTATTAATCCATCGCTGCTCACATACGTAGAAGGAGCAGTTCGTGTCCAAGACATTGGCATCACAAGGGGCATAACCATATTCTACAACAAACAGAAAAGGTACGATTTGTTTTGTAACGAGCGCTTTAAATTGGTGAAAGTAATTTAAAGATTTTTACGTCTACTGTTCTTACTCGTCGCTGCGCTGATGAAAAAAGGTTCGAAGAAGTTACGGAATGGTCCGATAAGCCCAGCGTGAAAGTAGCCGTTACTGTTGATGCGCCTGAGGTTGTAAGGCTGGTGATGGAAAGGCTCATCAACTCTTGAAAAATAAAAATTGAAGTTATTTGTGTTGTGCATTTAAATGGGATTATTGTCTCTGCTTTTTGCATGTGACGATTATGTAATTTAAAACCTCGGAAAAATTGCATAAAAGGAAAGAGCTAAGCTGTTCCTGAATAATTTTAGTAAATAGTAGTGCATAGATGAAACATTTGCAACTCCCAAATACATAGTACGGAATTCTACACGCGTTTTAAATCTAGTCAACTATGTGATGAATGACATGATGCTAAAGAAAAAGGAGAAAATTCGTTCTTCTTAATCAATTGGCTGTCCCATGCCATGACCGACTTAGACAAAACACAAATAACTTAGACGTAGAAGAAGATTTTTTCACGATCCAATAAGATTGTAGATTGAACAGTCAAAGAAGGCTGCTAACAATGTAATAATAGCCTTCCAAGCTACACAACGAATTAAATTCAAAGACATGCAATTGAACTTTCCAAATAACGTGCTCCGTAGGTTGAAGAAATATCCCCAAGTAACCAAACTCACTTGTATAAAGCACCATATTTCCTCCTCATCTATTGCATCATCTCCCACAATAAAAATCATCACATAACGTTTTCCACCAAAAACTCAAAGAAAAAAAAATGGCCTCCGTTGATATCCTCCACGACTTCTCTCCCTTGATAAGAGTACACAAAGACGGGCGAGTCGAACGATTCATGGGCTTAGAAACCGTCCCCCCGTCCCTCGACCAAGAAACTAACGTCTTATCCAAAGACGTCGTAATCTCGCCCGACACCAACCTATCCGCCCGACTCTACATTCCCAACGACGCTAAAAAGACCACAGCCGAAATTACCAAACTGCCCCTGATTGTCTACTTCCATGGCGGAGGGTTCGTCGCGGAATCCGCATTCTCCCCTCTGTACCACAACCACCTCAACCACCTCGTCTCCCACGCCCGAGCGGTAACCGTTTCGGTGAACTATAGATTGGCCCCCGAAAACCCTTTGCCAGCGGCGTACGAAGATTCTCGGAAGGCGCTTCAGTGGGTCCTCTCTTCGGAGGACGATTGGATTAGGGATTTTGCGGACCTCGAAAACGTTTACTTGGGAGGAGATAGCTCGGGAGGGAACATAGCGCACAACGCGGCGAGGAGGTTCGGGACGGAGAAGATCGATGGGATTCGTCTGAGGGGTTTGTTCTTGAATTGCCCGTTCTTCGGAGGGGAGGTCGCCATTGGGAACGAAGAGACTCATCCCCAGGTTTGCCTAACAATCTGAACCCTCATAGGACGTGTTAATAGAATACATATAGATGAATTTTATGGTTCTCACCATATGTCATCTTAATTGACATTTCGGATGCTGATGTGGCATATTGGCGCGATATATTTCATTGAGAAAAAGAAATTGTAAAGAAACTAAAATATGACTGACCAACTTCAAACTTACTTAATCTTTTAGGTAAGTCCGAAATTGGCATGCCAAACTTTATGAGTCATAATTGCATGATTATCGTGATGAGTGAATTTGACACATACTCATCTGACTCCTTGAGTGGAGATTAGTCTGGCCCTCGTCATGTGCGGCACGGGCCTATAGCCTATTGAGTGGGGATACTCCGTTGTCTCTAAAAAATAAAATAAAAGATATTATCGTCGTACGTTTTATGTTTCTTATATCAATTTCTCGCCTGCGCAGTATACGAAGAGCTTCGTGGATAAGCTCTGGCGATTCGCGTGCCCCGACACGATTGGGTGCGACGATCCCGCGCTCAATCCCGAGAAGGACACGGAGCTCTCGAACTTAGGTTGCGAGAAAGTCATCGTTTTCGTGGGGGAGACGGACATGTTAGCGGCCCGAGGATTGTTGTACGAAGTTGTGCTGAAGAAGAGTGGTTGGGTTGGGAAAATTGAGGTTGTTGAGGCTAAAGGAGAAGGTCACTTGTATAGTATCTTCGATCCAAAGGGTGACAATGGTGTGGCTATGTTGAAAAAAGTTGCTTCTTTTATTAATCATTGATTGATATATGGGAGTTCTCTCTTTCTTATTACTGCTATGAATGATTAAGCTTCTTTCTTGTCTGAGGTAGTAAGTGCTTGCTTCTTCTTGGTCGTGCTTTTCGAGTTGAATGAAAATATATCGGGTTGGTCTTATATATGTGAATGTGATGTGACCATGGAAATAAAACCAATATTGAACTTTATGAAAGTCGTAAAAAAAAGTAGTAGCCTAGTGGAAAATTGGGAATTGGGATGCCGCGATGTGACCATGTCACGCCTTTATACGGTACCATACACGGTTTCTATATGGTATCTAAATGTGCTAATACGACGTACATGCAACGGAATCGGGTACCTATATAAAAAAAATGATGAATGGATACTAAATTACAATTTATTTTTATTTTTTTATGAGGGAGTATTCATGGTAAACACCCCATTCTATGTGATGTAATGTATCATCTTACCTTTGTCCTCCCCACATCGTTGATTTCCCTTATCTCCGCCGCACATGTTGAAAAAATTGAGGAATACTCATTCAACTCTTACTTAATATCGAGTCAGAGAAAGTGGTTGGTTCCCTCAAACATTAAATTGTTGTCCTAACTCCTATCTCTCTTTTTTTTTTTTTTTTTAATTCAAATATCATATCATATCCGATTTTTGTGGTGGGAAGTAAAGCAAAATCGTCAACAAAAAAAAAATTGGGGAGAGGAAGCAAAATAGATACCAAGAAAATAGCTTAATAATACATTATCACTTCAACTCACTAATCTTTCTACCTTAGAGTTGAGACGGCAAAGAAAAAAAGTGTTCTCCGATGGCCGACACAAACGCATCAAATGAGCTCCTCCACGATTTATCTCCTCTGTTAAAAGCCTACAAAGACGGCCGCGTCGAGCGATTAATGGGCTTAGGCTTCGTTCCTCCGTCGCCGCTCGACCAAGAAACGAACGTCCGATCGAAAGACGTCGTCATCTCGCCGGAGATCGGCCTATCGGCGAGACTATACCTTCCCAATAATCCATCCAATAAGAAACTTCCCCTCCTAATCTACTTCCACGGCGGCGGTTTCCTCATCGAATCCGCCTTCTCTCCGACGTACCAAGACCACCTCAATCGCCTCGTTTCCCACGCACAAGTGGTGGCCTTGTCCGTAAATTACAGATCTGCCCCCGAACATCCTCTCCCGACAGCCTACGAAGATTCCTGGGAAGTCCTAAAATGGGTGTCCACGAAATCTCAAACCGAGGAATGGATCAGCGAGTTTGCCGATACGGGTCGGGTCTATTTGGCCGGAGACAGCGCCGGCGCCAACATAGCTCACAACATGGCGATGCGGGTCGGGTCGGAGAAGCCCGGTAGTAATGGGATGATCAGCGTAAGTGGGATTTTCCTAAACTGTCCGTACTTTCTTGGTAATGATTCGGTGGGCAACGAAGCAAAGAATCCGCTGTTTCAGAAGAGTTTCTTGGAGAAGCTGTGGCGATTTGCTTGTCCTAAAGCGCTGGACTGCGACGACCCATTGATCAACCCTGGTAAGGATCCAAAGATTTCTAACTTGGGATGTAAGAAAGTTCTTGTCTTGGTTGCTGAGAAAGATGTGCTGAGAGATAGAGGTTGGTATTATAAGGAGGTTTTGGAGAAGAGCGAGTGGAATGGAAAGGTTGAGGTCGTTGAGGTTGAAGGTGAAGGCCATGTTTTCAGCGTCTTTGATCCCAAGAGTGAGAATGCTGTTGCTATGTTTAAGAGATTGGCTTCCTTTGTTAGTGATGATCAGTAGTTTGTGTGTCTTGTCTTATTTGCTGTAATAATCTGATTCACCTGTGCGATAGTGTGTATGCACTTATGGATCAACTTTGGTTTGATAAAGGTTTGCTTTGGTCATTGCATTGAGAGCTTGTTTTTTCGAGTTCTTGGGTTGTCCCCAATAATACACTACTTTTTTTATATTATATATATATATATATATATATATTTCCTTTTCTATATATATTTTGTACAAACAAAAGCTAAACTCCATGGTGCGAACGAGGAGCTGCAATTGGGCCGATTAATTGTATGTGGCTACAAAAATATTCTGGGCCTCTTAGCCCAATGAAACAACAATAGTCTTTACGGGCCGGCCACGTGGTAAATATTATTCAAAATTAATTGAATCGCAATAAAATACTAGGAATTTTTACAAATGCGTGTGCTATGTAATATATAAATGCATTAATAATTGTAAAAGAAGAACTAAAAGAATAGAGGGCTAATAAGATAGAGTATAAAATGACAAATGACAAAATGTAGTGGGTGGTTTTCTTTCAGTTTTAATATTATTTTAGTTGACAAATCAAATTCTGACAGTTTATACCAACCCCCGATTTAGTGAAAGACTGGTAACTTATGCACACTCAAATGCATGTGCTATTATGTAAATATTTTTTTATTAAATTTATTTTAGTGTGAAATATTTCGTAGAAATCATAATAATTTAATTTGTAAATACGTAATAAAGGAAAAATTGATTTATTATAAAATTAAAGTAGGATAGTAATTAAATAAATATAATAACTAAAAATAGTACTAAAGTGAATATAGTAATTAATGGTAGTTCATGATTTTTGTAATTTTATTAATTAACTTTTTTCAATCTCAATTAACAGACCATTTGACGTTTATCGTATGCCCTAGCACTAGGTATGTCTGAATGTAGAATAAGAAAACGTATCGATTACCGAAGCAATGCCACGACATTTAGATAGTGAAAATTATTTATTTGTGTTAATTAATTATAGATATTTCTTGAAATCGAGGAGGACCAGCCTTGCTTCTATATTTATTCAGTATAACTAGTAAGGTTGTGCTTAGGTTGCAGCATTCTTACATCCTCATCGATGCTTTAATTATTTTAAACAGTGTAAAATTGAGATAATACATATAATATAATATGTAAATGCTTTATATTTTAAACAGTGTAAAATTGAGATAATACATATAATATAATATGTAAGAATAAGATATATCGTACATCAGATCCAATGCACATGGAAGTCAGTTGATGGCCATTCCATCATAGGGCAGGTGCACAATGTAATACTCCCTCCGATTTTTTTTAGGTGTCTTTTAAGGTTTTTACACTCATATTAAGAAATAGAATAAAATGTGTAATATACCCCTAATTAATTGCTTAAGACTATTTAATATATTCCATTTAATAATATTTAAAAGGGTAAAAGTGGAAATATGATAAATATTGTCTTCAAGTCCGTAAAACGACAACTAATTAGAAATAAAATTAAAGAGCTAATACGACATGTAAATAAAATCGGAGGGAGTATATTATTATTATTATTATTGTTATTATTATTCAAACACTGATATGATATAAGAGATACGCACACATGCATTGCTTGCATCGGACCAAGTCATCGCCCATCGAAGGCGAGGCCTACCTAACTGTGAGTTCACTGTTTTTTTCCTATTTCCTATATTCGCCTTCAGATGAGACATTTCATATGAAATTTATTGAATATCTGAAATATGCATATACGAATTAATTACAAAACACTAACACACATATACATTGGGCCAGGTACTATATAGCAGTATGATATTCTGCTTCAGTTTCTTGCCCCAAACTGTCGTTTTAACAATCATTACAACAAGTATCTGACATTTTTCCTTTTGCCGCTTTTATATAAGATCAGATCGCAGGGAAAAATATAAAGAAGAAAAGACTCTCAATTGTCTTTTTAACAATTATGTAATGCATTGGATGGGGGGTATCATGCTTGCCCTGCCCCTTTTATATTTAATATAAAATGCATTTGTAGAGTTGAACAATCTCGAACTAATCCCACAAGATCTATCTTGAAATAAACAACTTGTATGTTCTTCCAATTGTTTCTTCAACTAATATTCCCCAAATTGCAAAATGACAAAGTTTCCAATCAAACATGAAATCGAAATCACATGCCCCCACCCAAGGAAAAAACAAAAATTATATAACATATTCTACAAGTTATGTTGTTTGTAGTTTTCTTATTCGTGCCCACAAACCATGCAAGCTGGTATTTCGACCCAAAAATGACAACTGTCGAAAACAAAAATGATTCAATACGCACCCAAACAGAAATTCCTTTTTTTTCAATTTCAGAAAATGTAAAAGAAAACGGAGAAGTAATTTCAATCAGAATCTTACGACAATTGGGTCCACATGCCTTTAACCGCTCTTGTAGTACTTAATTTTGATCAATTTCTGCAAAATATCACACATGGTCACATATCTGATTCATGAGAAAAGACTTCCACACATATACATAAATCATGTTCCTCACTGCAAATAGCTTCTTTACACATATCCAATTCATATACTTGCTATACAACCAATAAGACCCACAGAAAGTGTCAAATTAATCATCATCTTTCATTTTGAACTTGAAAGGGCTATAGGAAAGGGGATCGAAGATGCCTTTTTCACCTTATAAAGCAATGGTTTTCATTTTAAGGCAGTAAACGAATCCACTCGTACTTGCCCATCAATGGAACGTCCTTCACTATATCATAGTTGTACCTGAAACAACAACGTGAATCAGACGACATTCAATCAAATCGTAACTTCCACTTTCTCAACTTTTTACGGTTACGATTTTTTTATTAGAAAAATAATATCTAGACACGCTAAAGTGAGCCGTCTTGTCATTCATGCGCACATGCCATGGAAACAAATTAAGTTTTTGCACATGTATGTATGTATGACTCACTTTTCAGCGAAGCGTTGTTGCTGGAGCCTTTCAGATGCGGCGAAGAATTCGTCTAGCTCAGCTGCCGATGGAGAAATCTCCGGTGGTATTTTCCGGCGAGGGTTGGCCGGAGATGGAGTTATTTTCCTTGGCGTGGGTGGCGATGATAAGTAGAGCTTCGTCATCAACAGTTGTTTTGAGTCGTCTTCACTGATATCTCTAGTTGGAGGAGTAGTAGTTCCTCTGCTGAAAATATAGCAAGGAAACAGCAAATATTAGGAAAAGCCTTAGATTTGATTAATAAATAATGAAGTTTACGATAGACTTAATATGACTGAACAGATTCAAAACTCAGCGCGTCTCCGTAATTTTTACACATACATCAGTGCTTCAATAATGCTTAGCTAATATGAGCGGATGAAATTGAAAACGGACTCAAAATGAGAAAAGGCGAAACTCAACGACGAGCTAATGCAGAAACTGCGTAATGAGTGTTAAAAATTCACCTGAAAACGGCATTAATCGACGGGGAAATATCCGCCGTCCCCAAACCCTCGGACTCCAAATCAACCTTCTCAAAACAACAGACGACGAACAAACCGACACGTTAGCACAAGAGAAAAATTAAGGAGCTAGAGATTAAACACTTAAACGAAAGAAAAAAAAAAAATTAAAAGAAACGTTTCAAGTTTAATTTCTGATCGAACGTCTCAAAATTTTCACCTCTAGATCTGATGATCTCAAGCTAACAGTATCCTTCAACAGTTCGTCTTCCTTCTTCGAACTCTCAACAACGCAGTACGCATCGTCTTCTTCAAGCTCAGAGTACAGCTTCCTTTTCTTACACGTCACCAGCTTCCCATCTTCCTTCAGCTCCATTGCTCCTTCACTATGCATAAAAAAAAAACTACTCCCAGCTTATCACACGATGAGCTTATATATGTGTTTCTGTGTGTGTTTGATTCGCAGAGTAGGTATCTGCGCTGGTGATCAAAAGCGACATGTAAAAAAGGTGAAAGCTCAAAATTCCCTTTTATTCTGCTATAAAAACGCTGGAGATGAGATAAAAAGGGTCGATCAGGGTAAATACGGAAATTGACATAAAATGTCGATTTGATCGGACGGCTGAGATTGGATGAGGCCGTTGCCGTAAACATGTGGTCCTGACTCCGTTAACGGCGACAGGCACGTGCCACCGCCGTTAAGAGAAGATGGGGAATGTATTTGAAGGAATGCACTGCAGTTGATGGACCAATTAAAATTGCCACGTGGACGGCCGTAAGGTTGACCGGCTCTAACCGGTTAGTGTGACCTGATGCATAATTTTTAATAGTATTTTTTATTATTATGTATGTTTCAAATTCCATGCAAGAAGAAATATACAGTACAGGCGTAACCTAACGACGGTGAAAACTTAAATGAGTATTCAATAAGATAACAGAGTTTCTATGTATGGTTTTGTTTAAAGGGGATTAATGGGGAATTATGTATTTGTCTGGTTTAATGGCATTTATTTTATTGAAAGGAGCATTTTATATTATCTTCAAATTCACTGTTCATCTTGGTTCGAGAAGTAAATATAGTTCGATGTACGGTAATTAGTTATACTGATATCAATTCAGTTGGTGAAATAGTATTATTTTTTCGTAATTATTGTATTTGATTCATCATATCTGGGGCAAAAAAATAATGTTAATGTTAACTATGTAGATAGTTCTATCCTTTTTCTTAAACAGAAATTCTTTATTTATGTTGTATTTTTAGTTACATTTGCATCCTTACTTACACGTAACAAGATTTTGAAAATGGAAGCTAAAAAATAAAATAATTAGGAGGCAAAAATATCTTAACACGTGATATATTCTTTGGGATTGGGGACCGTGAAAGTGTTTATTAACTATTTTGTGTCCACTGAAGTAAGTATCATTAATTTTAGGACCACATATTGTCATTATATTTCTCCGATTCTACCCAAACAAAAATTGTAATAGTAATGAGGCGTATAGGAAAATACAGATTGACAGTCCATTATCAAATTTTACGGATACCCCATTGATTACCGTTAGGATGAATTATAAATGCGGAGTTACTAATTATTTTACGATATATTTATGGTTTAACAACTTGCACTCCATAAAATAAACAAGACATGCATACGCATCTTCACAATAAAAAAAAAAATTATAATATATTATTTACTTCAATCTTCTTGCATTAACATGCATACACCTATATATAACTTAATAGGATCGAGACTGAAGTGGGAATTTCCTCGTAACGAGGGCAACCCCATAACTTCATATATATAGATATTGAAAACAACGTAATTTATTATTGAAGGAGACATGCTCGCAAGTCGACCCAAAAAAAATTGCTATGAAGTAATAAACATCCCAAAGCTGCTAGAAAGTCGTTATTAATGCTCAGTTGCAACAACCACTTTACCTATATACGTATATAAAATGCACGGAGCGTATAAACTCCAATATTTTCTATATTTAAGTTCATTCTCTCTCATGCATGAGCATGACATTGGATTCTCTTACTACGTGAAAATAATAATAACAATAAAGGAAAAAGGAAAGATTAATTTGAGGCTTGAGCCCACGACAAAATAGTATTACTTGGAAGATGGCTACAAACAACGAAGAGCAAACTACCCCCACAAAACAAGGGCTTGCCAGGGCCTTTTGGCAGCTTCCACACCACAGCAGAGGACAAAACGCTGCGTTTGAATGCATGTTATGGGTTAAGGTTCCTCTCATATAGTAGATGAAAGAGGGGACCGAAGGGCAAATCACATCCATTTTCTTTTTTCTTTTTCTTTTTAAATATCACTGAGCCAATCAGTTATGGACTAGCACCACACCACATACTCCGAGGATGAAACTAATTTATATGGCCAATTGAGAATATATGACCTTTTGGGATATCCCATATCGATAAGTGTACTATATACATACAAACTTGTTGAGTAGTCTTTCTACCGTCAATTGGTTTTAAAGTCATAATATTGAGCCTAGTCATCATATCATGCCTTTGGAAAGATCCATTTTTATTACACTTGTGTTTTAATGCAATTCTTAGAAGTTAGATGGGTTTTACTACATACATACCTACCATAGACAGCTGCTAAAGAAAACCTTTGTTTTCTAGTCCAATAGTTATGGTACAAGCTGAAGAATTTGTTGGGCTTTCCTTTTCGTTAGTGGGCTTTAGAGTGTTGTAAAAAGGATGATTGTACTTGGTTTCTCAATGTTACTATGCAATTGAATTGTATATAAATAAATCTGATATATGATCATCATGTTAGGTTTTGTTTTACCTTTTCTATTCCTTTTCTAATTTGTGTTACTTTTTGTTGACGAGCTCGCTTCCCTAGTAGATGGACCATTTGGGTATTTATTTCCATCTAAATTTATTTGTTAGTACCGAAACTATCATTTCCAAAAAAATTAACAATAATAAAACCCGTTTCTAATAGAAGAAACATATTAACACGTCATTGATATGTGGCATCACATGCAACACGTGGTGATATATAACTCATATTTTATTACAAGTCATCATCTATAAAATCTAAAACATGAATATGCTCGTGATAGCACATAAGAAAAAACAATATAAAATTAGTTATTACATGCTGAAGATCGAAGATGTAATAAAAGTTCATAACTCATCACATATAGAGAAGACGTTCCTTTACCGGCGAATAATATAAATTGTATGTCTACAATTTCAAGACTATCGAGAAATATTGATATGTAGCACACACTAACATTCAATTTTTAAGATTCCCTAAGATAACCATCAATTTAAGTACAGTTCCATATTACCAAGCGCGACCGATAATTAAGCCAACTTCAACAAATAGCGTAAGCATTTTAGATAAAAACAAGTAATAAATTTGGGATAAAAGTGGTATCATGCTAAACTACCATTTTACATTTAGGGTTCGACACAAACTATTTAATATAAGATTGAGAGACTAAGAAATATTAAGAATGTATTCCTATTTGACGTGCAATTACTAGTATCTATAAATTAGATTGAGAAACACATGAAAGATGAAACATCTTGGTTACTTTACCGTCACGAGCTAATAGATTTGAATTTTTTTCAACAGAGAAATACATTTCCTGTATCAGTTTGTAGGTAAAATCTAACTATGTTGAAATCATATGCCCCACAATCCCTGTCTCATTTACTATTTCACATTGTTAAAAATGATTCTTATGATTATCAAAAAATATATAATATGAAAATTGATCACAAGGAATAAATTGATGTGTTTATTTATTTTTATCATATAAATCACATGAAATAACGATGATTTTATGATTTGGTGAAATATATCATTAAAATAATTAATAAATAAAAATTAATTTTTTGTGAACCACATGATTTAAAATTCAACGGATCTGATCATTTGGGACATAGATGGGGCATAAGTTGTGGGACAGATGATTTCATGCGAAACCTCCACCTTAACGTTACATTGATACGTTACATTGGTAACGCCATAAAAATTATCCATTTTTTATAAGGGTCATACCGCGTCATCAAATTTTTTGTCATTTTCGTAAACCGCCGAGTTATCCCACGACATCAAAATTTTAATATTTCATAACGCTCCAAGGATAAAAATTTGATTTTGCTTGACGCGCCGCGCCGATGTCCGCGCCATCAAAATTTTGATTTTTCTCGTAACGTGTCGATTTGGTAAACTTCCAGGACTGCTTTAGCTGGCATTTTCAAAACCTAAAAGACCAATAAATGAGTTGAGTTCGAGCCGAGCTCGGCAATTTTTTGGGCTCGAGCTCGAACCTGACGTTACTCAAGCAGGCTCGGCTCATAGTTCACCCTACCCTTAAAAATAGCAATATAATTTAACAAATAAACGATAAAATATAAAACCTTTTCATATTTGCTCTTTGCCAAGTTGGAAAAAAGAACAGAGTACTCATCTTTGCCATGGAAAGAAGAATAGGACGGAAGAGAGCAGTTTCCATCGAGAAACAAAGAGAAGATTCAGAAAAGGATGAGAGCGAAAGCTCTGTCTCGAGCGACGAGTCCAATGAAGACAACATAAGTTCTTATGCAGAGGTATCTCTGTATCTATGTCTATTTAATGAGTTTTTCTTTCCTTATTTTTTTCCTATTTGTTTCCCCAGCTGTTTGTTGCGTGTGGGAAGAATGTTCGTGTGCTTTCTCGACTGTAGTTTTCCTTTTTTTTTCTATTTATTTTCCTATTTGTGGTTTTCTTTTTCAGGAGAAGAGAAGCAAGAAAAGGAAGATGATGATGCCATCAGTGAGCAAAGGAAAGATTGCTACCAAAAAGCCCAAGGTAAGCATGGATGGTGTTTCTTACTTTCTTTCTATTTCTATGGTGATTGATAGATCTATGTGATGATTCTATTTCTTTCTATTATTGGATGAATTGTCTTAAAAAAATTTGCGTTGCGATTTTGAGCTGCGTTCGTGTTAGAGAATCGTTTAAACGATTGCACTCTTTGAGCTGCGTTCATGTGCGTTTAAACGTGCAATCGTTTAAACGTCTCAGAGATTGAGCTTAGTTTCCGACCATCGGCATTTTGCGCGGTTAATCGCCTCGTCGGGGGGACTGAGTTTAGGGTTACTAACGCTTTGGGGCAAAAATCACGACCTCGCAAAATGCAGGCTATGCGTTACTTAGAAAAAATTCCCGGAAATTTTCACGCTGTGATTCTAACCTATCTGACTGAGAATCATCACTGTAAGAACATGTGTTTTGGATATCGTTCTTCTTCTGATACTTCGCCTGTTTTTTTTTCTTTCAATTTTGCGTGCAGGTTGCCTCCGATGAATGCAAGGAAAAGACGAGGTGAAGATTGTAATCTTACTTACGCCCTTCGCCTTTTTTTTTCGCTCACCGTCCCAAAATTTCTCAATACTTATAATAAGGAGAGGCGCGCACATGAGGACAAGGTTGTGCGACTTGTACGACGACATAGAGTCGAGGTTCAACGTCCTCGAAAGAGCAGATAAGCTTCTCTCCTCCTTGGAGAACGACGTCCCGTTCTTCTTGAAATGCATGCTCCCCTCCAACGTCGCCCACGGCTTTTGGCTGGTGCGCTTTTTTTTTTTCTCTCCGAAAATCGACGAAATTCTCAGCGTTATTAATCTTTCATTCTTTTCCGAGGGCGAACAGCACCTTCCGCTGGAATTCTGCAGGGCGCACCTGCCCGACCGAGACGCCACTCTCGTGCTCGAAGACGAGTCGGGAAAGGAGTACCAGACGACGTACATCAGTGAGCGGCGCGGGTTGAGCGCGGGATGGAGGGGCTTCTCATTGGCCCACGGCTTGACGAAGGGGGACATACTCATTTTCCATCGGACGGGGGCGCAAAGGTTTAAGGTCGTTTTTTTCTTACGGATTTCGGAGTTTATTTTAGAGCGTTTCCCGTCTCGCTAGTAAGGAAGAATCAAGAAAGGGCTCGAACCTATTTTCTTCTTGTTAAAATGACCAATTTACTTGAAAGGTTAAGCTCGAAAAGAATGCACCCGTATTTTCTTATGTTATTTCCAACGCTTTCCGTCGCGTCTCGGCTTACTTTTCTTATCTAGAAATGGGCGTGTAATTTTGATTCAGGCTACGTTTGGTATGCGGAATTCATTGCGGAAAAGGAAAGGAAAACCTGATGTTACGCGTCGGATCATAGTACAGCTTCACAAGTCGTACCATGACATATTTTCTCTTCTTTTCCACACTACGCATACCGAACGCACCCTTAAGGTGCTTTTCGTACACGGAATTCGATGCGGAAAAGAAAAGAAAATTTGTCGTGGTACGACACACGAAGCATAATGTACAATGAGTCGATGCGCATCGTTACATTTTTCTTTTCTCTTCCGCATCGGATTCCGCATACCAAACGCACCCTAAGCGGTGGCCGTGGGGATTAGATCCATGATCTTTAGGCACTGGGCTCTGATACCGTACTGAATGTCTGCTTTCCTGAAAGCTTAAACCTGAAGAAAGCGCATCGTATTTCAAGTTTATACTATATCATTTCAAATACTTTCTTATCTACGACGTTTAGTTGTTCTATTCGTTTGCTCGTTTTTTGTATTAAGCACCGTTTCTTTCCGTCAATCCAGGTGAGGATTGTAAGGGTCCACGGGCGAAATATGTTAGACGCCTCACTTGTCCTTCGGAGCATCGAACCTTCCAAAGGAGAAGGGGACGCCGGTTAGTTCTCGCCTTTTTTTTTTTTACGTTCTCTTCGATTTTCCTACCCGCCCAACTTTACGGCTGATCATGTTTCCCTCCGTTCGCCCCGTCTTAAAAAAAAACTGAAGAAGGCGAGGAAAATAAAGACGGGAGAAAGCGCAAGGACGCGGATGATCCCTTGGTGCTCGAAGACGGCCCTATACCCTCGACGAGCGACGCGCCTTCGTCGAGTCTTAGTGATGTGGGTCTCGCTCTTGAAGGTGACGAAAGAAAAAAAAAAAAAAAGAACTCGTATTCTTTGAACAAGGTCGTAGGTTTTGAATCGAATATTGAAAATTTACAGGTGCCGAAGCTACGGATCGGCTCGCTCGGGAGATATTCATCGAGAAGGGTTAGCTTTTGTTTAGTTCGTTGGGCGAGCGGGCCGGGCTGGCAGCATTTTTGTCGTGAAACCTCCTTGGAGTTTAGTTGTTTTTTTTGAGGGGTTTGAGTTTGACTAACGTTGACTTGCGGGAATTTAGCGCAAGTGGACAATTTGGATGTAGGGACAAGGAGGTTTTGCTTATTTTTCAAGTTTTCATTTTTTTTGTTTGTTTTTTAAACGATAGTTGGGGTTAAAGAATGGTGATAACAAAACCTGGTATAAACTAGCTTCTAAATAATAACAATTAAGTCCAAATTTATGGTATTCTTTACTTTGTTCCGTTAACTGTTTGTCTTTTTTTTTTTTTTTTTTTCAAGTAAGACACTTTTACAAAACGGAAGAAAAAAATCGATGAGACGATAGCTAGAAAGAATCAAGAATGAGAAGCTAAATCGAGAAACAAAAAATAGTGTGATTATATTACATTTAAACAAAACGATGGATAAGAGAGACGGGCATTTGTGTTTAGCATTGGTAAATGTTGGAGAAGATGATGAATGTGAGATAATGAGAGATAGACAGCGACCTTTTTTCCTAATTATATTAATATCGCCGACTCGGCTTAGAATATCTATAATGTACTAAATATTAAACATTGCGATATAAGAATATCCAGACTAAATTTCGAATTTAAAAATCACAAATCCGAACGAGCAAATAGCGATGCGATAACCAAAGTCCAAATCAAATTGAATTTACAATAAACAAAGAATTAAATGAGCGAGCCTTTTAATCATTGCTTTGCTACACGAAATCATAGCACAATCCAAACACGTCTCTCTCTCTCTAACTTGACCGAGAGTTGCCTTCTCTCCTCTCTTTTCCCTAACGATAGCAAAGATACAAACAACAAGAAATCGAATCTCCTTGGTTCTCTCAACCCATCGATGGAGGTTCCGTCGGCCTCCGACGAGTTTCAAAAGCTTGAAAAGTGCGCGAATTGATAAGGTGTGGGCGTGAGTGGATAGACATCGACGAGATGTTCTCCTGGAGCTTCCCGAAGCCGGCCGAGGCGATGTTCTCGCGGTGGGCGATTAAGCGTGTTTGCAAGTTCCTGTTGAAGAAGAAGCTGGGGAAGTTTATATTGGGAGATATTGATCTCAATCAGCTGGATGTTCAGCTCGGTGATGGCACGATTAAGCTATCTGACCTTGCCGTCAATGTTGATTACATAAACGAGAAGGTTAGTAGTCTTAGTTTTCTGTCAAGTTGCTGTTCTTTTCTTCGTTTCTTGTGTATCTGCGAGGTGACGTAGACTTGTTAGTTTTGTGTACTCTGTTGTTTATTCGAACAAGCGAAGCTGAACGTAGGCAAGTTAGATTATGTTCTACCGTTTGATGATTCTATTAATCTGCGGCTTACGTTTTAAACTTCCAATTCGTAGTAATTTCTTGGGGACTATATTGAAAAACGACATAGTAAATTCTATTGGAAAAGGAAATTCGGAAAGATACCGTCTTGTCTGAAGAAGAATTTGTATGTTTTGGACTAACACTTGTCGCTATTCAGTTTGGGACAGCTCCGATTTTGGTGAAAGAGGGATCTGTTGGGTTGCTGACAGTGACCATGCCTTGGAAGGATGGTGGATGTCAGATTGAGGTGGATGAACTGGAAATCGTGCTTGCTCCTAGGAGATTGAAGGTATCGGAAAACGAAGTTGGGTCCTTCAGTCCTAGTAAGAACGAAAAAGATGATGAAAGTTTTGGTTCTAGAAAGATGGACAGTGAGGCTCCATATAGTGGGGGAGCAGGTTTTGCTGGTGTTCATGATGGAGTTAAAACCATTGCCAACTGGGTGAAATGGTTACTGACTAGCTTTCACGTGAAAATAAAAAAACTTATTGTTGCATTTGATCCAATCCTTGACGAAGAAGACAGAATTTTTGACAGAATATTGGTGCTTCATCTCAGTGAAATCGAATGTGGGACACATTTATCAGAGGATAATTCTGCAAGTAGTAACTATGGAGCACCTAGCTTTCTTCGTTCGAGTCGATTGACTAGCTTTCTGAGGTTTCATGGTGCAAGACTTGAATTACTTCATCGGGATGGTCATCATTCCCACCCAACAACTGAATCTGATCTGACGGACTCTTTCACAGAATGCTGCTATTCATATAAAAATATTACACCAGTTATTTCGGGAGAGAACGGAGGCTTCTCGGGGAGTCTAAAACTAAGTTTGCCTTGGAAGAATGGTTCATTAGACATCCATAAAGTTGATGCAGATCTTGAGATTGAGCCTTTTGAAGTGAAACTACAACCCAGCACCATCAGATGTTTCATCTTTATGTGGGGTCTATTTGAAGGTGCCTGTGAGCGTGCTGAGGAGTCAGGTCATCCTGAACCATTGGAGAACTTACCACCCGCGGCCTCTCTTGATAAAGGGTTTTTGTGTAAGGAAGGCTCTGTCGAGAAGAATTGTTTTAATGATAAAAAACCAGCTAATTTTCTTCTGTCGGAGTCTCAGCTCATATCAGATTGGGTCACCAGAAGCCACGGAGTTGGAGGTGAAGAAGAACCGGACTTTGAAGCAAGGTTTGTTTATTTCTTGAGTATTTTAGGTTATTCAAAAAATTATTTATTCTGAAGATAAAACTGCACAGGGAAAATATACCATTGGAGTTGCTATATTATTTCCTGCTTCACTTTTGCTTTTTTTTTTTTCAATTGTTTTTGGCAGTGTGGAGCAATTTTTTGAGTGTTTTGATGAACTGAGAAGCTCACAGTCAGCTTTGGGGAATAGTGGAATGTGGACCTGGACATGTTCTGTGTTTAGTGCGATAACAGCTGCTTCCAACCTTGCCTCAGGATCATTACGTGTCCCTGCTGGTAATGTCCCTACTGTTTATTGAGTTCAATGCTAATTTCTATATTGAAGTGGGTCGATATGAGCAGGGGATTGCTAGATTGCTTATCTTCTGCTTAATGTTTGTTCTACTAGTTGTTGATGTGTATATGAGTCATCAGTTACTGCACCTTGGGTATCGATGCATTTTATTCGGAAACTGACTTTACTGGCTCTTGATTTTGCAGAGCAGTTGCATGTTGAAACTAAGTTCAATGCAACTATAGCAAAAGTATGTCTTCGTTTGTCCTTCATTGATGAAGACCAGAAACAATATGAAGTGAAGGATGACAAGGCCTACACTGGTTTGCATAATCATGTTGTGTGTGCAGAACTTGGTTGCCTAGGTTTTGTGTTGCAGGTAATGATAGCAGCATAACATAATCTTAATGGTTTTAGGATTGGAACATCACCCTTCTTTTGTAGTACATAGTCTCTGCAAATCAGCTTGATGTAATTGTTTTATTTATTTCATTAACACAATAATGTTGCAAGGTCCACAGGTACTCCCTCAAGAAACAAATTTTGACGTAACCGTACAACATATTCAACTAGTCGATCACTTGTGCTGCAACAATATCTTGAACTGTAGTATGCATGGCAATTGTGAAAACGAGATTGCAGTGATCCACAAGATTCAAGACGGTGTTCAGGGTGCTCTTTTGACTTTCGGAGACACCAACAACGGTCCTAGTATGGATCAAAAAGTTAATACTTCTCTGGATATACAGAACGCAGAAAAATGTTTTCACATGACAAACGGAAAAATTATCGGTGGTACTGTGACTTTGCTTAAAACATCAGGAGTTACCCGATGCCAGGTCAGAAAGAAATCGATTTCTTCGGGTAGCTCGTCAGTGGTGCCATTATCTTTTTCCTTGGAGCTGGCACCTTTTGTTTGCTGGTTGGATTTTGATCTGATAACCACGACATTGAAGTTTCTGATACAGACAGCGAATTGTTTCGAGGGCACTCGCGCAGGAAATGGATTAGGACTCAAGTCAGAAAGCACGTCAACCAATAATTCATTCAAAGGCAATATAGTGCTTCCAAATGCTAGGATGTTACTGTGTTTCCCTCTAAGAGAGCATGGTGATTGCAGCGTCTATTCCTCGTGCCACCAAGTTTTTGCGCTTGACATTATTTCACCTACAAGTGGAGTGGAAAAAGCTTTATCTTCTAAGCCATTGCCTGTTGCTAGTTTTGACAACAAAGATCCTGTGGCAAATTCGTCCTCCTTGAGTGTCCACATTGGTAATTTCCATCTATTTTCTGTTAGCTCAGTATTCAACGAGGAGATTGCTAGAAGTGAAGCGCATAGCAGGGAGGAGGCTAACTACACGGTCGAAAAAATCCTCTCTGCTGCGGATAAATCTGGTTATCTTTCTGTTTTTAGCGTACATTGGCGAGCTGGTTCCAAGACTGGTCCCTGGATAACCCAGAAAGCAAAGCATTTGGCTTCTTCAGAAAATGGGAGGAGAGAACGTACTCGTGTAGCGAAAAATTCCGAGTTTGCATCTGTAACTACAGCTAAGGATGTTGCCAACTATGATACTCATTCTCGACAAGAACTATTTTCTAGCTCTGCGCTTATCTTGCATGCAAAAGTACCTCCAGTTGCAATATCTCTTGGAAAATCTCAGTATGGAAACATAAATGACCTCCTTCATATGTTTGATCAGATTTCCAGTGTTTTTCCAGATTCAGTAAATACTAATGAAAACCCATGCGCAGCTCAAACATCAGTTTTTCTTGAATGTGAATCTGTTACTGTAGCAATTGCTGTTGAACTTTTAGCCGACGTCAAGTCCTCTATACTCTCTGAACTTTCTGGCTCTTGGCTTAGTCTAACTCTACAGGTGGACAAGTTTGAGTTAATTTCTACATCGAATATTGGTGGGGTAAAGAAAGCTAGTTTTCTGTGGGTGTCGCATCATCAGGGAAGTTTGTGGGGTTCTGTTACTGAATGCATAAATGAGAAGTTCCTCCTTATATCATGCAGTAACTCTGCTCTGGGCCGTGGTGATGGAATAGGATCCAATGTGCTATGTTCTGGGTATGCAGGAACGGACTTCATTCACTTTTGGGATCGTAATACCGATCATAATCTCATTTCAATTACAGTCAGAGGTGCAACTGTCATTGCCAACGGGGGTCGCCTGGATTGGTTTAGTTCACTGTCATCATTTTTCGCTCCGCCGTCTGATGAATTTGATCAAGTGAGCAGTAACAGAAAGGAGCAATCATCTGAATCTTCATTTGTTCTTACCTTGGTTGATGCAGGATTGAGTTATGAGCCTTACTTGAAGAAACTGGAGGATAGTCAAGATACAGATTTTACAATTTTAAATTCAAATTCTACAAAATCAGAGAATAAGTACACAGTTGCCTGTCTGTTGGCTGCCTCCAACCTTAAGCTCAGTAATACATGTGTTGATTGTCCAACTGGGGAATACAAAATCAGATTGCAAGATCTTGGTCTTCTTTTATGCCCAGTTTATCAAGAAAAATCAATTGGTGGCAACTACAGCGCGCAACGTCTTGGCATGACTGGTTATGTGAAAGTTGCTCAAGAGGCACACCTTGAAGTAATTTTGAGGACAAATTGTGAGAATGACCACCTGTGGGAACTAGAATGTGTTGAGTCACATATCATGTTGAGCACATGCCATGATACGACTTTAGGGTTAATTACATTGGCTGGTCAGCTCCAAAAGCTGTTTGCCCCTGACATGCAAGACTATGCTGTGCACTTGGAAAATAGGTGGAACAATATTCAGAAAGTGCGCGGAAGAAGTGATGAAGAGACGTCAGATTGTGAGTCCCCATCAGTTTCTTTGACAGAATCCTCAAGTGTTGATAAAAGGTCAAAGATTGGAAATTTGATGGATGAAGTGCTTGACGATATATTTCAGCTGGATGGGAATTGCAATAGGGAAGATAAACTTTTCGGATCACGCCGTCATACATTAGAAAATGATTCACATGTCGTCTGTAAAGCCTCTTCATCTGAAGAAGATAAAATATCTGATATTATAGATGAGTACTTTCTGTCAGATCTACACCCTGCAGCAAAAAGCCTGTCGTCTGACGTTATTTATCAAAAAAAATTTGCTGTTAAAGAGGTTCAATTTCGAAATGATGGATGGTATATGAATTCCCCCTTAAGAATATTAGACAATCATTTGTCAGAAGTGGAATGGAGTGGTGAGCAGAAACCAATTAATGTAGAGGCTTCTTCTTGTGATTTTGAAAATGGCAATGCTGGGAAGGTTGAGGGCCATGTACATCTTAAGAATATGAACATAACTTGGAGAATGTATGATGGTTCCGACTGGTGTCATGTTCAGAGTACATTTCAAACGTCCACAATCGGGAGGGACTCAAAAACTTGTATGGAGCTTTCGTTATCTGGGATAGAATTTAATTGTGATGTTTATCCTGATGGTGAAGTATGTGCATCTACTGTTTCACTAACTGTTAAGGATTTGAGTCTGAAAGACAGAAGTGCCAATGCACCATGGAAGCTGGTACTCTTTCAACTATTGTGTACTTCTCAAACTTCTGTTGCGCTATTCTTTGATTTACATTTTTATTTATTCTATTTTAAGGTTCTTGGCTGTTATGAATCCAAAAAACATCCTCGCAAGTCTTCTTCGTGTGCAGTGAAGATAAAATTAGAAACTGTTAGGCCAGAACCTTCAATCCACATAGAAGAAAACAGGTATAGTCTCAACCCTTCTCCTTTGCAATAGCATTTGTATCTCATTCTCAACTCTTCTTTTTCGTTGAATATTAGAATGTCGTCTCATTTGATTGATGATGTGATAGTGCATGTGGATAGGGACACAATGTGATTATGAATGTTTGTTTCTTGCAATCTTATACTCTGCAAACTTGTTCTTTGTCTAATTGGCATATCATATCAGCCATCTTGAAACTAAATTTTTGTGCAATGTTATTGTTATTTCATTTATGCTTGTTTTTCCTAACTTGATTGTATTTGTGCGTCATTCTTGATTCACTGCTAGTCCTGCAGTTGTGATTTTTTTTTTTTTTTATGAGAAACTTTTATATGATATTCAAGGTAAATGGGAAAGCAAAAAAAATGTTAATCTCCAAAATATATTTTGATGCTTCCACTACAACGAACACCCCCCTCCCTTGGATTTTGTTAATTGTTCTTCGGTCTTTCTTTCCAGGTTGCAAATTTCATTCCTTCCTCTTCGTTTGCACCTTCATCAGAACCAGCTTGATTTTTTCATAAACTTATTTGGAGGAAAGAGTTCATTGGATGACCCCTCCACCAGTTCAGACATACCAGTGAGGCCACATGAGATGAACGACAATCTACAGAATTGTGCCATCAATGCAGAGGCTTTTCTTCCCTACTTCCAGGAAAGTTTCAGTCGAATTTATTGTTTTTGAATTAATGGAAGTTGCATGTGGGTTGGAAGGTAATTGAATTTCCATCATGGAAGAGGCAGTGACATCAGCATACAGGGCCTTATATATTAGTTTTAGTTTTCTTTGTTCAGCCTGATTTGAAACTTTTACATCGTGGATACTCATTTTATGATTTCTTTGGTTAAAATGGTGGTTTTTAATTTTTATGATAGTGGTTCAGTTCACTCTCTGATGTTTGTTTTCGGCTTTTGTTGCTCAGTTTTTCTTATAGAGCGTTGGCATACCATGCCAGTAGACTTCTCATTGTCTAGGACCTGATTCAGTTTTCCTCTTCTATGTTTGTCCTACAGAAATTCGATATATCACCGATGCTGATTCGAGTTGATTACAGACCTTGCCGTTTTGACTTAACTGCATTAAGGGGTGGCAAGTATGTTGAACTGGTTAACCTTGTACCTTGGAAGGTAATTTCCTAATATATAACAGACTTATCCAAATATTAAAATATTTATTGGGTTGGTACCATGGCCTGTACATATTTGAACCATATTTAGATGATGATTGGGTCCGGGGGCCCTGGTCCCGTACATAGAGTGACTCTTGCTGCGGTGTTTGACCATTCTGATAGTTTTTCATGAACTCTACACTGATTCACCTGTGATGCTACTAATTGAAGTGTAAATCCATTTTTCAGGATATAAGTCATGCCAATATCAATTATTTTCACTCAGCCAATTTCTATATCTTTGTTGGCTTTCCATGCAGGGCATTGAGTTAAAACTCAAGGATGTTCAGGGAGTTGGTCTTTACGGCTGGGGAAGCGTTTGCGAAGCCATATTAGGGGAGTGGTTGGAGGACATATCGCAGAATCAGGTTCGGATGAATATTGGTTATTTTGATACCAATGAGTGCACTGGGTGTTGACATAGCTGTCTTTTCTAGGTCCATAAACTTGTGAAAGGCCTGCCTCCCATCAAATCGCTTGTTTCTGTTGGTTCTGGTGCTGCCAAGTTGGTTTCTTTGCCCGTCAAGAGCTACAAAAAAGACCGTAGATTACTCAAAGGGGTGCAGAGAGGTAAAATATTCATAGATTTGGCATGGTTTGTAGGTAGTTCTTCCTTTTTTGCACTCTATTCTAAAGGCAATTGCATACTTTTTCTGTTTCGTCCAGTAACAAGTTGCACACCACCTGCAGTTTTTTGCTTCTTTTGTAAACAGAATGCTGGTTCCTGTTGACATATAGGTACTTTTGCTTTCCTTAGAAGCATTTCCCTCGAAGCCATTGGGCTAGGAGTACATTTAGCTGCTGGGGCTCATGAAATTCTCCTCCAAGCCGAGTATATTCTTGCTAGCATCCCACCATCTGTACCGTGGCCTGCCGATACCAAAGGAGGTACAAATGTGAAGTCAAATCAACCTATGGATGTTCAACAAGGACTTCAGCAGGTTTGTATACTTCCCATTCTTTTTAAAATCCCAACCGCCGTTTTTAGTGCAATTTTTCTTATTTTAGACCTCGAATAACTCGAGCCGCTACTTGTTAGGAAAAGTTACATAATCCTTTCCAAAATTGACAAAAATTAACAGGCTTGCCAAAGCATCAGTGATGGATTGGGCAAATCAGCCTCTGCTTTGGTACAAAATCCTTTGAAAAAATATCAGCGTGGCTCTGGCGTAGGTTCTGCTTTGGCTTCAGCCGTGCAATCCGCCCCAGCTGCTGCCATAGCTCCTGCTGTTGCTACTGCTCGTGCTATGCACTGCGCTTTCCTGGGCTTCAGAAACAGGTTTCCTTTTTTCCTCTCTCTATACCCTCCCTTAAATCTCCGTTCACTACTTTTAACATTCTCGTAAATAAAGTAAGCCTTACATCGGAAAATTTATGTTTGTGTAGCTTCAACCATGAACATAAGAGAGAGTCGCTCGAGAAATACGCAGGTGGAAGTCCTCCGCATGAATCCTCACAATAAGTTGCCACCTGCATTTGAAATTAATCCACAGCTTTAGATGAGAGCTGAGTTCATTGTGAATATTTTCTCTTCTAGTTTATCAGGTAAGACATTAATTTAGAAAGGCAGATACGTTCATTACCGATGGATAACCGATACCTAGCGAAAATCTATAAAATGAACAGTTTACTTTTCTACATATCATACTTCTTCGCCTGACCCGCGATAGGATTCCTTTCTATTACAGGTGTGCCAAATAGATATGAAGATGAAAAACTATTACTGATTGAAGGGTGCTTTGAAGTTCTTTGCAACAGAGAATCTGTAGATAGTGTGGTGTGTGCGTGCGTGCGCGTTGGATGATTATTGTGGGGCTTGGAGCTTTAGTATCATCGTTGTCATATATTCTTTTTTTTATTTTCTTCTTCCCTCGTATGTTAACTTGATTATGTATTTTTATTTGTAAATAATCTTGATCTTGAAACTGAACACATTCTTTATTTATCAGAAAAAAAAAATTGTAGATAGAAATGCCTTATGCTCTCAGTTTTCATTTATAGCCATTTATATTCAATTCAAGAAACGTTGGCCAATCTCACAAAGAATGCAATAGCTATTATTACATCAAAGTAGCTTCAACACTTTGTACAAAACAAAACACGAGCAGATTAATACACGACCCAACCCAAGTTGATCTACACAAATCCAATCATCAATCAAATTCAACAACTGCATCATAATCCAAGCCCCTGAATCATTATAGCACAAGCCAAGACAAAAAAAAAAAAAAAAAGTACCTATCCTCCTTAAAAAGAACATTGCAACACAAATGAAGAAAAAAAAAACCCAGAAATCCAAGAACAGTTTCTTCAATCCTCACCTTTAACTTCATCAGCATTAACATGCTTAAAAACATCATCGAAAGATGCCTTCATCTCATCTATCCTCTCCAAAGCCCCATCAAAGTTGATCTTTTCATACGATTTCTTCGACCTCTTCAGACCCAATCTCTCCTTAATCCATCTGCTCGTCGCTTTCGTCAGCCTCGGCGAAACTTCGTAATCGCAAAAAACGCCTTCTTCGCCCGCGAGAAGTTCGTCGCGCAAAGTGGTCGGCGTCGCTGAAATCTTGGCCTTACTATTATTCTCCCTCAAAGGCAGCATTTTTCCCTTTGAGAAAAGCTCGTCGGCGGAGATCATGCTGTTATTGATGATCGAGAATTCGAAATCTGACGAAACGGGCGCCTCTCTGTAGCTGTTTTCGTGTTTGTTTACGGGGTTGTTTTGAGAATCGCAGAGGTCGTTTGAGAATGAGATTCTTGGAGTATTCATTGTGTTGTATAGTGGCCCTTGATATTGTTGATCATTAGTGAACATGTTTACGCATGCCATTTTTTCTTACAATATATGATTCGAAGAAGAAGAAGATTTGAGAAGTAATAATGTGTTCGTGGATTACTATGGCACTTCACATGCAATGATTAGAATAGAAGGTAAGCTTTATATATATAGGACAAAGGTAGAGTGATGATGTAAGTTAATTAGAGAGCTCGGTTAGAGTTTAACCGTGATTGGTTGGTTAATGTTGGATTGGCATATAATAATGTTTTTATCAGATCTAATATCATGCTGGATCATGTAATAATATATCATAATCTTTATATTAAATATATTGTTGTATTTTCTATGATCGAGTACAGTTAGACATCATTTGACCGAAAAAATATATGCTTTCGCGTAGATATAATCCAAAAATAAATAGGGTTTTTAACTAGTAATGTTACTTTTTATGGACTTGAAGTTTAATTTAGGAGGTTTCACGTAGTCCTTATCATTAATCATAAGAAGGTTTATATATATATATATATATATATATATATACACATATATATATATGTATATATATATATGTGTGTATATATATGTATTAAATTTATAAAAAGACTAATCTGTTGCTAACATTAGCTGTAAACTTTAAGGGCTTGTGATAAAGAGTGAACCCTAAGGCAAGATGAGTTTGGCATTTTCTGGCCATCAGTCAATAGGTTTGAGCTGAAGCAAATGCGAATATACATCACATGATATTTATATGTAATCACATGCCTTACTAGATTTAATTGGAGTAAGTTGTTATAGCAAACTTATTCAAATTCCAGCCCTTGATGATCGAAATTATATGTATACCATTTAGAAGCTAAGCTTCATCTAGGAAAATCATGACGAACTCTCCCTCTCATATGTGATCTATATTTTCTTGGATATTGTTTACTCGTAGCAATAGCTCAAAATCAGAAATTAATAACTCCGAGATCCATAATTCCAGGTCAAATCTCTGTAACAACGTTCAGTGGAGCATTTAGGCACTCGTGTAAGAAAAACAATCAAATAAATAAATATGTAAAAGATGGATCGATTCGAAGCCTAACTGGCGAACATGTGCAGTTTTGAACACTTCACTCTTAAGTATGACCGACACATTATTAATTTATACACTCGTCTTTTGACCAAGTCTTAAATCTCAGACACATGACATGAAGATACACTTTAATAACAAAAAAAAAAAAAAAAAAGATAAAATGAAGGAAAAAGACCACAACGGATGAATTTGGGAAAAGAAAAAAGGGATAAATAGTCTAGCCTTCAGATATCAACCTTGATAATCGGCTACGTTAAACGCGAAGCATTAAAGAATAGATGTGCAAAGGTGTAAAATTCTCCATCGTTAGACGGTCATTTGAAGAAGTTTGCTGAAAAGGAGCTTATAAATTGTTTTTGTTAAAGGTCTACATACTAAAATATTATGAGATGTGTAGTTCAAATTTACCAAGATTGTAATGCAAAGTGAACCCTCACATGGTTGTAAGATCTCTCTTTATTTCTTTTCTTTAGCTTACGAATAGTCAAATGAGGTATTAACATCTGTGTTATGATTCCCCATGCAAAGGTGCATGAGATTAAGGGCATTATGTTACCTTTTGGTCTCCTCTATAGCAAGCAACCTTTGTCTTTTTCTCAATTTTTTTTTATTTGTTTTCGTTTAATGTTTTAGCCTGGCACCATTTACCAAGCCGTCAAGAATCATTTCTTTTCTTCCCCTAAGTTGGTACATTGTACATTGGTTATTTTCAACTGTTATGACAGCGTATGATTATTCTTTGGATAAGGTTTTTCTTTCACTATCATCATGTTACAGACTTGCTATTGCTTCGGCTTCTGTTAACGAATTACTAAATAATAATATTTCAATTACATGCCCCCTTAATCAACTGTTTATGGCGGGATATCTTATAGAATTATAGAAACTAGTATTTTGGCACACCCGATTTGTGTGCACGACTATATAAAAATTTAACATTTTTAAATTCTAGTATGTGAAATTATAATGTTGGAGTATATTATTTTTAGTAGTTGAATTATTGGCACATTTGTGAAGGTAATGGTCCGCCTTTCTCAACTAAACCAATAGTGAATAAATATACTTTCGGCCCACAAACATTGGAAAGCCCAACACCCAATAAACTGCTGAAACCTCAAAGGTGGTAACGACGTGTGTATTTTCTATTAATTAATAAAATAAATAGAATCAAAGCAGTTAACAAATAGGCTTCAATTTTTTGTGTAATTGATACACCAAATTGGCTTAAAATTGACAGTTTTTGAATGGTGCTGAGGATTAATATAAGAGTATAGATGTAGATGTCCTAATATAATGACATGTGTCCCTTAATTTAAAAGTAAATAAAACATTAGAAAAAAAATCCCACTTACACTTATATCCTATATATACAATTAAATGTAGTTTTCATCTACTTCCGCCACGTGTCCCATAAATAAAATGTCTATTAGCTTAGCTTTGCTAATATTACTTAAATATTATTTATCTTAAACCACCACACCATATATCAGGTATTCAGGTTTGACTACAACTTTTCCACTAACACAACTTTCTATTTTTAAACTAATTTTAATTTAAATTGTCTCCTAATTACGGAAATCATTTCATAACCCAACAAAAAAAATGAACATTTTCATTATATTAAACAAATAAAAAATATTGCCCACTAACAAAGTGGAAGACACTTTATTTTCACGTTAAACAATTTAACTCATTATTATTGCTATAAGCATAATATTATATTAATTACACATATTACACCCGTGAAATGCACGGGTATAAAACTAGTATATAATTATAGAAATGTAGGTGTCCTAATATACTGACATGCGTCCCTTAATTTAAAAGTAAATTAAATAAATTCGAAAAAAAAATCCCACTTGCACAAACGCACTATCAAATATAGTTTAATAATTTAATATAATAATTACAAATAGGTTTTTGGGGCGTGCCTAAGGCGCGCCTAGGCGATAAACGGGGCGAGGCAGACACCAAAACGCCTCTAGGTCGAGCGAGGCGTTGTCCTTCGTGGAGGCGGTCCAGAGGCGGCGCCTCAGTCTAAGGCGGCGAGGTGCCTAGGCGTTCAGGCGGTCGCCTCGGTGGCTGTGCGCGGCTGATTGTTGTTTGATGAGACTGACGACTGATTTGGGGAAGAAGATGACTAGTAACCCTAAATATATGTGAATGGACTTTTATTTTCAGTGGGGTGGGCCTATTAATATATATTGTACTAATTTTTTAAGCACAACTAATTTTCTTCTTTAACCCAATTAATTTTCAATGGGCTTTCCTTAATATATATTGTATTAATTTTCGGTAGTCCAATTAATTTTTTTCTTCAACCCACTCAAAACAATTATTAAATGGAAGTGTTAGAAATGAAGTAATTTGGAGTTATCTGAAGATGGAAGTCTCACTATAACATAATATAATTGAATATCATCTATATAAGTTATGAAAAATATTTCAATATAATAACACATTTTTATTTAATCAAAATTGTTGGAAAAAATATTTGTACTTGTAGAAGTTCTATAAAACTAAATATGTTTATAACAATTCCTTAAAATATATGTTAATTGAATTTATTTATATATTATAAGTTAGCTTATTTATGTGTGAGTAAATATTATCATATATAATATTAGTATAATAAATTTCGTCTCGGTTCTATGAGGCGGGCACCTTATTTGCGCCTCGCCTCTGAGGCAAGGCGGGTAGCATATCGCCTCTTTGCGCCTCTCGCCTTTAATAACCTTTGGTAATACCGCGTATTGGGTAAACAACTATATATATATAAAAAGAAGTTAAATCACATTATCGATATTTTAATGTTCGTAAACAAATTCTCTAGACCAGCGTTTATTCTACTCGCATGTATTTCTTGTTACAGTGGGCTTTCGTATGGACTATAAGCCTATACGACCCATGTGGGTCTTGTGGGCTTTTAATGGGCTTTGTGGGTCATGATATGGGTAAAGCTGACCCGTTTGGGTCGGCTTCATTTACCTAAGATTTTTTTTCCTTTTTCTCTGAAATTGATATTATCCCCATGTGTAGTAGAGTAGCGTAGCGTGGCCATTTCTCAGTAGGGTTTTGCATCTAATCATCAGTAGCTCAGTAAATCAATGGTTTCTCAGTTATCTTCGATTCTCAATCCTCGATTATCCATGACAATGGCTGCTTCTTTGCACAAGATGCGTCGTTCGCTTGTGCTCATCTCAACCCGACCCGAAAACCTATCAATCAGAGCCTTCTCAGCTTCAGCTGCTACAGATGATTTCCAGCGGCAAAACCCTGATCGAACGAACGCTCATTTCAATCAGAACTCAAGCAATAGATTGAATGAAAATCGGTGGAATCCATCCCCTGTAAGCAACAATTTCAGGAATGCGGACAATGGCGGTTTTCACAACCAGAGTTATGGCGGTAGAGGGATGCTTCAGGGCAGTGCTAATCATGGTGGATTTAACTCAGATATGGGTGGAAGGACGAATTCTAGCCCCAATTTTCCCAACCAGGGTTTTGGGCAAAATCACAATTATGCGCCTCAACACGAACAGGTTGGTGGTAGTAATATTAGGAATCAACGGTATTTGCAGAATTCGAACCCAAATGTTGGTAGTTCTTTTCAGAATCCAAGATATTCTCCGAATGCTAATCAGAGTCAGGGTTTTGCAAATGGACCCAAGAACCAATGGAGTAACAGTTCTAACAATGTTCAGAATACTGCGAACAATAAGGAAGCGATGAGTGCTGATGAGCCCAGTGTTGATCTGTTAAGCTTGTGTCGTGAGGGTAAAGTAAAGGAAGTGATTCAACACATGGACCAAGGCGTGAAGGCGGATGCAGAGTGCTTCACCTTACTCTTTCAGTTGACTGGGAATTCGAGGAAATTCGAAGACGCGAAGAAAGTGCACGATTACTTCCTTCGGTCAACGTTTCGGGGCGACTTGAAGCTGAACAACAAGGTTCTTGATATGTACTCAAAATGTGGGAGTATGGTGGATGCTAAGAGAGTCTTCGATCACATGCCCGACAGGGATATGGATTCTTGGCACCTGATGATTAGCGGTTATGCTTTCAATGGGATGGGAGATGAAGGGCTGGCCTTGTTTGAGCAGATGAGAAAGTTGGGTTTACCTATCAATGGGCAGACTTTTCTCGCCGTTTTCGACGCTTGTGCAAGCGCCGATGCTATCGAAGAAGCTTCTATACACTTTGAGTCGATGAAGAACGATTATGGAATATCTCCCGGGATCGAACACTATCTGGGAATTCTCGGCGTTCTAGGCAAATTGGGCCACCTCGCCGAAGCAGAGGCGTATATAAAAACCCTTCCATTCGAACCAACAGCTATAGTTTGGGAGGCATTAATGAACTACGCTCGTATACACGGGGATATAGACCTCGAAGATCGCGCCGAAGAACTGATGCTAAATCTCGACCCATCTAAAGCTAACCCCAAAAAGATCCATACTCCCCCGCCGAAGAAGCAAACTGGGATTAACATGCTCGTGGGAAGGAACAGAATACCCGAATTTCGTAGCACGACTCTTTACAAGGATGATGAGAAGTTGAGGGCTGCCATGAAAGAGCAAGTATACGTGCCAGATACAAGGTATGTTCTTCACGATATTGACCAAGAAGCGAAGGAGCAGGCGCTGCTTTACCACAGCGAGCGACTTGCTATTGCTTACGGTTTGATAAGCACGCCTGCCCGAACGCCTCTGAGGATTATCAAGAACCTCCGTGTGTGCGGCGACTGTCATAATGCGATCAAGATCATGTCGAGGATAGTCGGGAGGGAGCTGATCGTTAGGGATAACAAACGGTTTCACCATTTCAAGGATGGGAAATGCTCTTGTAATGACTATTGGTAATGTTATCAGATGATCAACTGAGATGTATCTTTGGCTTTACTTGCTAGCTAGATAAACAAATCATCCCGTCATGCTACTGCCTTTGTGGGATCTGTTAGGATAGTTGTACTTCGTTTATTACATAGAGCATATTTCTCTGTTTTTTACGAGTATTATTACAGTATATTATGGAGATAGAGATGTCTGTTGCAGAAACAGAAAACCAACGCCATTACAAGATCTACATGGAATCTTACAAAAGCAGAAACAAATCCCAACTAAAATGAAGTGAAAAAAAAAAACGATGAAAGAAAAAAATAATATATGTAGTGATGATGATGGGCACACCTCATCTCTTGTTAGACATGCTGAAGGAAGTAACTTTATTAGGAGTAGCAACGACCAACGGAGCATCTGGAGAGTCAGTAACTGCAAACCTGTCGTGCATGAACCGACTCTCGACGATCGATTCCTCCTTCAACACTAGTTTGTAGCAGTAGCAGCTCTTGAGCCCTTGCTGATTCTGGTAACAGTGGTGTGCGCTGTTCTTCACTTGTTGGAAGTTCCATATAACGCTGAATTTGCCTACGGTTGCCACAAGATGTTTCTCTTGCTTTCCACTTTCAGTAACCTGATTTAGAGAACCAAATAAACAGACGGTATGAATTAGGATGATAAAACATTTTGATCAAGAACATTATATTATATGCGTGCCTAAGTTGCAAGTACTTACCCATGAGAAATGGCCAGCGCGGAATTTGTTATCAGAACCAGCAAGATGGGCATCCACGGGAGTGAGCTTGAGAAGCCTCGGAGCTGGTATTTTGTTACCCATTCGACCAGAGAAACCAGTCTTGGTTTTACCATCCTTGTCCGTAAACAAAGTGCATATCAAGATCAAGTAGGTATCTGTTGTGCCCAGCACCCACTTTCCATCATAAGTAACATCAACCGATGTAATCGGAGAACCAAGCCCAGGAAAAGCAGTTTTCGCCTGCCTCATTGAAGTCCTTGAATACAATCTTATCTTCCCATCGAGTGACCCAACCACAATCGAACCATCCCCGGCAGTTGCGAAACACTGAAAATTCGTCCCCCTTGAAAACTGATGCCCCTGAGACCAATGCAACACTGGTGAATCTGCACCAGCAATCTTCTGAACCATACCTTTCTTATCCCTCATATCCCATTGGCACAACCTATTGTCATCCAATCCCAAAAAGGTTGACTCTGAAGGGTCTAACTGTGACCCCTTCGAATCGCTGGATATATCCCTCATCGTAATATCAGCTCCATCTTTTTCGAACTTCCATTCCGTAACAACCTTCCCCGTCTCAATATCCAATTGGTGAAGTCCTCTTGAATGAGGTTTCCCTTCCTTCAATGGACTCATGAGCATCATATTCGTTTCTCCCCTCATCAACAACGATTTTGTTGGTGTCCCACCGCTGGAACTGTTCCCAAACTTCTGGTCGTCAAACTTTACAAAGACGCCTTTACCGTGGATCCCGTGATTAAAATTCTTAACAACCTGGACACCCATATTGTTCACCAAGAAACTATTGTCCAATGCCCCCAATGCAACACTTTGAATCCTACCACCTGTGGCAGCCTCCTCAAACTCCATCAACAAGTCCTTACCCAATCCTTCTTCCACGGGCCTCTTCTCAGGAGTCTTCCAAGTGCCTTCATCAGCGTTCTCCCAAATCGAATCGTCTGATTCCTCAGGCTTCAACCAGCCAATAAACTCCTTCCCATAGACTTTCACCTTATTCTCATCCGTAGCCTTCATCGCATAAACATTCTCAAACAGACAGTCCTGAAACCTAGTCAGAAATGCCCTATACTCCTCGTCAGTTAAAAATTTCAAAGCCCAAACTCCACCGTCCACAAAATCAATCCTCCTCTGATCCCCGATGTATTTCATCTGCAAATCAGTGGAGACCTTGGCCTTGATCTTCTTCCCTATCCTCAAAAACCAAAACCCATCGCTCGACTCATCCCCATCGCTCTCATCATCTTCGTCCGCGTCATCCATCCTCGATTTCTTCACAAACTTATAACTGGTCATCCTCTCAGAAACCACCCATTTCGCCTGAGGCGTACTTCCACCAACGTGGCGGTATAATTTAACGGCGTTCTTAATCATTCTGGCATTAGGCTTCTGTGGCGTGCTGGACGAGCTCTGCTGCGGGTACTTCAGCTTTAAGGCCTGCAGCCTAGACTCGACGTCGTCTAGGGTTTTATCAATCGCCCGCGGCGTGTGATCACCTGCATCGGCGTAGTTCTCCGAGTTATTCTCACTCTCATTACCTTCTTCCTCCGACGCATATTCCGATGAATCGGACAATTCAAGTCCCTCGCGACTGTGCGAACCTCCCATGGTGGATAGAATCAAAATATCGAACACAAATCGATGTTTCAAAACTTACAACAGAACGCTCTCCTACGCTATGCCCAAGATGTGGTTCGGTCGGCGTTGATTTTGAGGAGATTAAGAGAGAGAGAATGAATCACCTGTCATTTGCTAGGGCTTAGATAGGGCAAGTATCAATTTGGGAGAGAGCGAACATGCGCGAGCGAATGACTTGGCAACGAAGTAAGCGTTCGTGAGCCTTCTCAAAGACGCGGATAAGTCGTGGTTTCAATTATTTTTTTTTATATATCTATTCTATCTATTTAATTCTACTATATTAAGCGTGAGGGTTAGATAAATCATCAAATGATCTGTCACTGATATTGAAAAATAAAAAAATCACTAACTACCTTTAATTAGTATATTTAGTTTAATACTATTTTCTGTTAATTATTTTTTTTAGTTATTTACTATCCTACTATAAATTTATGATATCCTTTTTACATATTTTCAACATACAAATTAAATTTAAATTATGAATAAATTTAATAAAAATATTTATATAAATTGCACCCGCCTGCATTTACTAATATCTAATAATGACCTTACATACTTTATCTTAATGGGCCAACAGAAGTCAACCTTTACAAAGAAAACTCAAATCAACCTTGATAAACAATACAACGTGGTCCGTCCAGCTTAATAAATTAATCTTTTTTTTATAAGTAGCATCTCCCAATCCCATCAACTAATCATAGTCCTCATATTCTGATTACACAGTTGAGCTTGAACATCATCCTTATTTCTAGCAAATTTACTTCTATTGGCATATGTGTATTGCTAACTAGGTGAGGTGGACACTGACCATTGAGCCCATCAAGCGATATCATGAGCTCACCCACTTATACCTATAAATTTGTACGTGATAATTGGATAATTATCATGCATTCTTACACGATGTTCGTATTTTGATATTTTGCATTACCTATGGCATACAAATTATATCGTCTAAGCTTGTATTTAAACTCAAATGAACTTCAAGAATATCCCAAGGAGCATAAGTACATGCCCTGGCATTAAATCGAATATCCACAGTCGTATAGACTAATGGTTTCGTAAGTGAAGTTCGATATTGACATTTCAAGATATCGTGCCCCGAGTAAACATATCTTAACGCCAAACCAAAACACTACATATCGTTGTATTTCAATCAGTTAGTAGAAGATCGATCTTACCTTTCACGTTTCACTTAATTTAAATTGATGTTCTCAGAACAATAATTATTTTTATTTAAAGAAATTAGAAACAACTATGGAGTCGTCGCCTGGCGCAGAGAACACGCCACCACTTGTGCCCATTGCCTCAGCCTCGTCTTCACCATCGCCGGTTCTTCACCTGCTTCAACATAAAAAAATCAATAAAATATAAATAAATAAGTTAATATATATTGAATAATAAAATTGAAAAAATTCGATTAATTTTACCTGGGCCAATGAAGCACTTCTCATCCCCATCGCAGTTTTCCGTATAAGAGCAGCTCCTCGACGGCGAGCCGCACTCAGAAAACGACGCCGACGACGACCTCGACAGGCGTCCGCTGCCGCCGCGACCGCTGAGACTCCGCCGATGGACCACCGCGTGGTAGAAATCCAGCGCCGGGAACGTGGCGGCCAGCTTAGGGTCGACGTCCGGCGAATCGAGGCTGAATCCGAGCTCGAAGGACGCGCGGAGTTCGTCCAAGTCGTCGTCGGTCACGCTGCACCCGCGTCGCAGCCGATTGTTCCTCTTCCGAGCCGTCCACGCCTCGTCCCTAAGGATGTCCGGCGACCACGAGTTCTGCTTGCGTAGGGTCCTGACGTGGCGGTGCTTGATTGGCGGTGGTTCCGACATGTCGAGCATCGCCGGGATATTCGATTTTTTCTTTTATTTTGTTTTTTCTTAATTTATTTATTTTTTTTATGTGGGCGGGAATTAGGGGATAGAGAGAGAGAGGGACGGTGGCGGCGTATATAAATAGGCTCGACTGTGAATTGTGGGTCCCAGTGGTTTCACGTGGGACCCACTCTGCATTTCGCCGCCTCCTTATATTGTTTGTAATTATCTTTGTCTCCAATTGAATAAAATTTTTACACATAGGTACCAATGTCAGAAAATTTTACAGATACGTACCCGATTTACTTTTTACCAGTTTCTTTAGTCATGTTGTACCTTCCTTTGTCTATATTGCATACCATAACACGTTGATATAGGGTACCTAAATGTAGCATACGTCGTACCTACGGTATACCTGTGTGTTACATAGGGCGTACCTAAATGTAGCATAGTCGTACCATTTTCTGTTATATAGGGTCAAATGTGTTGATATCGGGTACCCAAATATGTTGTATGGTGTACATGTGGGGATCGGGTACCTATGTGCAAAAAATTTATTCTGTTAAGTACCTACATATAAAAAATCCTGACAGGATACTAAATTATAAGTTTTTATTCAATTAGTATTTATGTGTAAAGACCCCAGAATTAATTAGACAAATGGCGAGTGAATTGTGGAAGACTTCAGCAAACGGAAGGTGAAACTGAATCATTACGTTCATGAATTTACAATTAATACCATTTTGTTTTTTTTTTTTTTTTTTTTTTTTTGTTTTTTTTGTTGTCTTAGCTTCTTTCTTCTCTGGCGTTTGCAAATTAATGATATTATGATTACAGTCCTTAATTTCTGCTTAAATATAGCTTCGACTAAACGCAACTTGTGTTACACGAGTGTGGTCAAATAATCTAGTTGGTTTACTTGGACTCTTTCTTTCAACTGAGTTGGCCCACGTGACTGTGGGCCAAGCCATGGCATGAGAAACGTGAGTTTATCTTTTTTTTTTTTTTTTATTATTTATGTTTCTTTTTTCTCATAATTATTTGTTAAACTAGGTCTTGATGAGTGAGTGGTTGATTGATCTCGGACCTATTTTGGGTAAAGCAACTAATATAAGAGGATTAGACCCCATGAACTTGATTTTGGTAATGCAATTATGTGAAAAAATTACTCAGACCCAGATATTTTGAGACCCTCAATTTTTTTGGGCCCACGAATTAAATTCGGTAATGTAGTTACTAAAAAATTAATTAAACTTATATTTTGAGGCCCTAGAATTTTTTAAGGCCCCATGACCTTAATTTGTAATGAGGCTATGTTAAGAAAATATTAATTTAGCCTATTGAGGCACCCAATATTATACATACATTCTTATTATGCTTATAAATTTCTTGTAGAAACTTTTTTATCGTAAAAAATATCCATAAAACGAATAAACATTTCAATTTTATTTTTCATATTTTGCTAGGATTGACGTGTAAATTTCTTTGTCAATATATAATATTTTGTTTAAAAAATGTCATTTTATGCAACTTTGCTTTAGGCTCGGTATTATGATGAGCCATCCTAATTGATTCCCATTTAATTTTTAATTTGGTAATCGCAAATTCTAGGTTGTGAGTTGTGACTTGTGATTATGTTATGGATAGTGACGGAGCTACGTTGGGGCTTGGGGGTGCCCCCCCCCCCCCCTCAAAATGTCCATAAGCTATTATTAGGTAGTAAAATCAAATAATAGTTGTTAGTCTAGTGGCGATAGTTATTTAGTTAAGTTCATGTTGAGCTATGTCGTGGGTTCGAATGCTCTCAACTACACTTCTTGTTTTTATTTTTCCTGGTCTTATATACACTTTGCCCCCACTAGATAAATACTCATTTGCATATAAACTTGTAATTCAGTACCCTGTCAATATTTTTACATGTAGGTACCTAATAGAATATTTTTTTGCACATAGGTTCCCGATCCGCCGCAAGTACGCCATATAACACATTTAGGTACCCTATAACAACGTATTTTGGTACGTAATAAGGGTGTCCACAACAATAACACACTCATAATACTACTACATCAGCTTTTCACTATATTTTCCTATATTTTATTCTATAACACTTTTATTCTACTTCTTCCACAATTATAACACTACTATAACACGGACCCCCAACTATAAATAAATAATTTTTTTTTCTTCTCCCTCATTCTCTCTCCTCCATAATAGTTTAATATTCCTATAACACAGTGTCATAAATATGACACAATGTCATACTCATGACACGTCCACAATGGTGGTGTGTCATATAAAATGCCAAATAAACACATATGACACACATATAAACCACCATTGTGGTTACCCTAAGTTGAGTAAATGGTAGGTCATATATAACACACTAAGGTACCATATAGAAACCATATAGGGTACCTTATAAACGCGTGATGTGGCACGCAATACACACATAAAAAGGTACGATCGATTCAGAAAATTGGTATAAACAGTAAAACGGGTACCTATTTGTAAAAATTTATGACATAGATACGGATTTGTACATTTTTTATTCAATTGTCTAGTTTTCATAGATGTCACCCTTATTAGCGGGACAAAAAATGAACTATGAGAAGAATATCCTCTTGTAGGGAAAAAAATTCAGATAACTGGTTTTTTTATAAATATTTTCAAATAAATAAATATCAGAAATTAGCGACACCATATCTTTGTCAATCATATTCATGAATTCATCACCTTTCTCCACCTAAAAAACCACGTGCTCCATTGTTCATATCATCAAACAAAAATCGGAAAAAAAAAAAAAGAAAACAAATTCCCAAAATCGAGTTTCTCCTTCTTTAAATTCGCCAGCTTGGACCCATCGTCAAGCAGCAAATAGATCCACGAACGGATAGATCAATCCCTGTGTTTCGGCATTTCACTCCAGAAAATTCGAAGTTGTTCTTTTCTTTCACTCATTGCGTTTCGACGAATGGCCGCTTCTTGTTGTTTTACCGCTCCTTTTCCGCTTCCTCGCACTGGCGTTCGATGGGGCGCCGTTTCTTTGAACGCGGCGGGAAATCGTCGGCAGCTTTTTAGATCTGGGGATGAGAGAAGAATCAAGAGTAGAAGATTTACTCTGATCACTTGCCTAGGCCATACCAACAGTGAGTTCATTTTTTCTTTAGGTATCGCATATTTGCTTATCTTGTGTCGATATCGGATGATAGATGATTGGGCGATGGGGGGATGGCTATGGGCATCTCCAATTTGATGTGATTTTGGCTGTTTATTTGATCAATTTGTACTCCGTTCTGCTGCTGATTCAAATGTGAACCCTTTACTCTGTAGCAGCAAAGTTTGGTATTAAATCATTCAAGAAAGAAAAGAAAAATGCAGTGATTGGTTTTAGATTTTCACCGACTTTATGATCACCTGCATTCTTGTTGCCGTACCGAAATCTTCGTTAAACATTCCTCATACTTCTTCGGTTTTTCGAGCACATGGAAATGAAGTTCCTGAGCTCCTCCAATTAATATAGTAGTTACAGTAGCTAACGTAAGTGATTTTGAAGGCACCGTTCCTCGCTATTTCCGAGTCCTACAATGGGTTGAGCTGAAGCTCTATCATGCTCAGCAAACTTGCGAAAAATCCGAAAAATTAGGTTTCAAAGCTTTTGCTGATGAATTTGTTATTTTATCTGAGTACATTGCGAAGATTAAGACCTTGAACTCTGTGGCCTCACAACATATATCCGTTTGCTATAGCCATTTTGTTCCTTATATGGTACGTCAGCTCCCCATCTGCTCTGTAACAACCCGAAAAAAAAAGATGATATAGTAATGGCAGAACATCAGTTCTTGATAGAACGGTAGTTACTGTTCCTAAACCTTAATACGTATCGTAACTCTCTATTTCTTGCAGCTTCATCCATTACTGGGAAATCGTGGGACAAACTCGTCCTAAGCAGCGAAACGCCAGTGCTCGTGGAGTTCTACACAAGCTGGTGCGGGCCCTGTCGAATGGTTCACCGAGTGATCGACGAGATAGCAGCAGAATACTCGGGAAAGCTCAACTGCTTCGTGCTCGACGCAGACCACGACTTGCCCGTCGCAGATAGGTACGGAATTAAGGCCGTGCCTGTCGTTATTCTGTTCAAGGACGGGGAAAAGAGGGATTCCATAGTCGGGACAATGCCCAAGGAGTTCTACGTTGCTGCTATTGAGAAAGTTCTTTCTTCTTAGTTTTTTTTTTTTTTTTTTTTTTTTCTCTTTTCTGTTTGAGGTTTGGGTTGAGGTTGGAATGTTGCTGCTCTAAATTCACACTGAAACATGTACAAGCTCTTGATATATACCTTAGGCAGATTTTTCTAAAGTTTGTGCCTTATGTTTACATTTTATATTCCCAAGTCGATGCTCGCACTTTTTTTTTTCAAGTACAATCTTTGATTGGGTTTAGAGGGTAAATGCAGTTTATATATAGACATTGTATTAGCTATTATCTTAAATATACATACATATATAATTTTGTACTTAATTGGATTGCAAATAAGTATATTTAGATAGGATGTTTGAGTACTCAATAAAAGATCTATTTATCAGCAAGCCAAAGACTACACAATTATTAACATTACTAGGGAGATAATTTTAAGGAAGTCTTCGATGGAAAAGCAAATAACTATATTACATTATAGAGGTAATTAAGCATTAACACACATCATAATCTCAGCTGCTGCCTGCCTGAATATCTCCTCCCCTCCAATCTGCCCAGCAGCCGATGAGCTAACAGCAGCATTCATCTATATGTAATAATAACGCATCGAATAATAGCTTTCATACGTTGCAATAAACATCCATGTTCAACCCTAAATACAAGAAAGTGAAGATCGAAAAAGGGGCTTACTTGAGCATGAATCATATACATGCATCGATTCTCCCCCGAAGAACAGACCTGAGCAGCCATGAGCTCAAGCCCATGCTTCTCCATCACATAGCAGATTGCCGTCAGCAAGGCAGGCTTCTTCACACAGCAAACGTTGATGTGAGCATCTTTTCCATACACATTGAGGATCACATTGGGAGAGTTCCATGTCTTGAAAATGGCTGGCAATGGAGGAGCAGCGTTGCTATTGTCGTAGTTGTTGTTATTTCCAGCTGCAGAAGATGAGCCAAGTTTGGCGAGAAAAGCCTCTCTAGTCATAAGAGATGGGGAAAGAAGGTTTTGTTGGGTTGTAATGAAGGGAAAAGGATAGTGGTCGTCGTCGTAGTTGATGTTGAGGAAAGGGTTGTTGTTGAATGTGAAGTTGTTGTTGTTGTATGCAGAGGTGAGTTGGTAAAGCCTTTCGAGCTTTTGGTGATGAAGGGTTTGAAGGGTTTCTTGCAGTTTCTTGATGTAGGTTACTGCTTCGTCGACTATGGTTGATTTGTCCGCCTGCAAATAATTTTTATACATGTTATGAAATGTACAATTTTTGGATCTTTGATTTTGTTTGACAGATCCTTTTAGTTTCTATAATCATGGGATGGATTGGAATCCCGAAACATCCTCGGAGTTTTCAAGAAAACCCTCGAAAGGAAAATAATTGTAATAAAAGGGGAAAAAAGCAAATCATGTCTGTTATATTTATCATAGAAAAATAGGCACTTTTCTATGAAGCAATCAAGTAAAGCCATAACTATAAAGGACGAGGAAAATGGAAAAAAAATTGAAGTAAAGAAATGGATACCTGAAAAAAGAATAACAATTGGAAGAACAAAGAAAGGGCTTAAAATAAACCAAGCTGAAAACCCTAGGTATTGAAAGATGGCTTCACATATCTTTTTGCATGTCTTTTTCAAGATTCCCTTTATTTTTTGTTATGATCACCTGAAGATTTGTTTGGTAATAAGATTAGAGAAAATCTCGTATGTACCTTTGGAGGGAGATGGGTGAGCAAAGCATGGAGATTTGAGAACATATCCCTCATTCTCTTCCTCCTCTCTCTCTCAGTCAATATATGCATCTCATGTTCACCAGGCTGCTGACCTCCGCCGCCGCCTCCACTTGCTCCGGCGACGTCAGCCCTCTTTTCCCCTTTCCTCTGACCGGCGCCGGCGGAGGCAGAGCTGTCCGTGGCTTCACCTGCACGGCCACTGATTCATTGACTTTCCCCATTTCTCCAACTTTCAGCTTTCCTTTTTCAGCTTTGCCTCTGATGAACTCATCTTCTTCATTTCCCAGGTTGGTGAAGTTCAGCCATGACTGATCTTCTTCCCATGCCTCGTCAGCCATAGCTAAGGACGAAGGTGAAGGATTTGTATAGAGAGAGGGTTTCTTTTTTTTTTTGCCGAGGATGTGTTTGTGTGTATGAGTATGTAAGAAAGAGGTTCATTTATAAAGCTGTAAGAAGAAAGAAAGAAGAAGGTGTATTGAAAAAGCACGATCCAATGGAAGGGTTTAGTAAGAAGCAGACAAAGTACAAATCATCATTAAGGCCGTTACTACCTTTCGAAATTAAAGCTAGCAAAAAAACATCAACACTGAAACTTATCTCGATTTTAGGTCCCACTTTTTCGATTCCTTTTTTTTTTTTTTTTTTCTGTTCTCTTCCTACATACTTCGCAAGTCGTAACCCATAATTAATTTTTCTTCTTTATATTTAGAAATTGCATTGGCTTTTAACATTAACCAACGTTCTGTGTTTTGTAGAAGGTTACACAAGTTTATGCGTAATAAATTGGACCTCAAGTTGGTCGTTGCAATATTCTTTAATTCTCAGCAAACAAAAAATCCAATCTGCCACAGATTATATCGCTATGGATTCATAACTAATTTCGACATTCTTCACGGTCGAATTCCCGAGGGACACGTAAATTCTCCGCGTTCGATCTTTCGAAACGAACGACGATTGGCTCTTTCTCTTAAAGGTATCTTTTTTACCAGAAGTGAAATCATCAAAGTTAACTGCATTTCACATGAAATGTGATTTACTTTATTACCATTTTACACGAAAGCGGCGATCATTATATTACTTATGGAAATTTTTAGCAAGTTTATGGTAAAATCGCCTTATACTCAACGTGTTTCTATAGGTTGGAATCACAGTCACAAGATGTTCGAGGGTTTGGGAGGCATTTTACAGCTAATACTAATATACGCCAAATTAACTTTTGAGCTTTATTTATAAAGAAATAATACACACAGTAAATGTATTTCTGTGTGCCAATATGGGATATTGTATGTACACTTAATATTGTGAAAAGGAGGACAAGTGTTCGATTTTGAGGTTCTTGGAGATATGTTCAAAAGTAGCTTGTTGATGAACCTTGAGGAATCTTACGTCGTCAATCGGTTGTAAATGAAATAAATAAAGTTTTATATGTATATATATACGTGTGTATTTGTGGCTTAATGTCGTTTTGAAGAATCTTCTCTCTGCTCTCTGCAAAAAGGGGTTGTTGATTTCTTTTTCGAGTGTTTTATGGGCTATATTACGTTTGAGTAATCATGATATTCTGTCTATTTCTGGTTTTTCATTTTTCTATTTCTTCTCCAATTTGTTTTTATCCCACACCACCTGCCCCTTTTCCTCTCTCTCTCTCTCTCTCTTTCTCTCTCACTCTCTCTCCCCCTTCCTCTCTCTCACACACATATATACTTGTAAATTATACTAAGCTAATTATTTTTTTTTCCCAAACAATAGCTTGTATTAATCAACAAAGATCATGTGCAGAATAAGCCCAAAGTGTCTCTCCATTAATATCAGTATCCGATAGAGAACAAACGCTCACATAGTAGCTAAAATTTCACTACTCTTTAATATTGAGAGAATCGGTAATCAAGAATTCTTGCCTTAGACTTTTTATATTGATTAATAGCTAGTTCTTCACAATTTTTGGTGTGCTTTCCTTTCTTCTTAATTACGTCAACATGAATTCTACGTAATTTGTTGGGTCTGGCGAAGAATGTACCTAAGAACCGCCCTGAAACGTTGGGCCGTACGGCCCAAATCGTATGAGGCTGTACGGTACGTATGGATTGTTTAAGCCCATCAATTTAAACAATAAAATTGGATGAAAGAAAACCACCCATCCATACAGCGCGTGGAAAACACGCTCCGTCCCTTTGGATAAATATCTCCACGCGTTAATTGCGCAGACAAAAACAGAACCACACGGAAACTCAAAAACTATTGCTTCTACCTTCGAAAGAGTTCACAGAGAAGGGCTGGTTTTGCTGCAAAGATTAGCGAGAACCGCCTTTTTCTTGGTTAGCAATCGTATCTGAGCTTTAACCGATTCGATTTCTTGCTTATGGATTCTACCATATTTGCCGCGGATTTTCAATCTGTTGTTCCACGCAAGGGATTGATATCTACAGTTGCTTCTTATGGTGTGCCGTGCAATATTAGCCACAATCGTGGCTTCGGCCCCGTATCTAGTCTTAGCTGCAGCTCAATCCAACGTAGACGGTGTCGTTTTGATCGGTTAAGAAGGCTGGATGCTCTTGGCACCGGAAATTCAGTCCCGGTAAGTAATTTTTTAATCTCTAGGCTGAGCCGAGTAGATTGATGAGGGTCAAGTCAGTTGTATGTGGGTTTTAATTCTTGTCGCTAACGATATCATCGTATCTGAGGTAGTGAATTTGGCCTAATGAGCATGCTGATGGTCGATCTCAGGACTTGTTGCATTATTTTCATGTTTTTAGTTGTAGATTATGAAATACTGTATATGATTGATTGCGGAAGGTTACTTATTTCAGCCTGAGAATTACGATTGTAATTTTGAAGTGGGTTTTCAATTCGATCCTTCCTTTTGCGTGATTTTTGTTGAACGTTTCTCTTTACAGACACAGGAGGGAACATACACTGTCGGCGATTTCATGACAAGGAAAGAGGAGTTACATGTTGTCAAGCCTGCCACCACGGTTGACGAAGGTAATTGTAAGGCTTTCTTTATGTATTCATGGGATCACTCTAACCTCTGTAAATGTTTCTTGAATGGACAGCTCTTGAGCTTCTTGTGGAGAAGAGAATCACTGGATTTCCCGTCGTTGATGATGACTGGAAGTTGGTAAGCTAAAAATTCATAAACACAGTGCTATTCATCAATTTCTACTTGAATGTTTACTTCCATTTGGTTTTTATCAGCAATTGCGCCATTTTCTTTGCTTTCTGCAGGTTGGTGTTGTTTCTGACTATGATCTATTGGCACTTGACTCCATATCAGGCAAAATTTTGAATACATCTACGTACATGTTCAGCTTTCTACAGCAATGTGTGGAAAACGATGTATCAAAATCATGTTACTTATGTTTTCTTCCACATGTTTTATTCTTGACCGTTCGGTTTATGGGCTGAAGAAGTGACTATTATGGACATGATATGATGCCTTTTTCTTGCCTGCTTGGTGTAGGTGGTGGGCAACAAGTGACAAATATGTTCCCAGACGTTGATAGTACTTGGAAAGTGAGTACAAATCTCTCTTCTTTTTTCCTACATTACTTCTCTGCAATCTGCAAATCATTTTCCACACCATAGCATGACTTATTTACTATCGACGTTCCCAATCGTTGTTTACGACAATTCATGAAAGTAAAACTCCAATTTGCTTTCCCCTGATTCATCTTATTTCAGACCTTCAATGAAGTTCAGAAGCTGCTCAGCAAAACTAATGGGAAGGTCGTCGGCGAGCTTATGACTCCCACTCCTCTATCCGTCCGTGAAACAACCAATCTCGAAGACGCCGCAAGGTGTTGAATTTTAAGCTCTTCTTTACTCTTTATTTTCCAGAATTTGTCTTAAGTTGGCTAGATTTTCATTCGACTCGTTCAATAAGCTCAAATACGTAGACTCTCCTCATCATTCAGATTATTGCTTAAAACGAAATACCGAAGGTTGCCTGTCGTAGATGGAGAAGGGAAGCTGGTATGCCTGTCTATGCCTTCTTATTTTACACGCTTTTTACTAGTTTACGCCTTACGGCGATAGTATTGTCTCCTTATCTACACTACCATTTGATAGGTTGGAATTATTACACGGGGCAATGTTGTTAGGGCAGCTCTCTACATGAAACGGGCCAACGAGGGCTTGGACCAATAAACGCAGGTTTGACCGTAAGTCAATGCTATTGTACCTCAATTCAAGATTCTATTGCCATTGATCTAAGGGCTTGCAAGATTCTATTGCTATTGATCTAAGGGCTTGGATCAACAGTGATTGGTGGCTGGCTAATGTTATTAGTCAATTTGATTTTTAAGTTATCTTTTTGTATTTTTTTGCCATATCTGAGATTGATAGTACCTGGAAATCGTGTAAAAAGCAACCAAGCCTTCCTTCTTTTCATTGTAGTAAGCAACATGAATATCATTGCCATGCACACGTAACTACTTCGATTTTTTCAGAGATTATCTGACCTCTTCCCAAGATTTTCCAGGGGTGAATCGTTTTTGTAGACAGTAATAAACATTTACGCTATTTCAGAGATTATCAACCTTTTCCTCAGCTTATTGTATGTTAGTGCAGTGTCTTCACTATTGCCATCTCTATGCATAACGAAAAGACAAGGATCTGATAAAATCTGACACACACCTTTATCTCTCTGTTATTGAGAAGCAAGTCTCTCCATTCTCAGAGAGAGAGAGAGAGAGATTATAATGCAGTTCACTTCACTTTTCTTTTCTCTGCATCTCCTGTGATGAATGATGATGAACACAGAGCAAAACTGAGTGAGCCCTTGGGATAAAAATCCAACCTTTACCAATGGCCGTAGACCATAATGCACAGAAATCCTTGTTTCGACGATCTTTACTGGGAAGAAGAGAAATGGGTTGACGTTGACGATGAACAGAACCACTGAAATGACCAGAATGCCCCTCTTCGTCTGCTGGGGAAAGTCGTGTTATGGGACGACGATGACCTCAAATATCTCTTCGGGTTCTTCAAGAAACATCAGATGAGATTTGCTTTCCTCGAGCAAATTATATGTGGGATAGAAGTAATCCACTGTTTAGTTGCGGCAAATATAATTATTACAACAGTTAGAACCGAAATGTCAATTCTAAGGCCAATGGGAAGAATACTGAGGGAGTGGGTAGTGAGAGAAAGAGCTGGCAATTAAACAGAGAGAGAGAGGAACAGAGTGAAAACACAGTGTTCTTTATCTATGTTTAATGAATATCTTTCCGTAAAATCTCATATCATTTTAAGCATATTAACTAATGCTTTCATAAGGATGGATCCCTTAGTCTCTTCCATTCTCATTCACTTGCATGTGAAAAGCGTATATATTTATAATACACACGCAATAAAAACAGAGCATACATCGAGATGCTTACAGCAGCAAAGTTTTCCCTCAACAGCCCATAAAAAAAAGAAAACCATAAAAAAATTCCAAGCCCCAACGCAAATAAAAAAGCCCGAGTTTATTGCCAAAAGCAAACAAAAATTCAAGAACTCAAGAGAATTCAGACCTGGGCACAACACTTACTTTCATAGCTTCAAGTAAACAAACTCTTCGACTGCCGAAATCTCCCCGATCCTCTTCAACGACTGCTTGCTCGGCTCCTCGTCGACCCCAATCGCCATCACAGCGTGCTTCCTCGGTGCAATCCTCCCAACGCTCATAAAGCTAACGTTCACATTCTCCTCACCGAGGATAGAACCGACTTTTCCAATCATCCCAGGCTGATCAACCTGCCTGCAAAGGATCAAACTGCCTTCCAAACTCACATCAACCTCAAAAGATCCCACCTTTGTGAGGTGTGGAATTCCATCTTTAACCCTTCCCTCAACCCTGACCTCGCCCGAGTCAGACACGGCGCTGGCGAACTTAGACTCCACGCCTGAGATTTGAACGCCGATGGACTCCAAGGGAGATTCCGGCGACCCGTCCAAGATTACCCTTTCCTCGGTTATTCGAAGGCCTCTCTGCTTGGCTGTGAAATCAGCGTTGACTAGGTTTACGAATACGCTCGAAATGGGCTCGATTAGTCCCTTTGTGATCATGGCTCGGAGAAGCCTTGTGTCTAGGTCGTCGGGGGCTCGAGCAGAGGCGTAGGTGACTTTTACGTCTTTGACCCCAATGCCTCCGGCGACTAATTGGACGGCTAGGCGGCCTAGTTTTTCGGATAGGGCTACGTAGGGCTTCAGTTCGTTGAGGACCTTGCATTAAAAGGGACAAATGGTGTAAGAAAGATTTTTAGGAGTGAAATGGAAGAAGAATCTCTGATTTAAGGGTATGGTTGATTTTAAGGAATTTAGTGAGAAAAGAAAAAAAATGGAAAAGGAAAAGCTAAGTATTTGTGTTTGGCTGATTAGAGAAATAGATGAGGAAAATAAGAGAAAAGAAGAGTTTAAACTACTTTTAAAGCTAAAAAGATGGAAAATCGATTTCTTCACCAAATGGTGAGGAAAAGAAAAGAAAAGCTAGTTAAAATCATTTTCTCTCTAGTTCTATTTTCTTTACCACTTTCCTTTATCCAAACACAACAAGGGAAAAGAAAAAGAAAAGAACTTATTTTTTGCGAAAAAATGGAATGAAATGGAAGACGATAATGAAATGTAAAGAGGGCAAAATGACGAACGTTGAGAATCTCTGATTATAATATACCTGGGCAGGGACCATGGGTGCGTTGACAGCAGTAGCAGCGAGCTCGCCCTTCAAAGCTCCAACTACAGCTTCTGCTATTTCGATGGCCACACCTTCCTGGTAATAAAATTCCAAAATGGTCCATTTTAAGAACTATTAACAAAAGGTAATAAATGGACAATGAAGAGCAGAGTTTTTCTGACCTGAGCTTCCATTGTACTTGCGCCGAGATGTGGGGTTGCAATGACGTTTTGGTGCTGTACTAACTTGCTCTCCTTCGGCGGTGGCTCAACTGTGAAAACATCGAGCGCCGCCTGCAAAAAACACGCCCGATAAGCAACTGTTGCTGAGATTAACAATCACTTACAGAAAGAATGATTTATGTACAGAAAGAAGAAGAGATCAAATCAAACCTGGGCTACAATCCCAGCATCGATGGCCTTTACAAGAGCATCTTCGTCGATTACGCCTCCGCGGGCGACGTTGATGATCCTCACGCCCCTCTTCATCTTGGCGAAAGTCTCGTCGTTCAGCATTTTTGAAGTCGTGGGCGTCAATGGCATGTGAAGGGAGATGAAATCTGCAGAGGCTATGGCTTCGTCGAAGCTCACTAATTCGACGCCAATTGCACGGGCACGATCTGCTGGGGCGTAGGGATCGTGGGCTATTACGTTCATACCGAGGCCTTTGGCTCGCCTTGCAACTTCTGATCCAACTTTGCCAAATCCCATTACTGCCAGGGTTTTCCCGACAAGAGATACGCCTACATACTTGCTTCTTTCCCACTTGCCTGTGATGTAATTATGGTATAGTTAATCTCTAATGGGATTCAAGAATCACAGACATGAAAGTTTCAGACATGCCCATCACAAAAAGCTGCGGAAAAGCTACAAACTGCATCAAGAACAAAGATCCAATTGCAATTACAATCCACCAACAACAAAATTTAAGACTTGCCCATCACAGAAATGGCAGAAAAAGAAGAGCTTGGTACAGGAAAGATCTAATATGAGAGATTGGCTACAATAAACTGCACCGAGAACAAATATCCAACCGCAATTACAATCTACAAACAACAAAGTTTAAGACATGCCCATCAAAAGTTGCAGAAAAAATTAGATCTTGGTACAGAAGAGATCTAAGGAGAACAGACTGCACCAAGAACAAAGACCCCATTTCAATTACAATCCACAAACAGAGAAATAACAAGAACAATTTAAGTCACCAACAAATAGAAGCTGCGATGGTCTTCCTTCATACAACAAATAGGTTCCCAATTAACAAACTCACCAGCTTTCACTGAGGCGTCAGCTTGGGCAACATTCCTAGCCATGGCGGTCAGCAACGCAATCCCATGCTCAGCGGCGGCTACGGTGTTTGCAGTGGGCGCATTGACCACCAGGCAACCGTGCTCCGTCGCCGCCGACAGATCCACGTTGTCGATTCCGACGCCGGCCCTTCCGACCACCTTGAGCCTTCCGGCGGAAGATTCGAACACTTCTCTGTTAACCTTCGTGCCGCTCCTAACGATTAGGGCGTCGCAGAGGGAGATCTTAGTGCACAGCTCCTCGGGGCTGAGGTTGTAAGAGCAGTCGACGTTAGCGAACTGCTTGAGGAGATCTAGGCCGGCGTCTCCGAGCTTCTCCGCCACGAGGATGGTGGGCTTGGCGTTGTGGAGGGAGAGGACGACGAATCGGCGGCGGCTGGGGTTGGTGTTGGTGGTGTGGTGGTGGTGGAAGGTGGCGGAGAGGGGGTTTCGGTGGCGGAGAAGGGCGGTGATGGGGGCGGAGGGTTTGAGGGTTGTCGGCGAAAAGGCGGAGGCGGCCATTTTAGAGGCGGTGGAGGGAGGAAAGTGCTGAGCTGCGCCGCCGAGTTATTTGTCAGATTTAGCTGTGATTGAAAGTCGACGCAGGGTTTTAGGGTCTTTTGTTTCTCTATATATGGATACATTGAATTGTGACGTCACTTTCGATGTAATAAATGCAAAATTTAAGTCGATCTACCTTCTGTTTTTTTTTTTACTTTTTATTCACCCAATTGGTTTAGGTTGTGACATGTGAGTGGAGTGGCACACGAAGTTGAAATAGATAACTGAAAGAAAAATAGAATATCCAATTCTGAAAGAATTGAATAAAGGGGGATGCGATAAAGACCTTTGACCTATGTGGAATGAGAAATCATACTTGTATTTGAATATTCTAAAGTTAAATAAATGAAAATTTTTACGATTTTCAATATTTGTCCAAATTCAAACATAGAACAAGGGGCATGTAGTAGGTGGCGTCGTAATAACTCTTTGGCAACTAATTATTTATTATCACCAAACACAAATTGAGTGGAAAGAAAAAGGATGGGTTGGTAACAGAAAGAAAAACATTATTCTACTTGCTTACTACGCATCTAGAATTAGAAATCATAAATAGTCACATGTGTCCCACGTTGGACGTGGAAGAGATTGAGTAGCTTATAGGTTGACGGGCTAACTCCACTATCATTAATTGGTTATAGGATGAAAATTCGTTTCTTATATGGACTAACTCTCCTCCTATGTCGGCCCAATGAGGCCCAATATCAAAATTTCACAACACATATTGCGATAAATTAAAAGTTGAAGTGGAATTTAACTGAAAAATGGTATGATCCGACCATTCGATTTTGGGATACCATCTCGAATAAACGTCCTTAAAATACAGAATGAAAAAAAGAGTTAGGCCCATGTTGAAATTATAGGCTTACAGAAGCGCAATAGCCCATAACACTACGTATTAATAACAGACTGGTGTTTTTAGATTTTCAATGTTGTCATGTGTTCATATCATATGTATCTCATATCACACCTAATTAATATTTGGAACCTTTTGACATTGATGTCATCTTTCATAACCTCACTTTGGGAGGAGATATTTCTTCTCCTATTTTACCCCCAAAAATAATGTTCTCACAATAATTAAATTACTTTGGCAGGATACCAATGTTGAATCAATCAATACGCAACGCAAGAAAGCCACCTCCATGGAAATAACCCAATCTCTCCTTTTCATGATCGATCATGCAATAAATCATTCGCGTCACACATGCCATAACTTTAATCATTACGCCCAACCCAATTGCTTAATATAAAGAAAAAGCAATAAAAGAAACACATAAAATCGGATATTTAGAACTAGGTCAAAGTACAACACATCAAGATTCGTACACCTCATATAAACAACAAAACATAACAAAACACACACTATTATCACATTATTCCTAGCACAAAAAAAAAAGACAATTAAAAAAAATAACAAATTCCACCAACGTCAATTAATCCCTTCAAATCGAGTCCCCAATCTTCTCTAAAGCGCCCAAAGCCTCCCTCATGCTCGGCCTCTTCGAAGGCGAAGGCGAAGCACAAACAAACCCTAACTTAAACCACGCCAGCGTGGCATCCTCCCGACCAACCACGTCCCCCCTAATCGCCACGTCAGCCATCCTCAGAAACCTCTCGGGCTCCCCGTCGACCGATCCCGGGCCCCACTTTCCCGTCTCCCCGTCCGAAAAAACCTTCCCGCCCGTCACGAGCTCCAACAGCAAAACCCCGAACGAGTAGACGTCCCACTTAGGGTTAGGCTTCGCATTATCGTCCAACAAGGACTCGGGCGCACGGTAAGGAGAAGCGCATCCAACGAACGAAGAATTAGGATTAGGGTTAGGGTTTTCGTGGTGCGTGGTAATATCGAAATGGCGGGTGGACGTGTGGGTCCCGTTTATGAGGCGGTGTAGGCCGAGGTCGGAAATTACGGGGTCCATTTCGTGGTTGAGGAGTACGTTGCTGGGCTTGACGTTTCCGTGGACGGTTTTCTTTTCGTGGACGTACGTGAGCCCCATTGCGACCCCTCGGGCGATCTTGAATCGGGCTCGGTAGGTCATGCAGTAGGGAGACGAGGGTATTTTTCCTGAAATGTTCGAGGAAAAAAAAAATGTCATTTGAAATGTACCAGTTGAGGTTGAGATAATAATAAGCAGAGATTCGATTCGATAATTTAAGAGTGGTATACTTTCAGGACGTTTTCAATTTAAGGCGTTGCAGCTTTAGGACACTAGCTTTCGAAATCGAAGCAATTTAGGGACAACAAATACCAACTGGACGCCACGTCACTTCTTCCGTGTGATATGGTGCTAAGTTGGCTAATAATAAGCATATATTCGATTCAAAAACGGAGCAGGGCCATTTAAGGGGTTGTAATTTTAGGACGCTAACTTCAAAAATCGAAGCAATTTAAGGACGTCCAACCGAAAGCCACACGTCATCAGAAGATGTGAACATGGCGTTCAGTTGGGTGTCCTTAAACTGCATCGATGGATTTTAATATCCCGAAATTGTAAACCCTAGTCTTAGGTGTGCTCAAAGTGCCACCTTCCTAGCTTATGGGATGAAAAAAAAAAAGTAGTATTTAAGACTGAACATAATATCGAGCCATAAAACGTGAGAAAAAAAAAGGGAGAATCTAAAGCATAAAAAGTTTAAGTGCATCATGTGAACCGAGAAGGACTATACGAGGTAATAAAGGCATCACATGCCCTCGGCTCATTATTTGTTTTTGTCTCTGCAGAGCCTTTTTTAGACCTATTATTCATTCACATTATTATTCCAATACAGTGAGGTCCATATGTGGAGAAGAAGACAGAGTAGATATAGTATACTAAGGGACTGTAAACTTCTTATGAGACGACAGTTAATGACAGTTAAATGCAGCAGCAACTAAAACCATATTAGGAAAAAAAGAACAAACAGTAACAATGTAAGAGATGAATAACTTACTGTAGCCAACGTTAGCCAAGCTTCCATTGGAGACGTAGTCATGGATGACAAGCTTCTCATCATCTCCCCAATAGAATCCCCTAACCCTAACAAGATTCTCATGGCGGAGCTTAGAGATTGCCCTAACGTGGGCTTCGAACTCCTTGAACTTCCCAACCCCACAGTCGCCGATCCTTCTAACGGCGAAGGAAGTCCCTCCTTGAAGCACGGCTTTGTACACTATGCTTCCGCCGCTCGAGCCAAGAACATAGGCGGAGGCTTTGAGCAGCGTTTCGAGCTCGAGCTCTGTCTCGCCGTCGACCATCACAAGCCTATTTTGGGATTTGGTGGGCCCGTTTTGATTCTTCGCTTCTGTCTGAATATCGTTGCAGTTGTTGTCGTCGCTGTCTGAGGTTGTTGTCCCTTCTTCTTCTTCTTCTTCCGAGGAAGACGATGATTCTCCCTTTCTAATAAAATAATTCAGACAAGGCCAGGCGAGGAGATGGGTCATCGTCTCTTTGACGACTGATTTTGGCTGCGAATCTTCCTTGAATTCGTAGGATTTGAACGTTGTTGGGTTGGGCGAATCTTTCGTCCCCTTTTCTGATTTCATCTTCTTCTTTTGGTAGACGTAGAGGAATAAGATTGCGAGGAGCCCTATTCCGGCAAGGTCGCCGACGGCAATCCCGGCGATTGCCCCCGGCTTTAGCCCGTGTTTCTGAGCGATCTCCGGCGACCCATCGGAAGCTGGGACGGGGTTATTTTGGTCAATTACCTTCGGCATGGCTGCTATCGCCGGCGTTAAGGTGCCGTTGGTCGAAATATTAGGTGGGTTCGAAAGCGTCGACGGTACGGTGCAGAGCTTCTTCACCGCCTCGCCGCAGAGGTCGGCGTTGCCTCTATAGGCCTCGGGTTTCTGATTCGTCAGGGAAATCGAGTCCGCCGGGACTTCGCCGGAGAGGTCGTTGAAGGATAGGTCGAGCGTCGCGTTTCCCGGTATTTCTCCGGCGAACTCCTTGGTCACCGGCCCGGCGAGCTTGTTGTAGGAGAGATTCAAGTACTGCAATTTCGGCCCGCCGAAGTTTAGGGGAAGAGAGCCGTTGAGCAGATTCGAAGACAAATCCAAGAACTGCACCGACTCGACGCCGCCTGGGATGGGGCCCCACAGGTAATTGTTCCTCAGAGAAACGACGGAGAGATTGGGAAGAGACGTTATGCTCGCCGGAACCCTACCGGAAAACGCATTTACGGACAGGTTTAGTACTCTGAGGCTCTTCGAGCCGCCGAGGACGAACTCAGGGATCGGACCGGCGAGGACGTTGTCGGAAAGTGAGAGTACTTCGAGCTCCGAGGCGTTGAAGAGAGAAATCGGCAGAGTTCCGTTCAGGGAATTGCCGGAGAGGTCGAGAACCTTAAGGTGCTCGACGAAGCCCAGCTCCTCAGGCAAAGTTCCGGCGAGTTTGCAGTTGGGGAGAGAGACGCCGACGACCCTAAACACATCGGGGACGATTCCGAGGGTAGTTTGGACATTTGCGCAGGCCACGCCGGCCCACTGACACGGCGTGGCGTCGTTGTAATCCCAGCTGTCGAGGACTGATAAAGGGTCGCCGACGACCGAGTATTTGAACGAAAGGAGAAGAGTTCCATCAATGGTGAGCCCATGTAATGGAAGAACCAACGAGAGAAGCAGAAATAGAGAAGAAAGTGATGATGATGATGATGATGATGATGAACTGCTTCTGCTATGGAAGCTTCTCATTGTTGTTATTACAGTCAAGAAAGAAGCATAGTTTGTGGGCTGTGATTTAATGGTGTGGAGGAATGTGTAAGAAGAGAGAAGGTGCAACTATTACAACATATAAAGCTTTGTGTTTCGTTGAACTGAAATGATATTATGTATAGTTGGTGACGGTGAGAGAGGGGAGAATATACGGCGAAAGGAAGAACGTGGAGAGGGTTTTTTGGTTGTGTTTTTCTTTTTTTTTTTTTTTTGTCTTGTTTTTCGGTTTCTTATCTGTGTAGCAGGTTTTTTTATGTTTAACTTTTTTTAAAAAAAGGGATTTGCGATGGTGTGAGTTGATGGGATACTGTTTGGTTTTTTGTACTCACTGCTGTCAATTATCTCCTTGTATTTTGTGGGATATTTCTCTTTCTTTCTTTCTTTCTTTCTTTGTGAGATAGAGTGACGAATGTTTGGACCCCACTATAGTTTATGTAATAATGGGTTAGATGAAGAAAGTCCACATTGTGCTGTTTTGTCTTTTTTACTTTTTCGATCTTTAAAAACTTGCCACCACTTTTTTCCCATGGGATTAAAAGCTTACTATGAATGATCGATTCGTAGCATCAAGAAACATAAATGTTTTGCGAGTAGAAAAAATCATAATAATAGAATCAAGAAACATAACCGAAATGTGTGGGCACTCGTGCAATTTGGGATTCTAAAATTTACTTTTCAAGTGTAAACATTGGGATGTTTTTAAATTTTTAAGTCTGAAAAAGACGGTCATGAAAGAGCACACCTTTAAATAACTTTTGACGTTTTCATGTTTTACATACTCAACCTTATGTGACATTTTTAAATGCTCGACTATTCATTTACATCATATCTAATGCATTGTCTTTTATCAAAACTCGATAATTGTAGTCTAGCCTTTTGTCATCATCACTTTTGGAGGACAATGCGTTGAAAATTGGGTTTTACATCTTATTATGGATCTTTATTTACAGTCGAGTAGTATTTAATACACTTCGAGTTCGAACTAGAAGTAAATAAATACTTGACCATATCTACACAATCAATTAGCTTTAAATGAATGTAACTCATTTATTTTGCAACCCATGGATCAAACAACGCGTTAATTGAATACTATATGGCTCGAAACCATGCTGCTAATTTTTTGACGAGAGGCATAGGATATATCATATATATAGTGAACTAACTACAATATTAGGCTATGGGGCTTTGGTCAATAATAAATGTAATATAAATTACATCTCCACCCAATATCAACATGTAACGTATCTTTCTATTTATTTCAACATATCTCAGCTAAATCAAATAGGGTTTTGAAGACCAGATCGAATTGGCCACTCTGACCCTTAAAAATTCAACCATTGTACTATTTCAATATGTTTTTGTTATCTCTAGAGATATAAGTTTTACTCCAATTTATTTCAATTAAATCAATAAACCTAGGTAACTTTTTCAATAAGTTTCGAAACCCCAATATCAAAACCTGATTTTGAGTTCGAATTCTAATTCTCGTTGTGGGTAAAAATTATACAACGTTTTAATTATATTTTGGAATCTGAGGCAAACCTCCTCAGCCGACATTGTAGGAAAGAATCCACGTGAAAGAAAGTCACGGGTTGATATAGGAAGAAGAATATCTTAATTTAAATTCAGTTGATAATTAACAATTAATAGTCCGTTGAGCTACAAATTGTGTCGAAAAAGAGCAAATATGGACTGTGCCCAATTGATCGAGAAATTTTTAGTTGATGATCTGAATATTAACAAGGTCCACTTCATTGAAAACACATTCCCTATAATAGCCAAATCAAGAATGACTAAAAATCTAAGCAACCATTTAGCTCATTTTCTAGAGATCTTACAAACATCCAAAGTAGCAATCAAAGGCACATCAGAAGGGCGAAAAGGATGATAAAGCTCGAAAAAATATGGCGGTCGTCGTGCCTGATAATGAAATAACAGGCCTCAACCGTCGTACCTATTACACATTTTGTTCAGTGTAGTGCTATATACCTGAACGAGGTTCAAGCTTCCTCCTTTTCAGAATCTCCATCATGATCATCATCATCCGAAGATTGTTCTTTCTCTTGCCCGCCTGAGTCTAGTTTGATCTTCTTGTCTTTGTTCTGCTTCTTCTGTTTCTTCTTCTGACGTTTCAGGCGTTTCTTTGCTGTTCGTTCCTCTGCAGCTTTTAATCTTTCCTCCCTCCTCTTATTGAATTCAGTTAGCTGCTTTCTTTTTTGGTAGTCGACTTCCATTCTGGCCACCCTATCTTGTTCCCTTCTCCTCATTTGCCTATACTGCAGACAAAAATAGGAGTATTGAAATCGATGCAATAGGGCAAACTTGAATTTTAGGTCCACAAAGCTTGACTGAAGCTCCTTCATTGAGAAATGAAGACAGTAGGCGTGAAATGAAGATCTTTTACGCCTTTAGGGGCTTCAAAACCTGACAATTGTGACCGTCACAATTGTCTACATCTAAATCCTCAAACTAAAAATGCCATAGAAGGTGGAAAGTATGACACCATGAGTGAAATTTGGATCCACGAATCATAGCCGCCTTCAAACGCCTAAATCCCTAAAACTGAGAATAAAGTGAGCGAGCAAATATACCTGATGAAAATCGCCGGAGCCAGAACCTGCTGAACTCCCAGAGGTGTTGCTGACGCGAACGGGGACACAGTCGATTATCCTTCGAAGCTTCACCTCGAGGTCCTCGTCCTCGGGGTCGGTCGGCGGCGGAGGAGCGTACTCGACTACCGCCGATGAAGATGGCGCCGGTGCTAGGTGGCGTGGAGGTATAGCCGCCGCGGAAGACGACGATCTCTCCACCACCTGCAATTCTCCTCCGGCGACGGAGATCGGTTTTGCGGACGACGACGGTGACGACATTGGTTTCGGCAAGCACTGAGGGGAGCTTAGGGTTTGAGATTGGGCGTCAATTCGCTATAACGATTATGGTCGTATTGTAAAACACAACAAAATATGCGTAATAACTAATAAGAGGGGGTACAAAGTACAAATATTCAAAATATTGAATCAAAATCCATGTTTTATCTCCAAATATTACTCTGTTATCATATTAATATCATAATATCTTTAATTAATTTATCTTCCTCAATGATGAAGACATTCTATCCTCTCTTTGTGCAGCAGCCACGCATTAGTTTATAGGGTTGGGCATCGGGTTCGGGTACTCGCGTCGGGTATCAGATTTTGAATTGAAAAACATATTACTACTAAAAAATATGATAATACAATAAACATATCAAAATACCCATGTTATATATTAATATCACTTAATATATTTGGATGATTTATTTTCATAAATGTAATATATAAATATTTTTATATGTTTATTTATAAAATTTTGATTATATATTTTAAATTTTTACAATGATTTATGCGTTGATAATAAAATATCACTTGTTAATTATGCAACTAAAATAAGAAACTAATCAAAATATTATTTAAAATTTTAACACCACCCACGTTAGATATTGATATTTAGATATATAAGTATATTTTTTTAATGTTTATGTATAAAAACTAATGTATTTTTTTTTTCAAAATAATTTGCCGGGTACCCGAATAACCCGATAGGGTAGTAACTTACTACCCGATACCCGATCCGATTAATAATTATTGGGTATCGGGTAACCCGATACCCGACAGATAACCCGAGTTACTCGACCCGAACTACCCGAACCCGATCGTGCTCGGGTAAAACCCGAATACCAAAACCCAAACGCCCAGCCCTACTAGTTTCTACGAGATATATTAATTTCATTGTTAGAGAAGGATAACTATAAAGTATTTATTTGTGGAAGGGAAAATAGGTAGTACATATTCTATTTGACTTTTGATTCGTAGGATTAATTTAAAAATAGCTAAAGAAATGTAAATTCTAATTTGATGACCAGATTCAATGTATTTACTCTCCTAAATTGAACCTAAAGTCTCAGCTGAAAACCCCAAGTCAATCGCATCCGTCCTCCGCCGCTCAGCTTTCACCGGAAGAATGTCGTTCGCCGAGTTTCGTCCGCTGGATGAGAAATCGCTGCTAGAATACGTTAAGGCCACGCCTTCCCTCGCGTCCAAGCTCGGCAACGAATTCGACAAGCTCGAAATTAAAGAAGTGGGGGATGGGAATCTCAATTTCGTTTATATTGTTAGTGGAACTTCTGGCTCTTTGGTCATCAAGCAGGTAAAGATGATTTGCGATCACCGTTTCTTCTGATGTTTTCCATTAGTTGATGAAAGGTCCTATTGTTGCTGACAGGTTATGTTTTTAGATGGGTGATTATTATGGATTTAACGGAATCTTCGACGAATCTTCTTTCGTGTTGTCTGATAATCGAGAGATATCGATGACCCGTATGTGTTCCAGGACTTGCTATTGGCTCAATGAGACGATGATCTTTTGATCACTATTACTGTTGCCCATGTTTTTTTGGTTGAAATTTGATCCGCAAATCACATGTATTTGCTTGTGAACGATAAAAATGACGTTGGAGGCTTCTTAATCTTACATATGTTGCTAAACGGATATATATTTCTTCTGCAGGCTCTTCCATACATTCGTTGCATAGGAGAGTCATGGCCTATGACCAAGGAACGTGCCTATTTTGAAGCAACGGCTTTACAAGAACATGGCCATTTGTGCCCCGATCATGTGCCTGAGGTTTACCATTTCGACAGAACTATGTGTTTGATTGGAATGCGTTACCTTGAGCCACCTCATATAATCTTGAGGAAAGGGTTGATTCAAGGGATTGTGTACCCATTGCTTGCAGAGCATATGTCGGATTATATGGCTAGAACGTTGTTCTACACTTCCCTGCTTTATCTGACCACCACAGAGCATAAAAGTGCTGGTAAGGAGCTTACACAATAATGATGCTCTTCTGTGTGTTTCGTTTTACATGGCATCGTTGCCACTTGAATTGAAATCCTTATACTCACTGTTGCATCAGTATTATCACTTTCTGTTAAACTTGGAACTTTGGATCTATCTATACTAATGATTGGGGTCGAATTTCTGCAGTTGCTAAATTTTGTGGGAATGTGGAGTTATGCAGACTTACTGAACAGGTTGTCTTTTCCGACCCATATAAAGTGTCTGAATATAACCACTGGACGTCTCCTTACCTTGATGCCGATGCCGAGGCAGTTCGTGAGGATAACAATTTGAAACTCGAAGTCGCCGAGCTTAAGTCCAAGTAAATATGCATCTATAGAATTTGGTTTCTTCTCAGTTGATAAATTTTACGCCATGTGATGTGATTCCATGACAAGGATATGATTCTTTGCATCTATATTTTCTGAATTGTTAGATTCTGTGAGAGAACCCAAGCTCTCATACACGGTGACCTCCACACGGGTTCCATGATGGTTACTACCGATTCAACTCAAGTTATAGACCCCGAATTTGCTTTCTATGGACCCATGGGATATGACGTTGGAGCTTTTATTGGAAACCTAATCTTGGCCTACTACGCACAAGATGGTCATGAAGACAAAGGAGGAGATCGTAAAGTATGTACTATTTACTACTCCGATTGTCAGATAAATTTTTTTTCGCGATATTTCTCGAATTACTGGGAAGTCCCTTATATGCCTATTGTATTCCAGTCTTACAAAGCATGGATTTTGAAGACGATATCCGACACTTGGAATCTTTTCTACGAGAAGTTTACTTCTCTTTGGGAAAAGCACGAGGACGGTCCTGGCGAGGCATATCTTGGAGCTATTTATAACAACCCAGATGTCAAATTGCTGGCAAAGCGACGATACATGTTGGATCTTTTCCACGACACTCTTGGATTTGGTTCTGCCAAAATGATAAGGTTTGATTGCTGCTGCCTATCTCACTACACGTGCTTTTGAGATTCTTTTTTCTCATACTTTTCTCAGCTGTGACGGGGATATGTATGTCGTTTACGAAATCTCAGGAGAATTGTCGGCGTGGCCCACGTAGAAGACTTCGAATCGATCGCAGATTTGGCAAAAAGAGCTGAGTGCGAGAGGAAAGCTCTGAACTTTGCTAAGACCGTTCTTAAGGAGAGGAGAAACTTCCAAGACATTGCCCAGGTTGTTTCTGCCATCAAGAACCACGACAAATGATAATTTACTCGGTGTAATTTTAGAAATAAAACAAAAAGTGTGCCTTGCTTGCCTTCTGTGTGTTGCTTCTCCCTTGCATTTGAATTATGGAGATGGACTCTTCTTAACATTATATTACGTCCGCAGAATTAATTCGAACGATTTCAATATGTAAGAGCTTGGATTGTATTTCACACATGAATTTTCATGCCCAATCGTTTCATAGTCAAAAGAAAAAAGACATTAGAGAAACGGGAAAATGACATGGCACCAATATCCGAAGATATTTTTATACGACTTTCCACGTTGACCACATATTACCAGGCGATGAAGCTGCTTGAGATAAATTTCTCACTGAGTTCGATTTTTGCAACTGCACAATGCTCGCCGGAAAAGCGACGCGAAGCGCTTTCACGGAGACGAACGCCATTCCTCCGCCCGAGCTAGCTCGAAAGAACTCACCATCTGTATCACCGTCGTCAAACTCAGAACAGTCCCATCGTCTCAGGCAATCGCTGAGCCGAAGGGGCCTAATCCTCACCTCAGTAACCCTAGCGCCATTCGTAATATCTCCTAAACCTAGCAGCTTAACTCACGATGGGGAGTCGTTCATCTCATTGCCCGTATCTGAAGCGCGCGGGCTGTTTCAAATGCCGCCCGTTAAGCTCACAAACAGGTGCGTAATTTTCAATTCCTTTACGGCTATCCACCTACGCATTGCTTCGTCTACCTGATTTCTCCTCTTTTTTTTTTTCGAATTTCTAGGTACTATTTGGTTAGGGCAGGTGAATCGGAGTACGAAAGCTCTGGCATAATCAACACCAACCCAGTCGCAAAAACATCCGTGGACAACGGCTTATCTGCCGTAGGTAAGAAACAAACAGTCCGAGCTGCATTGGAGCTGAAATCAATGGGAGCATGCGATAATAATTGCTGGATTTGGCCTTCGATTACTCAGAGAGCTTATCAAGCTGCTGAGATTATCGCTTCAATCAATGGCATCAATCGAAGGTAAGGTAATTCGAATATCGATTCTTCTGCTTTCGATTTTGCCACTGATCTGTTTTATGCGTTTCCAATGCAGTCATATCGTGCCCGAGTACAGCTTCTTGGATGCTCGTGGATTAGGCGCCTACGAAGGCAAACCGCTCGAATCCATTTCTGAGGTCTATGAATTGGATAGCCTTTCCCCAAATGCCAAACCGCCTCCAATAAACGACGGAACGCCCAACGAAAGCGTCCAAGACGTTTTCGTCCGTGTGACACAGCTCATGTCGATCCTCGAAACGCAGTACTCCGAGGATACGGTCGTCATAGTTTCGCCCGATTCAGACAACCTAAGCGTTCTCCAGGCGGGTCTGATCGGCCTCGAATTACGCAGGTGAGTGTTCGTTAGTCGAGCTTGCCTGTTTTTTTTTTGTTAATTTGTTTTGTTCGGATCAACGAATTTGTGGGTATCGGAAATAAAACGCAGGCACGGCGAACTTGCTTTCAAGCCGGGCGAAGTAAGGTTCGTCGATGCGAGCAGCGTCCCCCCGTACAAACAACCTGCTTCTGCTATATATAAGTGCTTTAATCCCCCAAACTGCAATTGATTTTCTTATTATGAAGATTCGTACATTCGTAGCCCTAACGTCGAAATCTTACATCGATCATCGTCGTGTTATTTTTACTGCAAATTATGAAATCTCGGGCTAAGGCGAAAGGCGGATATACCCCTGTTCGGCGAGTGATTCGATGCAGTCGTCGAACATATCTTCGATGGTTCTGAACTTCATTCCTAAGGCCTCGATTTTCTTGACGCTGAACTCATAGTACGGCCTGTCCAGCTTCTCAAACCTGTGAAGCAAGAAAATCTCGCCTTAAGAGCGCCGTGTAATAAAAAAATCCTAATCGATCTTCGAGGATGCGAACCTTTTGGGAATCGGTAGGTTTGGATAGCGCTCGGAGAGAATCCCGACGAGTCGATCGTTGTCTAGTACGGCCGAGCTGCAAAGGTAACGCCCTTCTGCTTGTTGATTCTCGTAGACGAGTATGTGGCTCGACGCCACGTCGTCGATGTGAACGTATCCCATTCTCCCGTGCCACTGGAACTTGTTCGTCTCTCCTGTTCATGGACCACTCATTTAAGAAAATTACACGTCTAAGGTTATGTAATTAGGAAATCGACCTAGACGTGAGTGGGCGTGCTGAAAGTATAATATGTAAATGATACGCTCGTTGTCCCTGTAAGCTTAGACTTTATGTGAAGTGGTCATTCAATTAGTTATAGTGTAAGAACAACAACGGACCTTTAAGAAGGCCGAGCACATCGGAAGCAGTCGAGGAAAGGCCCGGCGGAAGGCTCGGCCCGACGACGAAGGAAGGGAGGACGGTGATGAGGTCGATGTCGTTGCTCTTACAGAATTGCCATGCGGATTTCTCCGCCATGGTTTTCGACAGGACGTACCATATCTGGTGAAAACCGTAAAAAGTTGCGATCGATCATTTGATTTCGAACGATTTGGCGCTTAAAAAAATGAATATTACACCTTGAGCCTCTCGCACAACTCCTCGGAGCTCCATGAGGCCTCGTCCAAAGGCACGACGGGGTCGAAATCGTCCCTAACCCTAATCGTCGAGGAAGACGAAGTGAGTACCACGCGCTTCAACGAGGGATTCTTCTTGCACGACCTCAAAACGTTCAGAGTCCCATCGATTGCGGGTTGCAATATTTCGACCTGTACGAATCGAATCGTCGCAATCATCTAAATCGAACGTAAAAATTATTATAGATCGTTGCAAAAGCGTTGCCTTGGGATCGGATTTTGGCTGGCCAAGCACGGGCGAGGCGGTGTGGAAAACTCCTTCGCAACCCATGACTGCTTCGTCGAAACTTCCGTCAACCATTAGGTCTCCGTGGACAAGCCTCAGCCTATCTTTCGCGCCCTCGAGCTTCCACAAGTGGCCCGTTTTCTCGGCGTCTCCTAAGCAAGTTATCATAAAAATTGTTGAATGTTTGTTTGTAATAATCGAACGATTTCTTTTTCCGCGTAAGAAATCTCCTCGGGTTCGAACCTGGGTCTCTGACGGTCCCGACAACGTGGTAGCCCGAGAGAAGGAGGCGCTTTATAAGCCACGACGCGAGGAAGCCAGACGCCCCCGTGACGCATACCTTCCCTTGGGGGGTCTGTTCATCTGATCCATTTGTTCTTACCTCTCCTTACAATGTTCTTACAAGAGTTCAATCCTTGTGGGAATTTATTTATTCACCAAGTTTGTGAAGAGGGGAGAAATGTTGAGTGAGTGAGAATTAGGTGAGTCATGTGAAAGGTTACAACTAAGGGGAGGTTGATGAAATGCTTCCAATTGCTGGTATGCAACAATTTCACAGTTGTTGCATTTCCCATTTTACCTGATTTGGGTGGTCAATCTGAGTCGAATCTTTAACCTCATAGTCGGCTATGAGTTCAAACGGGGTTAATCCCCTCGCTTGTATTCACTGTCCCGTGAAAACTACATATTTCTAATGAGGTTAACTGGAATTGCATCCAAATAAGCAAAAGGTAATATATAAACAAAATAAGAGAGGAATACAACATACAGCAGCTATTAACACAGGACTTGTATCGTGTTGTCTCGGATTAAGTTTTTGGACCCGTAACTGAATTCACAAAGATAAAATTCTATATGCTTATTTTACAGTAAGGATATGAAGGGATGGGATCTATAATCTCATTGCTAGCTAGTGATTCAGGCTTTCATATCCCGTTGCAATCTCCTGCAGAAAAAGTTCATTCATATCTCAAGAATTATACTACAAACTTCACAGAATTCAATTAATCAGATGGACTCTGTTATACTCCATTCTTACCTGGAGCTTCGCTTGGCTAGAAAACGAGCACTTCGAAGTAACGGCCCGCCCCTCGTCCACCATCCACCCAACTTCACACAAAACCTTGCCAGTTTCAATCGCTTTCGCCGAACACCACAGATTCTTCGGTAGTAATACGAGGTTTAAATCGTCCCTCGTCGTCTCACGCTCGCACTTCCCTCCAAGTTCTTGGACTTTCGCCTTCGTTAAACATAGCCAAGAATCAAAGCATGTCAAATATATATACGTAGATATAAACTTAATACTGTATGCTTACATTGAGCGAAAGCTGATCAGCTGTAGGAAAGGAGGCGACAAGATGGGCCCCGCTCCAACTACCGCTAACCAGCGAGCCTTCGAGGGGTTCAGTGGCTGCAAACGCTGTATCTCTTATCGCACAACCGCCCAGCTGATCACCGTTTCTGAACGGCCCATACCACTGTTCAAGGAAAACCTTAATGCCCAGCAATTTCAGACGATGGCCATTTACGTTTTCTTGCATCTGAAGCGCCTGAATCACTCTAGCCCGCGATTTGTTCTCCCCTGTACTATTAGGTTGGACCAAGCAGTGTTCGAGCTCGAATTTTGTATTAGCAGTCGAAGCAGTTGAAGGCCATAGGGCTACATACGATCCATTAGATTGATAAGCGAATGCATTCGCTGTAGATATTGTTCTTTCGTCGATTGAGTAGGTCGTAGCAGCATCTGCCTCGCATCCAACGGTTGGGAGAAGCTTGATCGTCTTGTAGAAGAAGGAGAACGAAGAAGGGTCTTTTTCGTTTTCATTTTCCACAGATGATGATGATTGGGCGAGGGTAGGGCACTGAGTTTGCCAATCGAAGACTTTAACTTCCCATTCGCGGTAGGCTTCGGGCGTCACCGATTCGGGTAACTCCACGGGTTTTCCTTGGGCCGTGAAATCCGCCCCGAACCCATCCCATTCGCCCGAGACGTTTTCGCAGAACTGTTCCCATGTGCTGCCTAGTTTATTGTCTGCGAGGCATTTTCACAAACAGTTGGATTACATTGGCCGTCAATCAGTCACAGAGAAAAGAGCATACAGTTATGCATGGGATTAAAACATCAATTAGCTTACTAATTAATCGTAATCAAGCACCAGGAATCATAGGATGTGTTTGATTTCATCAGCTACTTACTTACCAGTAATAATCGCGGACGATGCCGAAGAAACGCGAACAGGGGAAGCAAGAACGTGTCTTTGAGTAGCGATGAGGCAATCGCTCTGAAACGGAAGCTGTTTGAGTGGATTCGCAGAATGTAATGAGGAGATGGAGTTCTTGGTGCGTGTAGTAATGGAAGCTGCGTTGAAGAAGATAGACGACATTTCTATCGTCCTTTCCTTCCTTAAGAATTAATATCTTTATATCACAATATCTACAAACACACAGTCGCATATTATATTTTTATTTATATATCAAGGAATTTATAAAGTACATTCACCACCACTCAAATCAAGGAATTTATAAAGGTGCCCGCTTTCGTTTCAAATTAGAAAAATAGTACTCTTTTGATTTTAAAACTGCTTTTTCAGTGGATATTGTGATTTAATTAAAAGATAATATATATCAAAAATTTCATTTGTTGGGAATTGGCTCGACTTACATTTCACCCTATCATCTTATTCTATTATATTTTATTATGTAAAGGGCGTGGGATGGATATAAACTGCCAAATTGGTCTGTCATATTTATTTGCATTTTGATACTTTTTATTATTTATTTAATTACTTTTATATTTTTCATGTTACTTTAACATGTTTTATTTATCATACATACATCCCTAAACATCAGTTTTTCTTTTATACAGGTAAAAACTTCATTTAATTTATTTGACATTAAAAAAAATTCAAATTTTAGAGTAACGTAAAATATAATTAAATTCGAAGCACGCGCATAGAGCGTATGAAAAAATACTAGTTTGAATATTAATTTATTTTGGCACACCCAATGCGTACGCATGACTATATAAATTTGTATATTAATTTATATTTTAAATTTTAGTAGGTGAAATTAGAATAATAGATTAAATAAGTGATAATAATAATAAGTCCTAAATGGAGGTTTGTATTTAGTTGTCTATTTTAATTATTAATTAAAGTATAGCAAGTTGGAAGTCCACGTGTGTATGTCGCATGTTGTCTCGTGGTTGGTGCTCTTCTTTTTCCCACTTTCGACCTCTTTTTCCCTTATTAATAATTAATAAATATAAAGCTATAACACTTGTCAAATAATTATTGGTTGATTCATAAAATTTACACACCAAATTAGATAATAAAAAATGACGATTTGTATCATAGCTCACCGTTTATATAAAGTAAAGATAGTAAAGATGATGCAACTTTTTGGGTCTAGTTTTTTCTTCAACTTGCAAGAACCAATTCTCAACTATATTTGATTTTCCATTACCTACACATTACAATTTCAATTTTCATGGATAAAACAACTTCTAATCTCATTTCTTCTAATAATCCATTTTTAATAGTACCTTCTTTCCTTTAGTTCTAGACTACGCAAGTCTTTCTTTTTAACCCCCTAAAGTTCAAAAACCTACAAAATCGAGTGTAAATAAAAATCCAAGAAAACCTTCGCAATTCGCAATTACAACCAAGATTTACAGTTGTGAAAAAAGCTATACTCTTTTCGGCCCCTCTCTGTGTGGAATCTGCTATATGTTCTTCAGTAATTAGTTCGTGTTGCGGAGATCTTCGTTCGTTGAGGATATAGATGTGGGATGTATTCAATCGTCGGATGATTGGAATTGGAACCACAAATTAAGAGTCTTAAACATTTACGATGGCGATCAGAGGGGTTGATTTTAAGTGGTAGGTTGTTTAAATCTGTAATTATTTTACCCTGAACATGTGGTTTTTTGGTTAATTGGTCAATTGTGTGTGTCCCAGTTGTAATTTCAGTGCGATTCTTGTTGCAGGTATGATGGATTTTTCCTGTCGATGCTTGCTACAAGCATGTATCCTTTGTTAATTAACGTTTCTCTTTTCTTCCATGTGTTTTGAGTCCATTTCCTGATGGAAAGGATCTGTCTTGAGTAAGTCTTTTGCAGATAGATGTGATCATGTCTTAAACTTCATTGATATAGTGTGATTTCAGATTGCTTCTTAACTACTTCATCACTAGAATAATTGTTGCAATCAACTGGGAGAAATATCATCTGTGTACTTATCCGCTACATATATGGATCGTGGTTAGTCACTTTTGAGAATTCCTTGTTTTCTTCTCTGACTTCTTTCGATTCTTTCTGGTATCCTGAGGTGGCCGGCCATCTTACGTAATAATTTGTTTTCTCCTTCCCGTTTGTAGGTTGACTATACCACTGTATTTATTTTCCGGGTCTTGATGTTTGTGGATAATGGGTTGGCTGATGGGATGGGATTGTAAGAATTCTTTTGACCTCTTTTAAACTTTCAACTATTATTATCCCATTTGTGCCATTCAAATTCAGGCGATGCAATCTTTGTCGGCATTGCACTTACTTAAATATTGTCCTGAGAATGTATATTGGCTTTTTTTGTTATTTTTAGCATCAAATTATTTGTTGTGGCCTCAGGGATCTTGGTTGGCAGCAGAGATATGCTCGTTTTGTTGGAAGAATTGTTGTACTGTCTATTCTTGTTCTTCTACTCTACCCCTTCCTATTGGCTTGGACTATTATTGGCACTCTATGGTTCACTCGCGCAAGAAGTTGTGTAAGTTTCCTTCCATTCTTGACTCTAAGAGCAATTATTGCATTTACGCAGACGTAAATTCAACTATTAAATGTTGTGCAGTTGCCTGAAGATGGCCAGAAATGGGGTTTCCTCATTTGGCTTCTTTTCAGCTACTGTGGGCTTATGTGCATCGTATGCATCTGCATTGGAAAGGTAGTGCCATATCTATTCGATTCATTACATGAGAAAAATATACACCGACGCACTCGTTACCTCGTTCTGTACTCTTATTTTCTTCATTGCAGTGGACGACTCGAAGGCAGGCACACCAATTACGCGCCCAACAAGGGATCCCTGTTTCAGAATACGGCGTAAGCTCTTTGAAATGATTTTGGACAGTACTTCATTTACTTACTTACATATATGTATCCATGACTCTCCTTTCCTTCTCAAAGTAGGTCAATTAAGTATCGTTTTTCTTACCTTCAGGTTTTGGTCGACCTCGTTCGTGTCCCAGATTGGGCTTTCGAAGCCGCGGGCCAAGAAATGAGAGGCATGAGCCAAGATGCTGCTACATATCACCCAGGGCTTTACTTGACCCCAGCCCAGGTTCAAAAAGTCTTTTTCTTTCGTAGTGCTGTAAACTCAAACTCGATAAAACAACCATCGCATCATTACTCAAAATGCCATAAAACTTGATTTTTACATCATCGCCTAAGACTCCACTATATATGTTCTTCAGAGAGAAGCAGTCGAGGCACTCATTCAAGAACTCCCAAAATTTAGGCTCAAGGCAGTTCCCACCGACTGCAGCGAGTGCCCCATTTGCCTCGAGGAGTTCCATGAAGGGAATGAGGTAATCATATGTGGTCCTAAATGCGATTTCCTTACGATCAAATAACCCTCTATTTTCTTACATAAACACAAAACAGGTAAGAGGACTCCCATGCGCACACAACTTCCACGTGGAGTGCATCGACGAGTGGCTTCGACTGAACGTAAAGTGCCCGAGATGTCGCTGCTCGGTGTTTCCTAACCTCGACTTAAGTGCTTTGTCTACCATTCAGACAGATACAGAGAGGACATCGTCCACTACTACCAACATCGTCACTACAGCTCAGTATGTAAGGAGTCAGCCGCCGAGCCATAGCTACCTTTTGAGATTGCAGGGATTGTTAAGGCAGGTTCGTTCTGAGAACGGTGGCTCGACGAGCGATGTAGAGAGCGCTGAAGCTCATTCGAGCCATGGCTCGGAGACGGTTCAGGTCGTGGTTGAAGGGCCGGGTCAGGCTCGGGCGTGAGAGAAGTGTAAGTGAACATAGAAAGAGGCTTTAATGTGTGGACTAGTTTGAACTTTTCTTTTTTGTGCTCGAGTGGAGTTTTGTTTGTAATTTGATGATCCTATTCCATAACCTAACAAGAGTTTTGTGTGTTGGTGCTGTATGATGTATATGTGTATGCTTATGCTGCTCGACAATTAAAAAATCTCAAATCAAGACTTTTTTCGAGACTATTGACTGGGAATAAAGTCTATCGATCAAGATTCAAAAATTGCATCGTATTCTTGGCGTTATTACGCTCAGGCCCAGTTCTGAATTTGGATTGAGAAACCCAGAAAAGATTTCATTGGGATGAACAAAACCCTTTTAATCCTTGAAAATTTATTGTAAGTTTTTCAAGAAAAAAAAAAAGAAACTTTTCGAAAAATTTATGGAAGTACCCTAATGCTAGTTCTGAGAACCCGAGGCAGGAGGAAGCCAGAAGTGATCGTTCATTCTTTTTTCTTTGACTTGGCGAGAACAGAGAATTAAATTGTAACGAAACGCTGCGAACTTCCCTTTGCCTCCACCAATAACTGACACTCGTCTATCTCATATCGTTCAGTGATTCATGTGCGTTGTACGCTAATTCGGTTGATCGTGATTTTTGGGAACAACATAGGTTGGAAGGCAAGAGAAGGTTAGTAGTGTGTTGATGCGGAAGTATGTAGATTTCCATCATTATGTATTTGTTAGGAGTTTCGATCATTGTATGTTAATATTGCGCTTCCTTGAAGATTGCAATGCTCTGAAGCCTACGTCGTATTCACGAATGATTGTGTGTTTTTTTTTTTTATTTATTTCGTTTTAAAAGTGTGGTTGAGCGTAATTGGGTCTGTAATTCAATTGAGTATCAGAGTCTTGGTAGTACATTGAACAAAAAGGATAACAACTGAATAGATAGTAATTTGATACCTATTTGTAGAATGATCATTGCTCCATTGGTCTGAAATACTGCTGAGCATGAACCACTGTGGTTAGGAGTTCTAATGCTTAAAAACTGATAGTACTGACTTTTTATTCGTTTCTTTTCTCAAGTGCACTTCTGGGTTGGGTTCAGCTCTACAGCCAATAAGTTCCGATGTATGCAAGGACAATAAAGTATAAAAATCGAAGTTGGAGTTATTTGGTTCGTCATGGGAAATACTATGTTAGTTCCGCCGTCCGTGGATATTCTGCTGGGCTATGTTCAAGTTCTGCTATCCTAGATTGCCGTATTACTACTGAGAGGCATATATCAAATACGTCGTTGTTGGCCCTTGCTTCTAAAAGAAGATGTACAGCATCGCATTCAAGGTTGGAATATAGTTGGAGAACCTCCTTGTTGAGGTTATATAGTTCTGAAGGCGATGGAAAGAACACAAGCGAAGATAATAAGCATGTTGATTCAAAAAATGTGTCAGAATGTGACAAGGAAAAGATTAATATAGCTGACGGTGTAAGGCATTGTGATGCACATTCACAACTCGGGCAACAAGATCAAATGGAATGGCTCAGAAATGAAAAGGTGACTATGGAAAATAAGAGTAAAGATTCACCCTTTCAATCTCGACGAGAAAGATTCAGAAACGAGTTCTTGCGTAGGGTTGTTCCATGGGAAAAAATAACCGTCTCGTGGGACACTTTTCCTTATTATCTGAGGTATGTGCGATTTCATATTGTATCTTATACTCTCTCTCTCTCTCTCTCTCTATATATATATATATATATATATATATATATATATATATGTTTATATATCAATCAGCACATAAACTTTGTTTCTGCAGTGAACATACTAAGAACCTTTTGGTGGAATGTTCGGCATCCCATTTGAGACAAAAGAAGTTTGCCGCAGAGTATGGAAGCCGCCTGACTTCGTCAAGTGGGAGAATTTTACTTCAAAGCAGTCCAGGTCTATTTTTTTGCAGGCTTACTTTAAACTTCAGTAATGAAATAATATTGGAATGCTAGATATCTATTTATCGCTGAATGGAAGTAGTTTTAACATCTGATAATATCAATTTATTGGATGAAGGTATGGAACTGTACCGTGAAAGAATGGTCAGAGCACTTGCTAGGGATATGCAAGTTCCACTTATGGTACTTGATAGCAGCATTTTGGCTCGACATGTAAGCTTGTTACGATTCAATTGTGATTCATCAATTTCCTTTTTACGTTCATTCACTTGTTTCACAATGGACATTTTGATAGCGCTTAGTGTACTACTATTTATGCCTCTATAATATTTTGAAAGAGCAACAAGACGCTGGGTTTCAGCTGCGATATTTTGTATGTGAGAACACTCAGGATTTTAGTGAAGATGAAAGTGAAACAGATGAGGACAATGTGGATTCAGTTGAAGAGAGTGTGTCGGAATCTGAAGTTGACGATGGCAGTAGTGGTGAGGCAGGTAGTGATAATGATGTCCAAACGTCTGCCGAAGCTTTGAGAAAGCTTATCCCTTACAGCATTGAAGATTTTGAGAAGGTAACATCATGCGTAATACACGTTTTCATGGTGCATCCGAGAAAGAAAATCGGATTTCTGTGACCAAATGATTGAGTCGTGATTGTTCTCTATTGAATGTTTGTAATGTCCTGATGGCAGAGTGTTTCTGGAGAGTCTGAAACCTCTTCATCATCCTCAAAACCAGAAGAGCCTTCTGATAAACGCCCGTTAAGGAAAGGTAAATGAAGTTTTATTTGAACAAACGGATTGGATAACGGGTTTAGAAACACTCAAAATAATTTCCCATCTGACTGAAACTATAACCTCTTTGTATCATGGATGATTGCTGTTGGTGGCATTCTTCACTTGAAATATGTGTATAAATTGTCTTTCTGTTTCCAGGGGATCGTGTTAAGTATCTTGGTCAGCCGATCAAGGTTGAAGATAAGGACATGTAACTTTCACCTTCACTTTCTGATCTTGATGATAACTCAGAAGTTTCACTGTTTTCTTGAATGTGAATTATGAGCAAGTTCCATTTACGATGCTATCTATTTAGGACTTTGCCTAGCGATCAACGGGGCGAGGTGTATGAAGTGAATGGCGACCAAGTGGCTGTTATATTTAATCTTACTGATAACACTTCAGAAGAGGGAAAAGACGAAACTGCTGAGCCCGCTGAAAAAACGTGTATTTTTTGGCTTCCAGGTATAAAATGGTTTTGATGTGTTCCAATATTGAACAGTATCTTGTTTTTTTCACCACTAATACCGCTTAGTCACTTGACGGTTATTGCTCCTGAACATAGTTTCTAATAGATAAATTTTGGGAACAATGAATGATAAAAATATGATGTTCTTGTGTTTGGTTCTAAACAATGGTTTGTGGAACTATTGGCCAGATTAAGCAGTTGACACTTAGAAAATCTGTGAGATTGTTTAATGGGCGATGATAGAAATGGAATTATCCGTTTAGATCTGGAGAATTTTTTGTCATGGTTTGCCTCATTCTTGACTATAAGGTCTTCACAAAAAGGTTGCATTGCTCCTTCTAATTTACAGTGAAGGATATTGAGCGTGATCTTGATGCTCAAACTCATGACTGCTATCATGCCATGGAAGTGCTATGTGAGGTACTTTCTGGCGGTTGGTTATTGTCATGCAAAATTTTGTAAGAGTTTCAGTTGTATTCCATTATTGTCTTGTATGCTGAATCTTGATATTGATGCAGTTTTTGGAGTCTCAACAACCACTTGTTGTCTACTTCCCAGATTTTTCTCTTTGGGTATCCAGGGCAGTATCGAAGCCCAACCGCAAAGATTTTGTTCACAATGTGAAAGAGATGTTTGACCGTTTAGAAGTGCCTGTAGTTTTTATTTGTGGGCAGAATAAACTTGAAACGGACTCGAAAGAAAAAGAGAAGTTCGTAAGTTTTTATTACCAAAACATTGATCCAATTTATCGACTATTATGTTGCTTCTATGCCAACGCCTCCTTTTGGATTTTGCAGACAATGATACTTCCGAATTTGGGCCGTCTTGCTAAATTGGTAATGTTAAGACTTCTGTGAATCTTGTGTTATACCAATCTTTGGCCTTCTGTTCCATTTAAATACTTTTGATTGGAACTCTGATTTATAAAGTTTGAGTTTTTTCCTGACATTTCTTCAGATGGTGATGATTTCGTCGTTGACTATCAACTTAAATGTAAAATTATAGCGATCCTTCTTTCTCAGCCTCTTCCTCTAAAGAGACTAACTGAGGGATTGAAATACAGTAAGCGTTCAGATGACAATGAAGTATCTAAGTTATTCAGCAATGTCATATCTGTCGTTCCCCCAAAGGTAACTTTTTCTAAAATGCATTGCCTTGTTTATTTGAAATTTCACATTTAATTCATAAGTTTGGTGCTAGTTTAGATATCATTAGTTATATACTGCTACGTCCGTCTCTCTAGCACTTTCTAAAACACAAACACGTAATTGCAGGAAGAAGATATTTTGAGAACATTCAACAAACAGATTGAGGAAGATAGGAAGATAGTGATTTCTCGAAGCAACATAAGTGAAATTTATAAGGTCAATACACTTTGTCATCTCTTGGTTTGCATTTATATAGCTTTTCGTGTTACGCATTTGTCTGTAGCTGGCTAACAGAATTATTTGCACGTATCATTTCAGGTTTTTGAGGAACACGACTTATCATGCATGGACTTATTGCATGTAAACACTGATGGTGTTATACTCACAAAACAGAGTAATGATAGTCATTGTTTCTCTATAAAATTGCAAAATTAGTGAAGGCTTCATTGGATTTAGGAAGCATATCTTCTTTAGAGCGTTTTTTTTAATCCTTAGCTTCTTATGGATATCATGCTCAAAGCTTAAAGTTTTATATTTTTTGAGGTTCTTTCGGACTTTTAATCCACTTTGTTTACAATTACAGAAGCTGAAATGGTTGTTGGTTGGGCCAAGAATAACTACCTTTCGTCGTGCCTCCTCCCTTGTGTTAAGGGGAACCGTTTGCATCTGCCTCGTGAGAGGTGGTTACGTTCTTCTGAGCCTTTTTGTTGTATTATTATGTTGAATGACCACTTCAATTCAACTAAAAGCTTAAGTTCGAAGGAGTGTATCATATTTTGATTCTATATATTTTATTAACAAAAATCAATTTCATTCTTGTTGTCGTTGACCATATGTCAATTTTCACATGTAGCCTTGAAATTGCAATCTTGAGGTTGAAGGATCAGGAAACAACGTCCAAAAAGACTTCACAGAATCTGAAGGTATTTTCTTCTTTTCGATAACAAAGCCCCTCGTTAATTTGTCGAATAGACTCGAATCACTCTGTGTATAAATGGGGCAACTCCACCTAACCCCAATTGATTTTAGAATGGAACCCTGTAATTTAACACCTTACAAAAAGCAAATTCAATTCAACGCTTAATTTGCTGCAGAATCTTGCTAAGGACGAGTATGAGAGTAACTTCATTTCAGCAGTCGTTCCGCCCGGCGAAGTAGGTGTCAAATTTGACGACGTCGGCGCACTTGAAGACGTGAAGAAGGCATTGAACGAACTCGTCATTCTCCCAATGCGTAGGCCTGAGCTGTTCACCCATGGAAATCTGCTGCAGGTATATGTGTGTGTGTGTGTATTCGAACGATTTCTTGCGTTTTGCAAATCATAAACATGTTCGTCGATAGCCATGCAAGGGGATATTACTATTCGGCCCTCCTGGTACTGGGAAAACCCTCATGGCTAAGGCACTTGCAACTGAAGCTGGAGCTAATTTCATCAGTATTACAGGCTCCACGCTCGCGTCCAAGGTTTGTCGAACTTAGGACTAAATGCGATAACGTAATCCCGTCCTTTACAAGCATTTTTTTTTTTAAATTAGAGCTGAAAATACACGTTTTCTCGGCGTTGGGTTTGTTAAAATTTGATGTTGAGAGCAATCCTCTGCGCTCATCATATCCTGTTTCTTTTCTCCCTTTTGCGCTTTAATCGTTTTTTTCTTTTCCCATGCAGTGGTTTGGGGACGCCGAAAAGCTCACTAGAGCGCTCTTTTCTTTTGCCAGTAAGCTGGCGCCTGTAATTGTCTTCATCGACGAGGTATAACATTTTCATTCTCTATTTCGATTTTCCCACCACAAGTCTGATTCTTTTCTCGCTTCGTACGCCAATGTAAACCTGCGGATAGGTCGACAGTTTGCTAGGCGCTCGTGGAGGTTCTTTCGAGCACGAGGCTACGAGGAGAATGAGGAACGAATTTATGGCCGCTTGGGATGGTTTGAGGTCCAAAGACAGCCACAGAATTCTCATCCTCGGCGCCACGAATAGACCATTTGACCTCGACGATGCTGTCATTCGACGCCTGCCGAGAAGGCAAGATGCGATTTTGGAAGAAAATTGCTTCCATTTTTCTAATTATGAATGTTTTGTCCTTTTGTTTTAGGATCTACGTGGACTTGCCAGACGCTGAAAACCGTCTCAAGATACTGAAGATCATACTAGCGAGTGAAAATCTTGAATTGGGATTTTCTTTCAGACGACTTGCTAATGCCACCGAAGGCTATTCGGGGAGCGACTTGAAGGTAATGGAAGGGCTTTAAAAGCTCGTTAGAAAGCAATGATCGTGGGCTCTTTTTTTTTTTTTGGCCTAAACTCTCTTACGATTCGATCTTTTTGCAGAACCTTTGCGTGGCTTCAGCGTATAGGCCCGTCCAAGAATTACTGGAGAAAGAAGACAAGGTGAACTCTATGGATGACTTCGTTCTTCGAACATTTTATGACGACCCTTTTTTCAACTGTCACTGAGATTGCTGTGAATTATATTATCCTATTCAGGGAGATAAAGTCGATGGCCTTCCCTTGTTGAGACCACTCAATCTCGACGATTTTACCATCTCCAAAGCCAAGGTAAGAAGATTGACAGAAAAACAACATATTTATGGGCCTTTGTTGCTTCCAAAGTTGTTGAAATTATTTTGAAATCCTTCCCAAAGCTCGGTTAATTCGACTGCAGGTGATCGATCGTCATAGGAAGAAGTTTTATTACGTTTGTCTTCGCCGTATGAAATCTTTGGATTCGATTGGTTTTCTTTTTTTTTTTTTTTCAGGTTGGACCGTCGGTTGCTTACGATGCTGCGAGCATGAACGAGTTAAGAAAATGGAACGAGCAATACGGTGAAGGCGGAAGCAGAAGAAAATCTCCTTTTGGATTTTGAAAACTTTCTTACAAACCTTTTGTGACTTGTTTTTATTATTTAATTCTTATTAGGAATTGCCTACATAAACAGCTTCTGATCTGATAGTTGTAAGAAAATACCTGTGTCAGGGCGCAGAGAGGAGGAAGTAAGTTAGGCAGAAAATGATCTTTATTATGTTTTGATGCTTTTTCATTAACCAAAAACTAAGTTAAAAAAAGTCTAAACAACTTTAACATGTCTCTACTCTACGTAACAAAAGGAACTCAGTAGAGAAAAGATTCTCATGATGAGAAGCACACACCGATCAATAAGAAACAAAAAGAACAAAAGTTCGAGATAAAATGAGAACTAAAGTTTGGAAAATAAAAAGAGATGAAGACCCCATAAAAAGGAAGTACCCTTGCTACAAAATTTGGATTATGATTTTCTCAAGAAAGGTTGGGGACAGAATTAAAGGGACAGTAATAAATAAACTCCAGCTCTCGAGTTTTTCAAAGGCCAATTTCGACACAAATAAATACAATGCATGAAAAAATAGTTCTAACAAACGTCTTCACTCTTCATCTAACAAAAGAATTATGAAAAGGTAGGAATAATAATCAGCGATGATCGATTCACACGTGGCGTAATGTCAATGGATTGCCAATGCCAAGCGAAGCACATGAACATGTGTTCAACTGGTGGAGAGCGGAACTCGAACCAAACCAAACGATGGTGACATTTAACTTGAATCATTAAATTATTCATCCATCACTTTGACCGTTTTCTCTGAAAAAGTTCTCCTTTGATGTGCGCCGTTTCGTCGTCAGGAGAATAATAGTCAATTTCGCAACTTACTTTTTTTTTTCCTCACTCCATTCAGGGGTTTTACAGCTCCGCTCAGCTGTTAGGCTCTGCTGATTTCGAAATCTTTTGAGGTAAATCTCTATGATTGTCTTCTTGTGATGTAATTTCAAGTTTGACGATGACCCATTGTCTGATTTCGTCGTTTTATAAGGATCTGTCTCTTTCAAGATCGAACCTTTTTTTTGGTCTGAGCCAGGGAAGGAGGAGCGATCGATATCTGGGTTTGAAGGTATACCAATGGAAAGAGCTCAGAGGTTGATGATTGAGATTCTAACAGAGCCTCAAAGAGGTGGGCAATCACTGATAGGAAGTATAAAGATCGCCGTTATGCCCATAGCAAAAGTGTTCACCGTGTGTTCATTGGGGCTGTTATTGGCTTCCAAGTATGTCAACGTTTTGCCTGCAAATGGAAGAAAGCTCTTGAATGGGGTCAGTTTTATACGATGGAATTCTTTGTTCTTTCCCCCTTTTTGGTCCTCTATGACCATCGATCTACTGATTCTTGCTTGTTAAACGCAGCTTGTATTCTCTCTGCTTCTTCCCTGCTTGATTTTCTCTCAATTGGGAGAAGCCATTACATTTGAGAAGCTGCTCCAATGGTGGGCATTTGTTGTAAAAGAGAAATGCATTTGTCAATCTTGGATGATAATTTATTTACTTCCTCTTTTTTCTGTTTAAATTTCAGGTGGTTCATTCCAGTCAATATTGTTCTTGCAGGTATAGCAGGATCTCTCATAGGCCTCGTCGTTGCCTCCATTGTTCGCCCGCCTTACCCTTTCTTCAGGTTTACCATAGTACAAATTGGAATAGGTACGTAAGAATTCTCAGTTCTAGTTCACGGTTTCGTTTTTGCTCAATATTCAGACGATCGTCAACTTCAAGAAAATTCGTCCTTTAGATGGAAAAGCTTAGGAATTAGGAACCAATAGCCTCGCTCCATTTCTTTTGTTTGGGTTCGTTGTAGATTGATCAAGAAGCAGAATACTTGCAGTTTTAGCCTATTTTCACGCGCTTTTTCTTGGAGCCAAAAACAACAAACTCATTTATTGCTAATTCGTAATAACGGGACTTCAAATTTTCAGGTAATATCGGTAACATACCCCTTGTCTTGATGGCCGCTTTATGCCGAGACAAATCAAACCCTTTTGGAGATACCGACAAATGTTCGCGCGATGGAAATGCCTACATCTCATTCGGCCAGTGGGTAAGTAGTACTGCCTAGAAACAATTTTTCGAAAATTACTGATATTTATCATCTAAAGGATTCAACTTTTTTTACTTAGATGGGTAATTTTTTTTTTTTTTTCTTTTTCCTTTCTGGATTCGTGTAGGTTGGTGCGATTACTCTGTATACGTATGTTTTTCATATGCTCGCTCCTCCTCAACCTGGTGGATGGGAAGCTGTGTATAGTAGTGATATTCCCGTGAAGAATCCCTCGAGGATTATTACTTCACATCATCAAACTGCAGCGAATAATAGTTCTCCCGAGCTTCAACCCCTTCTTACCGAGGAGGTTGCTCAGACTCATTCAAGCACGGCGAAGAAAGATTCGGTGGGAAACCTCGTACTAAAAAAAAAAAAAGCTCTTTTTTGGTGCATTTAGTTAGTGCATCATCGTAGCAGCAGTTAGAATATTTCTTGTTGCTTTACTTGATTCTCATGCAGGTCAAGGATTTCCTGAAATACTTGTACGAAAAGTTGAAGCTCAAGCAGATAATGCAACCCGCAATAATTGCTTCGGTAAGTTAAATATCGGATAGAGGTATATTCCAAAAACACTTCAAGTCCATCACAGTACGAAGCATTCATTGTTTTTTTTTCCTGATAGAATCAGTGAATCTTTTAGCTGGCTGACGTAGATTTCCCGTAACTTCGTACATTCCATCTTTGCCACCTCTCTGACAACTTATTACACGTCATAATTCTCTTACAGATCGTTGCCATATTAATCGGATGCGTTCCCTTCCTTAGAAAACTAATCTTCACTTCGAATGCTCCTCTCTACTTCTTCACCGATAGCTGCATGATTCTCGGGTATAATAAGCCTCGCCTCCTCTTTATGACTTAGAACTACACTTTCTACTAAAATTGATAACGTATTTATCTCATTTACTTATCAGGGACGCCATGATTCCATGCATTCTGTTGGCCCTAGGCGGAAATCTCATCGAAGGTAAGCCCCGAATTTCCATCAACTTTATATACGTCTGGCAACTAATAATTTGGTCCTATAACTTTCAACAAAATCGCCTTTAGTCCTCACTTTTCCTCTATACAAAACCAGTCCAATATGTTCAGTTCATTCATCATAAACAGTCCTTTTAACTTCCAAGCAGATCACTCTCAGTCGTGTCTAAACTTTCCTCTTCACAAAACTTGTCATGCCACGTCATCTATCTTAAACAGTCATTTCCCGCCACGTCACCCTTTTTTTTCTTCTTTGTGAAGCGTAGGGGTGACATGGCTTTCTCTCATTAGCATATAATTTGACCCGAAAAAAAGGACCGTTACAATAAATGACGTAAACATATTGGACCAGTTATGTACATGAAAAAATTAGAAGATAACGAGAAGGCAACTACACTATATGCTAGTACTTTCTGCACACTCTATGCGTGTACTTAAAAATATAATTTATAGTTAATAATGAAATATAGTTTTAAATATATAAAGTTAAAATTAATGTGTTGGGGTATAATTACAATAACTAAGAAATTTAGAAGTGAGTGATAACTTGTTAAAATTAATCAAATAGCATGACTAAATTGCAAATAAAATGACAGATCAAATTGGCAGTTTTTAGCTACACTAGACCTTTTATATAATATAAATATATATATCAATTTTTTTTATTTGTTGGATTTAGGTCCCGGGAGTTCGAAACTAGGGTTTAAGACGACGGCGGCGATCGTGTTCGGGCGATTGGTCTTAGTCCCGCCCGCGGGTTTGGGGATCGTTACGTTAGCCGACAGGCTCGGTTTCCTACCGCCCGGCGACAAAATGTTTCGATTCGTTCTTCTTCTTCAGCACACGATGCCCACCTCCGTCCTCTCGGGGGCCGTGGCTAACCTCCGAGGGTGCGGAAGGGAAGCCGCGGCGGTTCTTTTCTGGGTTCATATCTTCGCCGTCTTTTCGATGGCGGGTTGGATCATTCTTTATCTCAACATCCTCTTTTAGTTAGTTTGTTAGTTAGTTAAATCCCTTTTTATGACATGTTAAATGGACGAGGGAGAGGTACTTCTTTATCTTCATTCTATTTAGTTAGTAATTAATGATGTCGTATGGGTTATTATTTGTCTTTATATTTGCTTTTCTTTGAAGGAAGGACTTGATTGATTGTGTGAACCGTGAAAGTGGGCTGTTCTTTGTCCGTGTGAGCATGAATCAAGTACAAAGCTGAATATGTTATACAAGTTGTTAATCTATCGATGTTTTTCTTTTTTCTTATGTCACATGTGTTTTGTGGTGCATTATTATGGGCCAATTCCATCTATTAGACCATTTTCAACCGAACCAAACATAAAAAAAATAATACTCTAGCCAACGCTCGAATGCATACAAAAAATGAGTTTTATGTCATTTTCTCTCCTACAAACTCATACATGTGTTTCCATTTAACACCAATACGTAAGTTTTATATCTCACAAAGCAACGCATACTAAATTTAGTGATTCCTTGTATTACATAAATTACTATAATTGCCTTTTTTATTATTATTTAATTGTTTTTTATTAATTTACCACATGTATAATGTTCAAAATTGTAAAAAACATAAAATATTTATTAAAATTTAATCTAAGAAAATATTATTTATTTAATTATTATGTGGGTAATATTGAAAAGCTGTAATATATGTGGGTCGTATTAAAAAATTATTAAAGTTGATGCGAAAGAGAATATATTACTTTTAAGTTTATGAATGAGTAGATTGAATCCTCTGTTCCAGATTAGTGTTCCAATCTGGTATTCCAGAATTGTGACAAGTGTATAATTGGTCAACTGAGTTTAACATTTGTCGGGAAATGGTTGGTGGAATACAAAAGTGGAACACAGTTGTGGCACAAACAATCCGAAACCGTGAATGAGGTCGATGGTTAGAGAAGAATTAATGCATTTTGAATCAATTTGCGTTTGAGAATTAGTTTTTTAACTCGGGAATGCATTATTATTACTTCCGATACATGAGATAGAGGGTTGTGCCAGAAAGCATGCGGAAAGAGGGGTGACCGACCTTGCCTTGGCATATATTTAATATGCATTTTAGAATGTTAGATATGTATTTATGTTGTGAATTATATTTAGGTATGTTTATGCATTTATTTATTTCGTAAGTGTCACATGCTTTGAGGTTGGGGCATTGGAGTTTCCAATTAATGGTGTGGCTTGGCATTAAAGGTCAACTATAGTCGTTAAAATGATTCATCAATATAGCAGTTGAACCGTCATATTTCTATACGTAATAATAATAAAAAAAAAGAAAAAAGACGAAAAAAGCAACTAAGTTTCGACAATTATAAGCAAAATTTGAGTGTGAAATTGGATTTTACATTAATTTTGTCGCAAGTTATCATTATTATTTTACGTAGTTTATCATATTTCTTACCGCTTTAACCGGCTAACAATATTATGAAATTCTTGTATTAATATCTTTGACCCTTTGCAATCAATATGGTCGGTAAGGCTTAGATATGTTATATACCTAATATAAAATATTAACATATTATCTTTGAAGCATAACATAAATATTTTTATTAAATAAAATATACATGCAATAACAGCTGGTATCTGAAGTATATTATGTACATATTTTTCTTTATTATTTTTTATTCCTTTCTAGATGAAGAGAACATGCGCTTGCCTCCCTCCGTCCCTCATCCATCACATAGATCTAGCGGCAGTAAGTATACTATTTAGTATTTCATTTTTATTATTTAAATAAAAAATTAAACTATTTCATGAATCTGACGAGTGTATCTTCCCACACGTAGTAGAGTCATCTTCACCGATCGATCTTCCACATTGCTGCACAAGAGAAAAGCAAAACAAGAGGAAGAAGAAGAAAGCGTATTCGTTCTCTGTGATTCTGTTTTCCTCAATGGTTAATGATGCGCGCCTACATGGAGCAGATAGACTGGGTAGAGTAGAGTAGAGCTGTTGAATGATGTTTGTTGACTAGACGATGGTGAGGATATAGCCGTCGACGATGAATCGTACGTTGAGAGATTCTCGGAATGTTGCGTTGCGTCACCGGCGAGAGCTGAGCTTTAACAGCAAGGACTCGTCCGGCGACGATATAAATCTCGACGATCTCTTCTTCTCTGAGAGTCGTCGCAGCGTCTCCCTCGCGTCCCTTGACGAATCCGATGCTCCTCGTAAGTCCGGCGTCAATTTTTTTCTTCTGAAAATGCACAATCTGCATTTATAATCGGCGACGATGCTTGTTTTTTTCCCCCTTTTATGGCTTTTACCGCTGCTGATGGTGAAACGCATCGCCAGTGTTTTTCGATGAAAAGAAAACGCCGAAACGACGTCGTACCTTCTTAGGCTTACTTTACAATTTACATGGATATCTCGGCAAAATCGAGTGTCGATCCCTAACATTTAGCTTTTTTACTAGTTTCGGCGAAATTGGGAAGATTGTCGATTGGATCTGTGAAACAGGGTAAGAGTGGATTGGAAGATTTGATCTCATCCGTCGACGGAGGAAAGAACGATTATGATTGGTATTTTATACTTCTTTGCTCTAGTTTATTGTTATATGGCTTTTCGTCCGTTGAGTATTTCGTGTTCAATCAGATCTGAAAGAGTGTCTTACTATTAGCTGGGTACACTTGCGGTTTTGCAATAGTGCCTGTCTGAGTTTATGCATGCTTTTTTTTTGGGAAAACCATAGCACAAACTGCGCTGTAAATAAAAAAAAAAAAAAATTGGGTTGACCAAGAAAATGGAAAACCAATATAGTGAGCTGTGCAATCGGAGAAAGGGTTGATATCTTAAAATGTTCTCATTACTGGGCTCTTGGACAATTGATTGAGATTGTGGTTGTCTTAGAAAGATAACTTTCTTTCAGTTCAGTTGTGATACTTTTTTTCCTTTTCAAAATGAAAGGCTTCTTAGTCCTCCTGGAACTCCCTCGGTTCCTCCTTCGGATGAAAACGACAATCAACGTCTTATGGCTCGAAGAAATGGTCCAGCGGCAGGCCGATCAACGTCTACTACCAAAGCATCAAGGGTAAGGCACTAAAGCCATTTCTCCTTCACAAACATAAGAGATCTCTGCACATACTTAACCTGGCCGAGTCCTATAATCTAATGTTGATGTTACGATAATATTCCAGTTTACTGCTGCCCATCTTTATCCCAAGCACTACATACTCTATATATTCTGAACTGCCATTTGTACACTTTATAAGGAACCAATGTGTGACCCGCTATATTTTTCAATTTCAGCTCTGTGTATCTCAGTCAGAGGTTACCCGCCCCACAAAACCGACCCGAAGCAGTTCGGTGACCCGACCCTCTGTGTCGAGCTCCTACTCGAACAAGCCAACTTCCATTCTCAACACAAGCTCTGCCTCTGTCTCATCTTACATAAGGCCATCCACCCCAACCCGCCGCTCACCTTCAACAACAAGGCCCTCAACTCCTCCCAGCCGCCCAACGCTCTCAAGATCCACCACTCCTTCTAAGCCTCGCCCCGCCCGAGCCCCAACATCTTCAGCGGACAAACCAAGGCCATCGACCCCAACCTCAAGGCCGAAAATCTCCACATCATCAAGGCCGTCTACTCCCACTCGCCGTAACTCGGCGCCTTCTCTATCTCCAGCCAATGGGCCTGCGACACCTGGCGGGCGTACGATTTCCAACGGGCGGGTCTGCGCGTCTCTCTCCCGCCCGAGCTCCCCTGGCCCACGGGTTCGACCCGCCCTGCCCCAGCCCGTCGTTCTTCCCGATTTTCCACTCGAGAAGCCTCCCAATCTACGAACCTCTTTGCCCGATAGGCCGATATCTGCCGGCCGGTCCAGGCCTGGTTCAGCCGCTACTGTGAAAGGGAAGTCAGAGAATATTACTACTAATGGAAGGAGACAATCGTCGCCATCGGTCGCAAAGGGTCGTATTTCCGAGCCCAACGGAAGGAGTCGAACGCCCGCCAGAGCACAGACGAGCGAAGCGGGGGATAGTCGTCGGGAAATGCTCGTGCGTAGGCCGTCGGCGGCGAAGTCGTCGCCGTCGTCCTCCGAGAGCAATGGGTTTGGTAGGACGATTTCGAAGAAATCGCTCGACATGGCTATACGACATATGGTAACTTCTATTCTAATTTTCTATCTATATGCATTTCATGGCCTATAATTGCTCCATGCACTTGTTTGGTCAGATCTATCCTACCCATTTCTGTATAATCCAATTCGTTTAGATTTTCAAATGATGTGTCAAAAATCTAGCGGATTGATTGATAACTTTTGAGTGGAGTTGAATTATACCCAAGTGGATAGGACGAGACAAAACCTAGTTATTTCAATGTCCGACTTTTTTTTGCATGATTTGCAGGACATTAGAAATGGGGGGAATGGAGCGCAACGTCCTCTTACGGGCTCGAATCTGTTCCCCCACAGCATCAGATCGAACAGTAGTAACCAGCAGAAAAGCCAGCGCAGTGTGACCCCCGCCGCCGCCGCCTATGCAGAAAATATCGATCGCACGAATCGATTCTCGGAGAGTGGTAGCGAGGAAGAAAAGTCTCAGTCGTCGGCGAAGGTCGCAAACATAGACGTCTACGAAAGCTCTCGCTATGACATGATTCTTCTCAAGGAGGATCTGAAGAACGCAAACTGGCTTCGTAGCCTCGACGGTAAGTCGGACTCGGGACCTATTTTCGATAACGGGCTCGAACTTCTTCCCGAGCCTTTCGATGCTTTGTGAGACATTGTTGAGTATCCTTATATTCCATTGACGCCGTTGTGTTTTTTCGCTTCCACTTGGTTGCTGCTGTTCTGTTATAATATATCATGATGGTCCATGGAGATTGATTTTTTATGCAATATTGACCAAGAGTTTGTCATGAGTTTAGTTTTATTTAACGCAAGAAATGGAAAACATGTCGTGATTAAAATTGGTGGGGCACATCCCACGCCATAGGTGCGAAAAAACGAAGTGGTTTCAAGCGGGCTCGAACCTAGTTAATTTATCTTATTGGGCTCTATGGTGACGGCCCATTTATAGGGCCAAGAAAGATCAGTGCCCAAAGCAAGGAAAGAAGCCGAGGCGATCTTCTTCTTCTGTTCCTACGTAATCGCATTAAATTATCTTCCTTGCTTTCCCAAGAAGTTTGTGTCATGGACGAGAAATCTAATGTCGATGATGCGCGTAGATACAGAGGCTCATTATTTCTCCGTCGATTATTTTGTCTCGACTTGCTGCTCAGCTCAGCTTGTCCAGCAGCATTTCCTAATCGACAAATCTGATGACGATTGCGATTATCTCATCATCAACCATCGCCACCTCTGAAGCATGCAGCTCAATCGGTACCGTGTTGTACTTGGACTCCATTTCCTCTTTGATCACTCTATATAATCAAGTTTTTCGCTTTTCAAGTTTCAAGCTCTAGTTTTCGAGATTAATCGTCACTTGCATCGTTTGTTCCTGCAATGAACAGTTATTGCTGCATCTTATGAATTCCAGGATTCTCCGAGGAAAGGTGTGTCTGATCAAGCCCACAGATGCTGCAAGAGAGCATCGTTACTGTAGGCTGTTCGTTTTGGAAGAAGGTGTTGCATTTCTTGCTTGCTCACGTGTTCAGGTTCGAATGTGTTTACAAGTTTTCATTTCCTCTCTTTTCACTCTATATATGTTGCTGATGGCTAACCGCTTTGGTTGATTGCCTCTTCGATCCCCTTCTTTGGTGAATTTTTCTTTATCAGCTGTTGAAAACTGAAGCAAATCCTCTGTGAGTGAATTTGGGATTCCTTAAAGATGTTAATGCTGTGACGGATGATAGGGTAATGTTAAGGTTCCTTCTTCGAGCTCAAGCTTTTCGCTATTACAACAAATCCTGATATCCTGCAATAGAAGGATGAAACAATATGATGCCCCATAAAGTAATGTCCCACCATTTTCAATTATCACAAATTGTGAGAGAAGGCATTAGGTGCACCTTTGCTTTGAAGTTTAACTACCTTAGCAATTCACGTTTGTCTGCTGATCTCATGCATCTCTTGTATAAATTCACCCCTCTGTCTCAGCATCGATTCGATGATAAGGGATGGATTTTCGTTCGGTTTTCATAACTTTCTGCCTCCTAACGTTTCTGAGTAGCATGTCGTCTAACGCCGAGTTGGATGTTCGCTCAGCAGAGTATATTACCACTGATTTCCTTCGTTTCGTTTATTACATCATCGCATCTAATGTCTGGCTCTTTCTCTGCTTGAACAAAAGGTCTCATGACCACAGGCCAATGGAGGACGACCCATGGACCATGGTTCAGAGAAACGGCAACCAATTCATAGTCGATGGCCAGCCATTCTACGTCAATGGGTTCAACACATACTGGCTAATGGTCTTCGCAGTGGACCAATCAACTAGAGACAAAGTCAGCCAAGTGTTTCAACAAGCCTCCTCTGTGGGCCTATCAGTCTGCAGAACTTGGGCCTTCAACGACGGCCAATGGCGGTCCCTACAGGAATCTCCCTCAGTCTACGACGAAGACGTCTTCAAGGTAGTAAACAAACTATTCGGAACCTTTACCTTGATTGAGCTACGCATTCGTTTGTGTTTTTTTTGTTGTCTTTCTCAGGCGCTGGATTTTGTAATAAGCGAGGCGAAAAAGTACAGAATAAGGCTCATACTGTCGCTGGTGAACAACTGGGAAGCGTACGGCGGGAAATCGCAGTACGCAAAGTGGGGTAGAGAAGCCGGCCTGAACTTGACGTCTGACGACGACTTCTTTTCTCACCCGACCCTCAAGGGCTATTACAAGGACCACGTTAAGGCGAGCGTTTTTATATTTTTCCCCGAATTTTTTTTAAGGAGGGCTTAAGATCTCTGGTTCTGGCGTGCAGACGGTTCTAAACAGACTGAACACCTTCACCAACGTGACTTATAAGGACGACCCGACGATCTTCGCCTGGGAGCTGATGAACGAGCCGAGGTGTGAGTCGGATCCTTCGGGAGATACGCTTCAGGTTTTTTTTTTTTTTTTTTTTTTGCGTTTTCTTACATGCTCTTCGAACCTTAATATGGCGCGAAAAAGTGCTAGTACGTCTGTGTATTTCGTCGTAGAATTGGATAGAAGAAATGGCGGTTTTTGTGAAGAGCATTGATCCGAAGCACTTGGTGGAGATAGGCGTCGAAGGTTTCTACGGTCCTTCGACCCCTAACAGAGTTCAGTATAACCCTAATACTTACGCCCAACGAGTGGGGACGGACTTCATACGTAACCATCAAGTTCTTGGAGTCGATTTCGCCTCTGCTCACATCTACCCCGATACTTGGTAAGATGATCGACAACCCTATCATATTTTGAGAAATGCTTTCCTAAATCCTAATAGGAGTAAATTTAACTTGTCCCATAACTTTCACGAAATTCACTTTTCGTCGTATAACTTGTCCATTAAAGTAGTCCTATAACTTCCACGAAATTCGTTTTTCGTCCTATAACATTGTCCAAAACTAGTCCAATATGTTTATACCATTTATCACAAAGTCCTTTTAGTAAATTTTCCTGTCATTTTTTCCATTGATTGACAAGGGAAAGTATGGTAAGTAAAAAAGTGATTATTTGTGATGACGATGTAATCATACTGGACTAGTTTTGGACCGTGACCAGCCAGATGACGAAAACTTTGTGAATATCATACAACTAAAATGTTAGTTGATACGAAAAATCATGGACTAGTTTCCGACAGGGACACGTCGGATGACGAAAGGCGACTTTCGTGAAAGTTATAAGACTCTTACTTAAACTCTTCCACTCAGATTTTCTCTTTCGTTCTCCCAAGCCGCCCTAACTAATCACATCCATTTCCCAAAAAGGATCTCCCAGTGGATCACCGACGCGCACATCGAGTTCGCGAGATCGTGGATGCAGTCTCACATCGAGGACTCGGAGGACGTCCTCCAAATGCCCGTGATCTTCTCCGAGTTCGGGGTTTCGAGGAAGGACTCGGGATACAACCAGTCGTACCACGACGCGCTCGTGGGCACCGTGTACGCCACGCTGTTGAACTCGACCAAGAGGGGCGGGGGAGGTGCCGGCGGTCTGATGTGGCAGCTATTTCCCGAGGGCACGGAGTACATGGACGACGGCTACGCTGTGGTCCTCTCGAAGTTTCCGTCCATCGCGAGCATCATTTCTGTCCACTCGACGAGGATTCAGAAGCTCAACTCGCTGTGTTCGAGGAGGTGCGTTTGGGGCTGTAAGAAGAGGCACGTCGAGGAGGAGGAGGACTCCGTGATGATGTCGTATCGCGACGAGCTGTGAAGAAATTTGTTGATATTATGTAATGATATGGGGCAAACCCAATCAACAGTATTTTTAGGTGTGGGGGCTCTGGATGTTTAGTTAACGGTAGATCGATTATTATGCTATTCGCTAGGTAAGCGAGGGTTGTTAATGCTGGGACATAAGCAGAAAGAACACAGGGGTTTACGTGGTTCGAATCCTATCGGATTCTACGTCCACGGGGCGCTGGGAACTATTTTTCACTAAGTAAGAACACGTTACACACTCAGAAATTCCTCACCTTCGCTCTTAAAATATAGAAAATATGCTTGAGCTATCCTAGAGAGAAAATGATGCGCACACGTTATTGTCGAGAGATTATTCTTCTGGAAATATGCTAAGTCCTTCTTTTATAGCAGCTCCCCGCCGCCTGCTGAAGGCTATGTTCCAGCTTTTCCGGGGGACGTACCACCTAAGGGCTGCAGAGAGAAATGACGGATTGTTTGATGGATTGACCTCTGCAGTGGCTACAGTGGGACGCTCAGTGATTTCTTCCTCTGTTAAGACAACACGTGTCCCTTTATCCCTTTTTCCTTTTCCTGCTGTACCTTTTATCTTGATACACGATGGTTCTTCTTCCTTTGTCCAGTTCATGCTAATATCCGTCAGGTCCTTGCAGCTCCTTCCCAGATTTTATATCTTATCATGGGCTCTTCTTTATGGGCTTTGTTTGGGCCTCTTCCTTGTTTTTATTTTTCTTGGCCCGTCTTAATTAATACCATATCAACCACTCCCCTACTCTAATTTGTTTTTGGGGACCAAAAGTGAATTAGAGTAAAAAGGATGAGTTCAAACCTTACTTCCCTCCAAGGGCCTTCTGTCATGCTCCCTTGAAAGGACGTTTCTTTTCAGTACCTCGGGAACCGCTTCTTTTTAAGAGGGGCTTCTGGAAGCTCCTTAGGTTTATTTTTCTGAAGGGTTACTTCGATACGGCACAGGTGCGTCTTTCTCTCTTTCTCCATTTCTATTTCATCTTCATCTTTCGTGGTTATGGCTTCTTCGACTTCTGATCCGGAAAAAACACGGTCTTCCCCTGTTCCGTCCCACCAATCGATTTCTTCTGATTCGTCGTCTGCGTCTCTCTCTTCACAGCCCTCTTCCCAACCAGTCGCCCGCGCCGTTGCGCCGCGACCGGCAAATCGTCCGCGTACTCGTTCTGCCACTGCTTCTTCAATGGCCTCTGTTCCTGTAGGTGGGGCCGATTCCGCGGGTTTGCCGACCGATTCTCGAAGTTTGGTGGTGTTTTCCGGATCGTCGCCTCCCCCTAACCCTAAATCCATTCCTTCTTCTTCCTCGCGCGCTCCCCTCAGTGTCTTTAAGGCTTCTACCTGCGTGCCGGCGAATCTGGACGGCCTGGTGGAGGGGGGTTTTGTCTTCGAAGGTTTCGCCGTGCAAATGGCGTCTCCTGATCAGAGGGCTGACTTCCCGCCTCCCTTGTGCTTGGCGTTTTGGGAGGCCCAAATTAGGGCTGGGCTACGCTTCCCCGTTCCCCTTTTTCTCTCTGAAGTGTCGAGAGCCTTTAAGGTTCCGTTAAACCAATTCCAGCCTTCGGCCATTCGCCTCCTTGTGGCCTTTTTCGTAGCGGTGCGAGCCGCCGGAGGCGTCCCGTCGCCTGACTTGGTGCTGTCCCAATTTTCGCTCAAACTCCATGGTGCCTTCTTCTACCTCTCCTCCATTTCTTCTCGTATGGGAGGTGAGACTCACTTTTTTGGCAAGAATCACAAGATGGATAAGGATTGGCAGGGGCCTTACTTCTTTGTGAAGTCCCCGGGTGGTTCGTGGGATTTTCCCTGTGGTAAGTGGGTAACTGGTGCACCTCCTCGCGACCAGGGCAAGTGCTCAAAAAGGAACTCGAAGGCTTTGGCCGCTCTAAACGCCCATGCTGAGGAGCATGGTCCTCTGAACCCTTTCCTTTTGCCCAAGTTTCCTGGCGTTCTATATCATTTTGGGTTCTCACCTCTTCCTGCTAACTTTTCACTCGAGGGTATTTTATAATCCCCATTGTGCTTTCTATCATTTCTTCAAAGTTATTATTTTGTTGATTCTCTGTCTGTGGTCTTGGTGGTACAGGGATGACAGGTTCATGGCTCAATCTGTTAGCGAGCGTAGGGGAGCGGAACGTTCCAGCTCCTTCTGGGGTTGAAGGTTCTGTCTCGGCTCCGGTTCCTCCCTTGCTTTTGGGTGCTCAGGACATCCGCGTGGAGGTTCAGCAGTTTGCTTCCAAGGACGCGGGATCTTCCGAGCTGCCCCAGGCTGTCGACGCTCCTTCAACGAAGCGAAAGGCCGGCTCTTTAGCAAAACCAGCCAAGAAGTCCAAGAAGAAACAGGTTCTTTCAAAATGAGGGAGGTGAGGATCGGGCTGAGGTTCCTTCTGGGAACTCAGCAGCCAGAGTTGGGATGGTTGCGTTGAGCAACTTGGTCCCCGCGGAAGACAGGGAGGTGTTTGCCAACAGGTCCCCTGCAGAGAATGAGGCAGAACTTGCCTATCATCTTTCTAAGGTATGCCTTTGATCGCTCTCAGTGGATATTTTTGTCTCGTCTTTAGGGTTTCTTTGAGTAGCCCGTGCCTTCTCTGTTTTTCGGGTCTTAGGATTTCTTTTTCGTGGTGTCTAGGTGATAGGCTTGGTGTCCGTGAAGTCCTCTGAGAATCCGCTGGTGCCGGAGTTGGAGGGACGCATCAAGTTCCTTCAGGAACAGCTAGAGCAAGTTCAGGCCAGTCTGGCCGCCCGCGAAAAAACAGTTGAAGAGATTCAAGCTAAGTTCGAGAGCGAGAAGGAAGGACTGGAGGAAGAGAAAACGGAGCTGGCCAGAAGGTATGAGGAGCTGCTTGAGTCCTCTGAGAAGGAGAAAGAAGATCATGCGGCCCTTCTGAAGTCGCGTGAGGAGGAGCTTACGAGCTCCTTTGCCAAGGAGAAAGCGAAGTGGGATGAAGACTTCGTCCGTATGACGGAAGTCCACGGGCCGGTTGAACTGGAGGCCATGAAGGCGGAGGGCGCTCAGATTTGCCAGCGCCACCTCTTATCAACCACGGCTGGACAGAAATTCCTTGAAGGTCTGGTGGAAGATTGGCGCCTGGCCTACCTGAGTGATCCCGTTTCACTTAGGGATTTCGTCCCCTTCATGCAGCACTATTTCTTGGGCGGCCATCGTGCAGGATCTGAGGGCGTTGAAGTGGTTACCGCCCTCAAGAGCCTTCCTCCCCCCCATCTTTCAAAGGGGACCCGCTAGCTGAGGAGAACCCCTTATTCTGGCGCCCCTCTGCTGATAAGCATGTGGCAGCTCTCGCCCAGGCCGATATCTCTGACCTCCCCGGCGTTGTTTTCTATCCCCCCGTGGATCCCTCTGTCTAGTTTTCTTCTCTTTGGTGTTGTGTAATGGACCTTTTTCTCTTTATGCTTTTGCAGACAATAGTTTTTCTGGTGGGGAGCTTAACTCCCCTGCTTTCGTATGTTTTCTCTGAGGTCCCTTCTTTCCCTGTAATATAAGACCTCTTTTATTAAGTATCTTTTTCCTTCCGTGCTTTTCCTCTTTGAATTTAGCAGTACTTTATCAATACTTCGTTAAATTCGTAAGCTGAGTACGAATTATACACGCCTTTGGTTGTAAGGACCGTCGTCCTTATCCAAAGGTGTCGCATAGGCGCTAGGCTCTCTTTGTCCTTAGCGAAGCCAGTAATGTAAGCCCGAAGGTCTTAAAAAGTGGGGGACTATCCCACCGTTTTATCCTGGTTATAGCGCCAGCTACGCTGAGGTACCTATACACGTCGCAGGCCTTACTGGGGACCTTTGATGTCCTGTACGCCACAGCCCGTCAGCGGTGGTATCTTGTACACCTTTGTAGGCATCTTTCACGTCGCAGGCCTTTTGGCCCTTGATGTCTTTGTACGCCGCAGGTCCGTCGACCCTTGGTATCGTTTCACGTCGCAGGCCGTTAGCCTTTGATGTCGTTGTACGCCGCAGGTCCGTCGACCTTTGGTATCTTTTCACGTCGCAGGCTGTTAGCCCTTGATGTCATTGTACGCCGCAGGTCCGTCAACCCTTGGTATCTTTTCACGTCGCAGGCTGTTAGCCCTTGATGTCATTGTACGCCGCAGGTCCGTCGACCCTTGGTATCGTTTGTAAGTACACCTCGTTAGGACAAAACATTTATATTCCGCTAGGTACGCCTCGTTAAAACCTTATCTGGGCAAAACCTCCCTTTGAGGCAAAAATCCCAGATGAAGGAAAAAGAGTACGTCCCCTCCCTTTCTTACATGGTGATATTACACATAAAACTTTTTTAAGTTAGAGACGTTCCAAGGGCGGGGCAACGACCTTCCTTTGGCATCTTCTAACTCGTAGGCTCCACCTCCTAACACCTTCGTCACCCGATAGGGTCCTTCCCAGGGGGCCTCCATTTTCTTCAGGGGCCGTAGGATGTCGGCTCTTCGAAGCACTAGGTCCCCCTGCTGAAATCCCCTGGGTCGGATTTTCCGATCATACATTGCCTTTATGCGACTTTTATATCCTTCAGTCCTCACGTGGGCTTCCTCCCTTATCCCCTCGACAAGATCCAGGTCCTCCCTTCTCAGCTGCGCGTTCTCCTGCTCGTTATATGCCATCATTCGGTGTGTTTCGATGCCGATTTCGGCTGGTATCACGGCGGACGACCCATATACTAGTTCGAATGGTGTTTCCCCTGTGGCTTCGCGGGGGCTAATTCTGTATGCCCAAAGGACAGCGTCCAGCGCCTCCACCCATTTGTTTCCGTCTTGTTCGAGTCGAGCCTTAATCCCCCTGAGGATGGTTCGATTGGAGACTTCGGCTTGCCCATTTGCTTGTGGATGTCCCACCGCGACAAACCTCTGTGTTATTTTCATGCCTTCACAGAATCCTCGCGTCTTAGCTCCACAGAATTGAGTTCCATTGTCGGAGACAAGGATCCTGGGAGCTCCATATCGGCAACATATGTTCTTCCATAGGAACTCAATCACCTTCTCTTCGTCTATCCGCGCCACCGCCTTAGCTTCGATCCATTTACTGAAGTAGTCGACTGCTACAATGATGAACTTCTTTTGCGCCTTTCCTCGGGGAAAGGGACCGACAATGTCGATTCCCCATTTGTCGAAAGGGCACGGGGAATGCATGGTCCCCAGAGCCTCGGCCGGGACGTGGATTCTGGGACCATACTTCTGACAGTTGTTGCACCTTCGGACTAGGTCCTTGGCATCCTTGATGAGACTGGGCCAGAAATATCCGGCTCTGACAACTTTCCTGGTGAGGGACTTGTACCCCGCATGATCCCCCGCACATCCTTCGTGGATTTCTTCAAGTATTTTCTTGCCTTCCTCTTTGGAGAGGCATCGGGAGTATGCGTGTACGAAAGATTTCTTGAACAGGCACCCATCTATCAGACAGAACTTTTGTCGGTATCCCCTTTTGTCCTTCTGGCCGGGATCCTCTAAGGTGGCTATAATGGGGGCTCTCCAATCATCTCCCTCTTCTATGCTTGCCACGAACTCCCCTGTCTCTTCCTTATCCACCGCGAGGTAGGTGATACCTTCTTCTTTGAGGACTGGCCCTGCACTAGCGGCCTTTGCTAAATAATCTGCCTTGCAGTTTTCCTCCCTGGGGACCTGTACAATTTCGCAAGAGTCGAAGGTTCTGGTCAGCTCCTCGACTTTCTTGCCATACTCGGCCATCTTTTCGCCTCTTGCTTCGTAGTTACCATTCACTTGCTGTACCACCAGCTGTGAGTCCGAGAACAAGGTAATGTCTCGTGCCCCCAGCTCCCTCGCGATCCGTAGGCCATGCAGGAGGGCTTCGTATTCTGATTCATTGTTGGAAGCCTGAAAATGGAACGTAATGGCGAAACGGAGCTCCTCTCCTGCCGGGTTGATGACTAGAACCCCTGCCCCTGATTTTTGCGAAGTGGCCGATCCATCCACGTATACTTTCCATCGGCCTTCCGGAGGTCCCTTCGTAGTTTCGAGGACGAAATCTGAGAGGGCCTGGGCCTTCACAGCTGTCCTTCGCTCAAATTCTACATCATACTCCCCTAGCTCGATGGCCCACTTCACCATCCTTCCTGATAAGTCTGGTTTGTCCAGCGTTTGCTTCAGCGGGAAGTTAGTTCGCACGTTCACTTTGTGTGACAAGAAATAGGGTCGGAGTCGGCGGGCGGAGGTCATTACTGCCAAAGCGGCCTTCTCAAGCTCGGAGTACCTAGTTTCAGCGTCCAGAAGTACCTTGCTCACAAAGTAGATGGGCTTCTGGGAGGTTCCTTCTTCCTTCAATAGGACGGAACTTATCGCGTGGTCCCCTACGGAGAAATATAGTATCAACATATCCCCTACCAAGGGTTTGGTCAGGAGTGGTGTGTTGTGGAGATACTCCTTCAATTCTTCAAAGGCTTGCTGGCATTCCTTAGTCCACTCGAATTGTTTATTCTTTCGTAACACCTTGAAGAAAGGTAAGCTCCTCTTCGCTGAGTGGGAGATGAATCTGCTAAGGGCCGCCAATCGTCCCGTGAGCTTTTGAACTTCCTTGACGCCCTGGGGAGGTTGCATCTCCAAAATAGCTTTCACTTTTGTAGGATTGACCTCGATGCCTCGTTGGGTGACCATGTAGCCAAGGAACTTCCCCGATCCCACTCCGAACGCACATTTTTCGGGATTAAGCTTCATTCCGCTTTCCCTGATTGCTTTGAACGCTTCTTCCAGGTCCTTGGTGTGATCAATGAGGTGTACCGATTTTACGAGCATATCATCCACGTATACCTCCATGTTCCTACCTAGTTGCTGCTTGAAAACCTTATCCACCATCCGTTGGTACGTCGCTCCCGCATTTTTGAGTCCGAAGGGCATTCGGACGTATCCGTATGTTCCCCCTGGTGTCACAAAGCAAACTTTATCAAAATCATTTGAATCGAGGCTTACCTGGTGATAACCTTGGTAGGCGTCCATCATGCTGAGGACCTCACACCCAGAGGTGGAGTCTACGAGCTGGTCTATTCTGGGCAGAGGATAGTGATCCTTGGGGCAGGCCTTATTGAGGTCCCTGAAATCAATGCACATCCTCCACTGCCCATTTCCTTTCTTCACCAGGACGGCATTGGCCAGCCAAGTGGGGAACTGGATCTCCTGGATATGGCCTGCCTGAAATAGTTTGTCGACCTCCTCCCTCAGGATCTGCGCTCTTTCCGCCCCACATGTCCTCAGCCTTTGTTTGACGGGCTTAGCGCTGGGTAGGACATTCAGGTGATGTTTGGCTATATCAGGGTGGATTCCCGTCATATCTCCGGGCGAAAACGCGAATAGATCGGCGTTCCTTTGCAGGCATCCTACCAGCTCCTTCGTGGCCTGTTCTCCCAAGTGTGTTCCTATCTTAGTGGTCCTTTCTGGTTGGTCGGGGTATAGTTCCACCTTGGCGAGCTCCTCATCTGGCTCAGGCTGCAAGCTCGTGGGTCCCCCTCCCTCAATTTTGATCCTCTTGTCGCGGCCACTCCCTTCTCGGGCAATCTCTTTTTCTTTGGCCACTGCCTTAACTTCATTGGCGTAGCATTGGCGGGAACTCTGCTGGTCCCCCAAGATCTCACCGACGTGCTCCCCCACGGGGAACTTGACTTTCAAATGGTAGGTGGAGGGGATTGCTCTGAATTCGTTGATGGCGGGTCGTCCCAGGATGACGTTGTAGGAGGAGGCGATGTCAACCACCAGAAAGTTGATCATTTTCACAACTCGAACTGGGTTTGTCCCCATCCCGACAGGCAGCGTTACTTCCCCCATGGGTCGTATTCCAGGTCCTCCGAACCCATATAGGGCGGTGGAGACTGGCCGCAGACCTGCTTCCAGATCCATTTTCTTAAAGCAATCCAGGAACAGGATGTCGGCCGAGCTCCCTCCGTCTATGAAGACTCGGGACACATCGTGTCCGGCGATATCAGTCGTTATGACCAAGGCATCGTTGTGGGGCCTGGTAACATGAGTCTCATCTTCTGGCCCAAACTGTACGTTCGCAACGGCCTCCGTGTGCCCTATCAATCCCCACGACTGGGGTCCCCCTGTGGTCCTAGCGTAGGACTTCCTAGCTCGGTTGGAATCCCCACTGCTGGGACTCCTAGCGTAGGACTTCCTAGCTCGGTTGGAATCCCCACTGCTGGGACCTCCCACAATAATCAGGATAGGGGCCCTGGATGGTCCTGGGGGGCCTTTGTTTGTTGATGGGGGCAACGGTCTACCCTTATTCGGGACAGGTCCCCCTTCTTCCTTTTCGCCTTTCCGGGGGCTGGGCTCTGGTCCTTGCTTCACGAACTCCTTCAAGTGTCCTGCCTGTATCAGCCTTTCTATCTCATCCCTCAAATGGTAACAGTTGTTAGTGTGGTGCCCGTATTCATTATGGTAACGACAATATAAATTGGAATAAGGTCGAGAGGGTCCTGCAGATCCGGCGGGAGGTTTTCTCAGAGCCGGATGTCGTCCCGCTACGGCCAGGACCTCCTCCGGGTTAGCACGCAATGGAGTGAACCTTCGTGGGGCCCTGGCCGGAGATCCCCAAGGCTCTTTGTGAGGTTGACGCAGAGGTGGTCTCACATGTCCTTGGCTTCTCACGGCCCCTTCCTTCTTTGGCGTGTTTATCTGCTTCTCTTCTTGCGCCTTGGCCATCTTACTTTCTTCCAAGTTAATGTATTTATCCGCCCTCAGCAATAAGTCTTCGAAAGTCGGCGGCGGTCTCTTGGAGAGGGAAGCGAAGAAGTCCCCATCTCGAAGCCCGTTTATCAGGGCGCTGACCTTGACGGAAGGCGTGGCTGTTGGCACCTCTAAGGCGGCGATGTTAAATCTGCTTATGTAAGCTCGGAGACTCTCCGTTTCTCCTTGCCGCACTTGGAAGAGCGACATATCGGACTTGGGCTGTTTCCTGGCACTGGCGAACTGGGTAATGAATATCAACTGGAATTCCTCGAAAGATTTGATGGATCCGGGCGCTAGTTGGCTGAACCATTGCTGGGCCGCCCTCACCAAGGTGGTTAGGAATACCCTACACTTGACCCCATCCGAGAAATCGTGGAGCAAGATGGTGTTCTGAAAGCGTAAGACGTGTTCCACGGGGTCCGTCGTCCCATCATACTCGTAAGGCAACTGTTTGAAGTTAGATGAGACCTCCCCCACTAGCAGTTCCTTTGAAAAAGGCGTCCCTGCTACTAGTCCTTCTCCTATCCTTGGTGGCATGGTTCTGCTTCTAACACCGTCCACCACCTGCTTAAGGTCCGCCAGTTGATCCCGCAGCTCCTTTTCCCTTTTGGTCCAAGTCTCCTCTTTTTCTTCTGGGGGTAGCGTGACCTTCTTCCTCCTTTTGGAGCCTTCTGCCTCTTTAACAGGGTTCGGGACTTTGCTGACGGACTCAGCGGAGGTCAATGTGGGGGTTTTAACATCCTTTTCTGGCTGATCCGCCCTGTTTGGCTCCTCTTCCTTTTCCCGAACCTGTTCCGCAGCTCCCCCATGTCCCTCCTGATGCTTCGGAGGTTCCTCCTCCCTCCTTGACTCGTTCTCTGATCCGGACAGTCGCTTGTCGTGTCCAGAGGGCGTTGTATGGGGTTGTGGCTGCGTTTCGTTTTCCCCGGTTACTTCTGTGAATTTGCCGTCGACTTGCTCAGTTTCGGCACGCGGCTGGGTCTTTTTTCGTTGTCTTCTTTTCTTCCTCCTCTCAGCCAAAGTGCTGTTGACAGTGTTGCGTACTAGGAGATCCAACTGAGCGGCCGTCAAAGTAATCGGTGTTTCTGGCGATATCACGACAGGAGTAGGCGCTGGGGTGGCATCCTGCCTTGCTGTATCGCCCCTCGCGACCTCTTCAAATTGTGCGTCTAAGTTTTTCGGTATGGAAGAATCTCCCTCCATCAGCGTCCTTACGTTCCTGGCTTATCCCTGTAACACAAAGAAAAACAGGAAACACACGAGAAATCTTTCAATGCAACCTCGTACCTTGCTTCGGAAATTTCTCACGCCTTTAACTCCGGATTTCCCACAGACGGCGCCATTTGATATGGGGCAAACCCAATCAACAGTATTTTTAGGTGTGGGGGCTCTGGATGTTTAGTTAACGGTAGATCGATTATTATGCTATTCGCTAGGTAAGCGAGGGTTGTTAATGCTGGGACATAAGCAGAAAGAACACAGGGGTTTACGTGGTTCGAATCCTATCGGATTCTACGTCCACGGGGCGCTGGGAACTATTTTTCACTAAGTAAGAACACGTTACACACTCAGAAATTCCTCACCTTCGCTCTTAAAATATAGAAAATATGCTTGAGCTATCCTAGAGAGAAAATGATGCGCACACGTTATTGTCGAGAGATTATTCTTCTGGAAATATGCTAAGTCCTTCTTTTATAGCAGCTCCCCGCCGCCTGCTGAAGGCTATGTTCCAGCTTTTCCGGGGGACGTACCACCTAAGGGCTGCAGAGAGAAATGACGGATTGTTTGATGGATTGACCTCTGCAGTGGCTACAGTGGGACGCTCAGTGATTTCTTCCTCTGTTAAGACAACACGTGTCCCTTTATCCCTTTTTCCTTTTCATGCTGTACCTTTTATCTTGATACACGATGGTTCTTCTTCCTTTGTCCAGTTCATGCTAATATCCGTCAGGTCCTTGCAGCTCCTTCCCAGATTTTATATCTTATCATGGGCTCTTCTTTATGGGCTTTGTTTGGGCCTCTTCCTTGTTTTTATTTTTCTTGGCCCGTCTTAATTAATACCATATCATGTAAGATGACCAAACATATGATTCTAAATATTTAATATTGTGGCTTGCCTGGACTGGGAATTTACATACAGACAAGACCACGAATTTTCTTATGGGACTTGTGCCGACATTAATAGTCACCAGGTTTGAACGCATGATCCATTATATGCGAATTAGTCATCTCAAAATAATGGTTTGGGAACGTCGTTCCTTTCTTAGGCCGTAAGTTCCATTCTTTCGATTGTGAGTGAATTTAGGACATATTCCCTTAGGCCTAAGTCCTAAACTAGATTTGTACCACTCTAGCCAATTTTGATTGAGTTAGATTACCTTTTTATTTAAAAATAAAAAATTTATCCATGCATGTGGGCCCCAACCGATAAACCTCGTGGAAAGGAGGTTGATGTTGAGCACAATGATCTAATAAATAGTTTTTGCTATCCATCAGACAAAGGTATCTCCTTCAAATATGCTTCCTTGCCATCATCATCATCATCCACGTCCTAATTTTCCTCGAAATTCTCATCATGTCACAGACATCTTAGCCGTCGGCGTTTCTCAACCACGCGCCGTCAGGCGACGGCACAATCTACATTCGCATACGGTCGGCCGCAGCCGCACTCAAGCAGTAACTCAAGTCCGAGGTCTTCTTCAAACCGCCGCGCCGGAAACCCCCGCCGGAAAGGGACTCGAGCTTCCGAACACATCGGAATTCGATCGTCTTCTCTCCTCACTACTCCTAGCAGATGAGTTCGAGCTGGCGTCGAAGCTCAATTCGGGCTCATTATTCCCCGACGACTTAACTTACTCCGCGTTCATCACCTTCTGCTGCAAGAACGACGAACCCTTGCTAGGCGAAACCCTTCTATCCCAAATGCTAGCCGAAGGATTCGAGCCGAATATCACCGCCTTCACAGCGCTGATCGACGTTTTCTGCGAGGGCGGCAGGATGGAGCGCGCGTACAAGGTGCTCGACGTAATGTCAAGCATAGGATGCGACCCAACGATCCACACTTTCAACTGCTTGCTAAAGGGCCTCTGCTACGTAGGAAGGGTAGAAGAAGCCTGCGAGCTAATGGCGAACATCAAGAGAACTTCTCTAAAACCAGACATCTACACCTACACCACGCTCATGGATGGCCTCTGCAAAGTGGGGAGGTGCAAAGAGGCGTCGGAGCTCCTCGACGAAGCCATGGAAGGCCAGCTTACGCCGAATGCCGTCACATTCAACACGTTGTTCAACGGATACTTCAAAGAAGGAAAGCCCGTGAGAGGTTTCGGTCTGCTGAGAAAGATGAAGGAGAAGAACTGCAGGCCAGACTACATAACCTACAGCACCTTCTTACACGGATTGCTGAAGTGGGGTAAGATCAAACCAGCGCTGTCTGTCTATACTGAGATGGTTCGAAGCAATCACAGAGTCGACGATAGGATGTCGAACGCTTTGCTGCGAGGCTTATGCAGGCGTTCGAGGAAGGAAAAGGACCTTCTAGAAGCTGTGCATGGTTTGATAGAAGATATGAGGAGAAGGGAGTGCAGAATCTACCACGATTCTTACGATCTTGTGATAGAGGCGCTGTGCTGCAACACGAGGGAGACGGGGAGGATTCTTGAAGCGTTGAATGAGTCGATTGAGAAGGGTTATTCTCCGAAGACTTTCACTTTCAACCTTGTGATTCATACTCTGTGCATTTCTGGGGAGATTGATGAGGCTTTGAACGTTTTGGCTATGGTACATTGTCATAGGAAGGCTAAAGGTATACCTTTTGGTGCTTTGATCAGTGAGTTGAATAGGCGAGGAAGGTTTTTTGACGCTTGTCTTGTGTATGGTGTTGCGTTGAAGAGAGGAGTCTTGCCTAGACAGAAGCCTATTAGGAAGTATTTGTGTTTGGAAAAAAAGGATAATTAAATTTATTTAGTACAGTGGTAACTGTATTCTAAGTGTATATATATATATATATATATATATATATATATATATATATATATATATATATATAGATTTGTATGGTGCCCACCTACCGTGAGCAACCACCGTGAGCACCATAAACAAATCTTTTATTTTCTTGCGTATTTTGGATTCTCAACGCCGTCCACACCTCCGTAGATCATCTCATATCCATTGGTAACTTAAATCACCATCTACAACACGTTAATTTTTAAGAAATCATCACATCGGTATGTCGTCCACATGTGTAGAATAAACAATGGATTTTCTTAAAATTAACGTGTTGAAGAGGATGATTTAGGTTAGCAATGGATATGCGATTGTCTATGGAGGTGTTTGCGGCATTGAAAATCGAAAAAATGCAAGAAAATGAGAGATTTGCTTATGGTGCTCACGGTGGGTAGGTACCATAGCAAATCTCTCTCTATATATATATTACTACTTATAGTTTGGTAGTGTCGGTGATTGATTGCTTATGGAACAGTATGTATTGTAAATCTATATAATGGCGATACAAATCAACTTTCGTGCATTTATTGTATCTCACCGTCACCCACATAGTATTACACGTGTTTATTGTCATTACCAATTTTCGTTAAATAAAAGAAGTTTGATTACAGAAGATATGCCATCTCTTTCAATTCTCGCATGTAAGAACATAATCTTCCTTAAATGTAGGGGCTCTTCTCGTATGTGTGTGTATACGCTAAGCTTATTTGCGATAAAGAACCACATTATCAATAAACATATATATAGATAGCAATATTATAAGACCAAATCAAATATATGTCAATAAACATAAAACGTGTATTCCTTTGATTGCATTATCTTCTCAAACGATACATAAAGAAACACACGCGCATGGGCATGAGGAGCTATCGTCATAGATATTCATATCTCACCTATATATAGCACTATTATTACAAGTCCCCTCAATCTCTTTTATTTCTTTAATATATATATGCCTATATATTATATCACCAGCAAGCTCGCTCACTTCACCCTGCAATGAAAACACACAAAATAAATAAACAAATAAAACCAAATGCCCATGAATTTAATCATCACTTTCCGTTCATGCATGCAATAAACTCAATAACCAGAAAAATAAACAAAAATTGATGACGTACTTTGAGCAATCAGTGGAAGGGCTGATCTTGTACGGAATGCTAACCCCACATTTCCCAGGCAAGCCAGCGGCTTTTCCGAGGTCTACGCCACTGTAAGCGCCGGCGAGAGACTTAAGGCAACCACATACGCTCTGCCTATCCGAGGTTGTCTGAGCCTTGCCGTACAGCCCCTTTACCCCGCCGCAGCAGCCGCCGAGCGGGCCCTGGCCCCTAACGTACGGAAGGCATGGGTTCAGGTAAGAGACCACCGCCCCACAGCCAATGGCACCCTCCGCCGGCGCAGGCACGGCGGCGACCACCACGGCCACTAGTAAGAAGAAGATCGTCAGCCCACGCGCCGCCATTTGTTAGTAGTTTGTTCTTGTCTTGCGGTGTATGTTTGTTTAGTGTGTTTGTTTCGAGTTAGCTAGGGAAGGGAGTATATATAGAGAAGGTGAAAAGGGTTGGTTTGTAATATTTATTGCTCTTTAAGGGTTTTTTTTTGGGGGATGAGATATGAGTTAGTTGAGCGTTGGAGAGGGAGTAATAATTATTACTTACTGCAGTTTACGAGGGTTTTGTGTGTAGTTAGGAGTTGAATGTCTTTTTCTTTGCGAATCTTTTTTTCGAGAATTCTACATGCTATTGATTGACACGTTTGGAATGGAAGTTAATGGTGTGGGCCATTAGGGTTATTGTTATGTTACAACATAAATCGTATCGAATGTCTAGAATTGTGTTGAAGTGAATCTAGTAATCATATTTTATTTTTTCTGTTAATAATTAAATCCCAAGTTAGAAGAAGTAAAGTGACCGACTAATAAATATTGGGCCGTTATTGTTGATCATTTGCATTGTTGAATTGAATTGAGTTAATGGGTGTTGGCCAAAGTTTTGGACATAATGTTATGTCGAGATAAGATTAACACTTGATCATTCTTTTACTTTAATAGGAGAAGAGCATAGCTATTTTTTCAGTATTAACACTCACGAAGTTTAGATTAAATTCAACATGAATGTCCATGTCAATGGGACGATACCTTGATTTCAAGATTCTCTGAATTAACTTTAATCTGATCAAATATGAACCCTATTATCATGCTACAAAACATCTCGACCTTCAGAGGAACTAATAATATTCATGGCAGTGATATGAAGGAAATAAGAGGCTAAGGGTGACATCCATGATTTTTCTATGATGTATAGATAAATAGCACTTTCGACGGTTTAAGTTGAAAGAATTATGATGATTTTGATGAATAAAAAAATGCATTATGGAGATGTTGGTTGAAATTTGATAAATTCCAAAAACAAGGGCACCAACTTGAGATTAGAAGTCAAATATCTTGTCATTTTCATGTAATATTCTAAAGTAAGTATGTTCATGTCCCTTGGTCCATTATTGTTCGCCAATATGAAGAATTGAAAAAAGATTACATATTTAAATATATCATGTATGTGTGTGTGTGTGTGTGTGTGGATCAATGAATCAATGATCAATCAATTAAAAAGCTAAACAAAAAGAGTGGTTCTAGTCGTTGGGGGCGTACAAAAAATAGGGAGCAAGTTGCTTTATTACACTATTGATTACGCTGAATTATTGTAATTATCAATTGTTCCAATAGGGTTTTACATTTTTTCAAGGGTTATTAGGTTTCAGGCCCCATTTAAGTTTTAAAATCGAAATAGGCCCTGACAGTATAAAATTTAGTTTTAAGGACCCGGTTTCTGCAGTATCACTTCATTATTCTGGAGTACCACTTCATTGTTATTCAGTATCACTTCATTGTTGTGAAGTACCACTTTATTCTGTTGCCGTAAACAATGTCGTGGTACTGCAGAACAATGAAGTGATATTGCAGAACAATGAAGCGGCAATGCAGAATAACGAAGTGGTACTACATAAATCGGGTCCTTAAAACTGATTTTTAAACTGACTGGGCTTGATCATTTTTGAAACAGTAATAGGGCATGAAACAAAATTTGCCCTTTTTAAAGGGTATATTAAGTTTCAGGCCCCAAAAATGCATTAAAATAGGATTAAGATCCTTTTCGAAAAATATTAGTTTAAAGGACCCAAAATTTAGAGATAAGGACATATATGAACTGTTATCGGACTATCGTTTTGTATTATTTCAGAACAATGAAGTGGTACTGCAGGACAATGAAGTGTTACTGAACAAATCGGGTCCTTAAAACTAATTTTTTTCCTGCCAGTGCCCTGAACGAAAATTGCCCCGTTTTTAAATGCATATAAATATTGTATGTTTGTAAAAGAGTGGTTACAGTCATTTGTACATGAAAAAAATACCTAGCAAGTTGCTTCTCTTGCAGTACTAATATTAAGCTGAATTATTGGCTATAACAATATACAATACATACATTATTTATGCCTATCTTGTTTCGCTGTACGTTGAAGCAAGAACTGCAATGAATATTTTAATCGCAAGTACACTTGCATGTTTTCAAGAATTCATTGTGGTCCCCTAAAATTGTTTATAGCAAATAAGGACGGACTTAGTAAAATAAATGTTGGCCCTTCACATAAACTAAAAATTAAAAATTAAAATTAAGGAGCAAATACACGATAGCACCATCAAAATGTCAACGTGGCTCCCAAGTTCTGATAAATGGACAATTGTGATCTAATCTATACTATGTTTATTTATTACATGAAAATATCATTAATTGAGAAATCCTTATATTAAAGGGAAAGAAACCGCCGAGGCCACCTTTTCTCTTCAATCCCTCGGAAGAAAAAAAAAAAAAAAAATCACACCTTGGAACGTTTTTGATTCTCTACTCGATTTTCGATTTCTTTTCTTCCGCATATCGCAAACCCATCTCTGTTCTTCTCTTCATCAGCTCGGTTTTCTTGACTCAGAAAAATCCAAGCTTTCTCTTTTACACGCAAATGGTGCTGCCTAAAAGGGGTCACAGATTCTTTAAATTCAGAAGCCCAGTTTTATCCTCGTTCTTGTACCTTAACTATCATGTCAAATTCTGAAGCTTTCTTCTTCGCCTTCTCCGATTCTTGATTTTAAACAAACCCTGTTTTCGAAAAAAGCTGAGAGTTTTCTTTTCACTGTGTTTTTGTTGTTTTCTTTCTTAATATCCGCAAAAGGGGTCTGTCCTTTGTTCCATCGTTTGTTGTTGAGGACTGTTAATCTCTGTAAGAAAATGAATTCTCAAGAATACGAATTTTCACGTGCGGTTGGCGGTATGACTTGGATTATGCTAAGGATTGATTACTCGAGGCTCTTCTGGCTATTATTTGGCGTCTTTTCATATGAGAACCACGAAGGAAAACCTCGGATTTTCTAGCACCTATTAATTCCGTTTGTCTTTCTGTCTAATTTACCATTTTCAGCGTGCTTTGAGAGAATTTTCAATTGCTGTTTTGGTTGTTCTTTACTGCGTAGTGCTTCTCTGTTATAAACAAGCTCCAAAAGCATCTATAATATACTGCTTCATCATCATGTATAAAACTCGATTCTGGGATGGAGGTCATCAAATGCAGTTCGAATACGTTGAGATGGATCCATCTGAGAGATATGGCCGTGTAAGTTTTTTGTGTAAAGTTGGCTCCTTTACTATTTTTCCATTTCTCTTTGATTATTTTCCATTCCTCGATTGTTCTTGTCTGAATTCTTGAATACTAGTGAAAAAGGGGTTCATGGCTTAGATCTCTTATTGGTTGCCTATAGATTGATAGGCATGATTTCCCTAGCTTTTCACCTGTTTATGCATTAGTCTTGGAACTTTTTTTTTTTGTGTTCTCCACTGTGAAAAAAGACTGTACTAGATTTAAATGCGCCCCACAGTTCACATAAATATGGAAATCTCATAAATTATGTCAAATTAGTGGGACAATAATGAGTTGTTGAGAAGATAGTTGTGTTTGGTCTATCAGTTTTCTTTTTCCATGAGTTGACTTTAGTAGATTGTTGAATATCAATGGCCTCCATTAACAAAATTGGCCTAGCAAGCATATCTAAGCAAGCATATCTAAATTGATCAAATCATAAATGATTAATTTATGAGGAAATTCGGATTAAATGATGACATAAGTCTTTATATAGAAGACGAAACAATAGTTGAGTTGCGTAAATCAAATGTTTGTCGAAAGATTAAAGCTGGGATGGATTAAGAAAAGGGAGTTAAAAAAAATGGTTTTTTTTCTCGACCCTTATTGCAGTCTAACGACGTTCTTGGCAAAGGAGCAACGAAAACCGTATACAGAGCATTCGACGAGTTCCTCGCCGTGGAAGTTGCGTGGAATCAAGTGAAACTCAACGACGTATTTAGTTCGCCCGAAGAGCTTCAACGACTTTACTCGGAGGTCCACTTACTGAAGAACCTCAACCACGAATCTATCATGAAATTGCGCACTTCGTGGATCGATATCGAGCGTAGAACGTTCAACTTCATCACTGAGATGTTCACTTCAGGGACCCTCAGAGAGTAAGTAAATCTCAGCTCCTTTTTTCGTATCTTCAGAGCTATTTCTTTACCGAAAAATCCCAAGTTTTTTTGTTCTGTAGGTACAGAAAGAGATACCCAAGGGCGAATATTCGGGCGATCAAAGATTGGGCTCGTCAGATTCTCGAAGGGCTCAATCATCTACACAGCCACGATCCTCCCGTAATCCACCGCGATCTTAAGTGCGATAATATATTCGTGAATGGAAACGTTGGCCAGGTGAAGATCGGCGATCTTGGCTTAGCTGCAATACTTCATGGATCGCATCACGCCCATAGCGTCATAGGCAAATATATCTATCTCCTTTATGATATTTTTCTTCGATTTTCTTACACCGTCTTTGGTTTGAGAAAAATAGGGTGGAAAAGGAAATAGAAGAGAAAATGGTTCCATAAGTTTATCTTTTCGTTTTCCTCACCATGTGATGAGGAAATTAGTTTTCTTTAGTTTCGAGTCAAAATTAAACAAGATTTCCTTTTCTTTGAAATCGATTTTCCTTTTCCTTTTCAAATTCTTTTCCCTACTAATTTCCACGAACCAAAACACCCTTAGTGTCATAGATCTTTTCATGTAATAATCTGAAGTGGGCTTCGACGAAAATTTCATTAGGTACGCCCGAGTTTATGGCGCCAGAACTGTACGAGGAAGACTACGACGAGCTCGTGGATATTTACTCCTTTGGAATGTGTGTTCTTGAGATGCTTACGTCTGAATACCCTTACGGCGAATGCTCTAATCCCGCCCAGATATACAAGAAAGTGACCTCGGTAAGAGCTTTAGATATTTATTATTACACAAAGCGAAAACGTTGTAATAGATCTTTTCTCATGATAAAAAACAGGGAAAATTGCCTGAAGCGTTCTACAGAATTCAAGATCTCGAGGCTCGCAGATTCGTGGGGAGATGCTTGGAGAAAGTTCCCAATAGGCCGTCGGCTTTAGAGCTTCTTATGGATCCATTTCTTTCTATCGAAAAGTTCGAAGAATCTTTACCTTCGATTAGGTTAAAATCGAGGGCTGATATGACAATTAAGGGCTCTATGAACTCAGAAGACGACGCCATTTTTCTGAAAGTGCAGATTTCTGACAAGAATGGTAGGGATTAAAGAATCTTGAACGAATGCTTCAACAATCTTTTTTCTTGAATCTTTATGCAATGTTTTTTTCTACGTACGATTTTCTCAGGCGATGCGAAGAACGTGTACTTCCCCTTCGATATAACGAGCGACACAGCGTTGGACGTTGCTACTGAAATGGTCAGAGAATTAGAGATAGCAGATTGGGAGCCGCACGAAATTGCTGATATGATAGACGAAGAAGTATCTGCTTTAGTCCCTTCGTGGAAAATTCCCGACGAGGATGATGATAATGACGATAATGCACCTCGCCCTCCCATGCAGATGCAGCACAGCTTCGAATACGAAGATGATAATGACGATAACGCCCCTCGCAACCCCTTCTACTGCAGCAACTCATCCATCTCTTCTTCTTCCCAAGCTTCTCTACCTGGGATTTCCTCTCCCCGAGGATGGCTCGAAGGCATGTATTTAGGGTTTTCTTTATCAGCTAATTCACAACTCTACACACGCACGCACACTCAATAAATAGTATTTTTTTTTTTTTTTGCAGAAGAAAGAAAGATCCACCGCGACGATGCCAGCTCTTACTTAGATGCGAGTTACTACTCATGTTCTTCATTACACGAAGATCATCATCGTTTGCCGTCTAACCCTCGTAAAGAACTGCAAAACTATTGGACAAAGAAGTCATCTACTAGGTTTTGCCCCGAAAAGGGCGAAATTGGAAAGTGCGATAAAAGAGGCTATTGCAGCTCGAAAAACTCGAGGGGAATGGCTAGGACGGGCTCGTTTGTAGACATTAGGAGTCAGTTGTTGCATCAAAAGCTCGTCGAGGAGATAAGCAAAAGGCGAACTTTCAAAACTGTAGGCGCTGTCGAGCACATAGGCTATTGCGAGCCCGGCGAGATTTTCTTCGATGGGTCATCGAGTCGAATCACTAGATTTAAATGATGTCTGCGCTTTGTGATTGTGTAATGAAATGAAACAACTTGATTTTTTTTTTTTTGGTTCTTGATTTGGTGTGTAATAAGAAGCCTTTGCACATGCTGTAAGAGGTTTTCCAATGTAATGAGTGTTTTTGTATGAAATGTAACACATGATTTGCCTTTGTAATATGCATATTTGATTGGAAAGTTGCGTCCTTTTTACCTTTTTGGTGTGTATAATCATATAATTATTATAATTATATGATTATAGTAATCTCTCGTGGCATCTGATATGATGCTGTGAAACATCAATTTCTACTACGCTTGGCTTGGGCTTGTAAGAGCAACGAAAACTAAAGAGAAGAGAATAAGAGAAAGCGAGTTCCATGCACACTTTTTATGGTGCACGGTACATGCAATTCAAGAGAAGTGACATTCTTCATTAAAAAACTATTATTAATAAATAATACCGATAATGTAAGAAAATAGTAACTCGTCATTTCAAGTTGAGTTATGAGCAACTTACAATAGCATCATCAATGGCGGCTCGAAGTAGTTGACTCTAACTTGGTACCTTTCATGCTATCCTAAATTCTAGCAATCATCTTCACAATATGTTTTTTCGTCTAAATCAATCGACACTCGTAATCCATACGATTTTTTCTGTGGTATAACGATGCTACGTAATCAAACAGCTCTAAACTCTCCCAAACGGTTAATTTTGTTATTGCACCAAGTAACTAAATGTTCCCAATTGCTATCCAAAAGTCAACCTCTTTATCTATAAAATTCATTCGTATTGTAAACTACACCAGTCTGACTTTGCAGATGCAATATATAAATATAGGTGCAAAAGAATTATCTGTGTAAGAAGCAAACATCAATAAATATCTGCTTTTCCTCTCTTACACACACTGTACTAGAAAAAGAAAAGAAGCTACAATCATTCAGAGCCATGAAGCTTGATGATCATGAGTTCTTAGCGAAGCTCATCTCTAAAGAAACACAGAAAGCATCTTTTAGGGTTTATTACGGAGATGTTTCGAGCTCAGTCCCATTCACGTGGGAGATTATTCCTGGAACTCCTAAGCACAAATCATTCGAAAAAACCTATGACGTCCCGCCCCTCACTCCACCGCCATCTTATTACACAAGCGATCTTCTGAAATGTAAGAAAAGGAATTCAAGATCTAAACTTCACCTTCTTCACACTTTGCTGAGAAGGATCAATCCCAGGAAATTGCACCGTGATTCTTTGTTCCTCTCCTTGTGATTCGACTAGTTCATCTTCAACTTCTATATCTTGGTCTCCTTTATATACGAATGACCGCTATGTGTTGATCAATAGCCAAGAAAATGAATTAGAGAACATTCGTTATCGCAGCTCTGTTCTGATCTTGAAGAAGGACTTTGTCTGGGTATGTTGGTCGTTGATGTGATTGATTAGGGTTTTAATTGTGATATTAATGACGATTTGTGTGTCTGTGTGTGTGTTTTATTGAAAAAGAGTTGCAGTTATACAGTTTTGAGATAATTGTCTGTCACCCTTGTTCTATGAAGCGCCTTTTGTTAAAATTGTTTGTGATTTGTGAAGTATAATGATAGAAAGTGTATTATTTTTATCCCCACATTATACTTTCTATCATTATACTTCAATAATTTATATCAATTATATATTGGACTCTGATTAGTATTTATATGTTCGTCAATCAAAAAGATCATGGTCAAGATTTCAATTAATTTAGCATCATCCATTAGAAAATGTTACCCTTTTTTAAAAAAAAAAGTAAATCAAGAATAGCTGACTGATGGCTGGCAGTCACAGATGTGATCAAAACTTCTTGAACTTTTATTCAACCATAAGAACATAAAAAAAAAAAAACCAACACATTAGCAAATCTTATTACAAACTCATCCATATTCTTAAACAGCAACAACAAGTACACACTTTTGTAATAACACCAAAATCCCAGAAAAACAAACAAACAACAACAACAACAATTATTCAATCCATCAAACAAACATACTCAATTATTATTCCAATGATCGATCAATTAACCCTCCTGCAATTCCTTCTGATCTGCCCATTCGAGCCAGTCAAGGGACTCAAGCTCGCCATCTTAACCATTGCGCTCGCAAAATCGTTGAAAAACGAGGCGGAGTTTGCACTGTAAGCCCTAACCTGCGCATCCGTCGAGCCATTGTTGAACAGCTGCTGGTCAGAGTGTAGCAAACCGCTGAGGTTTATCAAGTTTCTGTAATAACTGTTGTCGAACGCCGTAGGCGTCTGAAAATCCAAAGGCGAAAGATTTCCATTACCGCCGGTCCGAGGGCAATTTCCTCGTACAGTCGCGGCGAAAGTCGCGTTTATGGGCTCGTTGTATATTCTGTTACGAAAAACGGCGCACCTCGCCTGCCCTATCGTGTGAGATCCTAATTATATATATATGTTTAATATAAGTAGTTAGTGATGATCAACATTGTAGATCTCATATGATAATATAGAAAGAATTTGTGACGCAGTCTCCATTTTTTTAATAACAAAAAATTATCTTGAGTTATTTCAGGCACATTTATTTAACATAACTAGTTCGTAATAATCAACCCTCTATGTCTCATTTCATGTAAAAATATAAATGTAGGATGCTTAGAATTGCGGCACGTGTCTATCTTTGTATTTAGAGTGAATGGCAAAAATGGTGCTTTAACTATACCACATTTTTTTGTTGGTGTTCGAACTTTTAAATATGTGATTTTGGTTTCTGAACTTTGCAAGACCTGTCGTTTCTTTTGACCTAAATAAGCGGTAAAAGAACCAAAACGGAACAGTTCTGCAAAGTTCAGGAAATTTACAATTCATTCGTTCTTACAAATTAAGTTAACGTATTAACTTGTATATATAGTTAAGATTGGTGCATTGCAGGAGAACAAACTAGTATGTATGTATATATATAATATATATATGTGTGTGTGTGTGTTTACCTGAAAGGGCTACCATTTCCCTAGCATTGAAACCCTTATTAGCAAAGTTGGTAATGAGCGCATTAAGGTTCATAGTCGGCGCCGGGATTTGGCTATTCGCGGCGGTACGACTCGCCGTGGTCGAGTCTCTTCTTCCTAGAGGAACCGCCCAGCTTGGCCCATTCAGCTGTTGTTTATTCGTATTTATTAATATACAAACTTAAATTAAATATATTCCGAGTCGCATATATTGCTAATATGTGATGTAAGTTTTATAGAACATAAAAAAACTTACGGCGACAACGCCATCTCTAGCAGCCACGGACAAAATGTCGGCGCACGAAACAACATTAGGACAAGCGCTCTCAACTTGCGTCTTTATAGTATCTATTACATCGAATCCCCTCAGAGAATTAGCGTTCGGCGTGGCAGTTTTCTCCCCCGTGAAGTTCGCCGTGTCGTCTAGCAAGAGAGAGGCGTCGCATCCCTATATTAAGTTTTTCGGAAAAATTAGCTATACATTTTCATCAAAGGCTGTTTCAATGCATGCATGTGTCTACAAAACCCTAATTTGCAAGGAAAGAGAAAACTATATGTAATATTTCGTCGAAATTTACGAAATGTAAGAGATGGAGGGCTTGCATTAACGAAGCAATCATGGAAGTGAAGACGAAGTAATGATGCGCCCATTCGAGGATCGCTGCTAACTGATGAGTTTACGGCTGATTGGATTATAGTTAGGAGGTTTGGACATGTTGAGGAGTAGAAGTTTGATGAAAGTTGAGCATTGGACAATCCTATGAAGAGAGTAATGATCATCAATAGGGTTGTAATAATGGAAGCTCTGTTATTAATGGCTGCCATGATTATTGTGTAAATACTCTTCTAGCTAGCTGGAGTTCTTTAAGTTGTGGTTTGCCTTAGAGCTCTCCTTGATCACGTATTTATAGGAGTGAGGAGGTTTCGTCCCTTTTCGTTATTTTACACTTGCTTCTTTTTGACATCTATTTTAGGGTATTTAGTCAACTGATATTTAGTAAGTATCTGCCTCTGATGGGTGGTTTTGCTAGAAAAGGCAATATATATATATATACTTAATTATATCGTTGACACGTTCAACATTATGGGGCAAAGTCAGAATTAGTTAATGACAAAGTAAATATTCAGTTCCTGCGAGGAGAGCAGCCATCGTGTAAAAACTCGGGCATGAGTTCTTTTTTGTCAAGATTCCACTGAGGCAAAAGAGCTATTTACTTTTTAATCGAATAACGTGTGCCTAATTACGCATGGAGTTCGTTAAGTCATTACAATACTATCATCTCATGTCGTCCTTCTCGAAGAATAATGTTCGTTAGCTCGTGACCAAGCGACGACGTATACAATTTTATATGTATTTTTCACGATATTTATTTGTTGTTAATTTGATTGGGATTTTGTTTTCTTACATAAGGGTTCTATACGAAAGCTGTTAAAATATGTCCCTTGAGGAGCTCTTCTTACATGCGAAGAAAAGGAATTAACTTGTGTATTAATGAGGGTTGAATTAAAATCTCAACGTGTTATGACTTTTCGTGTGTATGAGTTGTGAACATATACTGAGTGGAGAATCTTGATTATGTAGTAATTATATTGTCCATTCATGATTAAATAAACTTATTTAATTTCTCTCTATTTTAATTGAATTTCATGAGAAAGATTTTTTGACTACAAACGTGTAATCTAGAATACGTTGATTGTGCGAGTATTTATTAGTCTTCAGCAGTACATTATTTATAATATGACGTACCAAAAACAAAATTTGGATCTTAATTAGCGTTGCACTACCTACGTGAAGTTTTATTTAATCAACCACATTTATAGGAGATAAACAAATCACAATTAAATATTTTTAAAACGTCATCATCAGTATTCCATTATTTCATCCACAAAGAGTATTACAAATTAAATTTTATTGACTCGGTTATTTGATCAATGTATTCAATTAAGTGCATGCATGCAATATATATTTGTCATTCTCATGTTTGGTAAATACTGGTAAGCCATAATAGAAAGTTTCGAGCTTTTAATATTGACGAATCTGCCTGTATTTAAGTTTGGTTGACACGGTTTTCAGTTGAATATTGAAGTAAAGCACAATTTCTATGTAAGTATATAAGCTACTTTTCTAAGCAATATATATAAAAAAAATATATACAACTGATATTCTTCAGAATAACTACTAATTTAAATATGGGAGAACCACATTTAATCCCCGATGTTTGGGCCATGAGCGTTTTTGGTCCCCCATATTCCGAGGTGTCACTTTTTAGTCCCCAACCGATTTTGAACCGTTTTGGTGCCAATTAACTTAATCTCTAATTTAGACGGAGTTTAACACGTGAGAGCACATGATCTCCTTTTACTCCACTTAACACTTCATAACTCATCATTTCTTCAATTGAAACGCACGTGAGCATCATTACGCATCATATTTAACTCAACCTCAAGTTCGTTGATCCTTCCCTAAATGTGATGTGTAATGACGTTCATGTGTATTTAAGCCGAAGAAGAAGACGTGTGATGATGTTTCAAGTCGAGTAAAAGGATACAATGTGCTATCACGTGCTAAATTTCGTTTAGCTATTAAGTTAATTTGATGGACCAAAACGGCCAAGAATTGATAACATTGTGAACTAAAAGTGGCATCGTGAAACATGGGGACCAAAAACGCCTATGCTTCAAACATTGAGAACTAAAAGACCCTTTTAATATTTAATATATGATATTGTAAATTAGTAATTTTGCATGACATAAAATTAGTTGAATGTAGTTACATTCAATAGTATACATATTATTTATTAATTAATGCCGGTCAAGTTTCCTTTTTAAGCACTCTCATTATTATATTGGCACTTGGACTCGTGCTTTCATTTCAGCATGTCAAGTATAATTCTCATTACATGCCTTTTTTTATTATTTCAGATTTTGTTTTCCTCCATCTTTCCCCATCTTGAAGTTTCTATTTCATTTTCCAATGATACCCTTATAATATAACTCACTATTAGAATGGATTATTCAAGATAATTAATTAGGGTTCTCAAATCTCACCCAACAAACCTAATGTTTGTTAAATGTTGACTTACTGCGCTTCTTTGATTAAACGTTTTGCACATTGTATTATTGGACTGCAAAGGTCATTTAAAGTGTTGGTTTTAGGGGTTAGTATATATTTAAGTTAAAATGTATTTGACATTTTTTTAAGGTGAAGTTTCAACCAAAAATAAGAAATAAAAAGAGAGACATATATTTACGAGGAAAAATAAATAGATAAATAAATCAACGTTCTTATTTTGTAAAATAGTTGACAATTCTGAATAATTGTCTCTAATTGTATGATCGAAACGAAATTCTTACAATCACCTTCGGAACGATTAGTCAGTTAATTAACAACTCTTCGTGACTTTGTCCACGCAATACTTCGGTGATCAACCAATTTAAGAGTATTACAATGTTAGAACCGATTTTTTTTTAATGACGAATCTTTTAAAAGATGTGATATGAATTAAGGTCTATAATAATAAAGCATACTCAACACAAATAAAGCACCTCTTTAATAATAATAATAATAACAATAATAATAATAATAATAATAATAATAATTTTGAAGTTAAAGATCTCTAGTATAGTAGTTGACTAACAATTCAAATATAATGTCATGGCAAAAAAATCAACTATGGCGATAATGGTGTCGGATGTTCATACACGTCTCCAAAATTAAAGTAAGCATTGCCTTTTCTCTTTTCCTTTTTTTTTTTCCCTTTTAACTTTTTAATATGATCGATCATCTTATTGCAGTACATAAAAAGAAAAATACATATAGAAAGTTCCACCGATAACTATCGCAAGTTGTGGACTTGCTTGGTCTGTCAAGAACCGAAGGGTCAAAACTTATATATAAAATGGAATTTCCCCTAAAAAAAGAAGGGTCAAAATAGTCTTCTTCCAAAAATCTGTTGGGCCTCGTTTAACTAATGGGCCTCATTGGGATTCGATGTTAAATGGGCCTCCTTTTTCAAATTGGATAAAAGCCCACCAAATAGATTCAAGTTGAGTTCGTCCACCAATTCTATTTCTCATTACTAATTTGAATTTTATTTTTTAATTTTAAAAAAAAATCTGTTTCAATTCCATTTTATTGTTGTTATAGTAATGGAAAAAAATCAGTCGATATTGGCTAACTATGAACTCGACGTTAAACCTCCAAAAAATTTAAAAAATAAAAAAACTATATCAATAAACATCTCACACATCTTTCATCCATAATTATTCTACCTCATCCTCCAAAATAAACCGTAATCAAACATTAACGTTGTTTGTGAGTAATATAACTCAATGCTCCTCTCGAATGGTGAAGATGGTCTAACTTCAATAATGTTTATGCAATGTCTGAATGAAAAAGATGAGTGACTTTTCACTCATTCATATTTCTAGTTCTTCATCAAGCTTAGAAGCTTCTAATACACATTGATATTACATCTTGCCATGTTACTACATCATATGATTCGATATAATAACGTATATATATCATCATGGAAAACCCTTTTTTATTGTTGAGAAGCTTCTCATTCTCAGTAAGCTTTTGATCTCGATTAAATCACCTCATCAACTAAAAGAAAAGATTGATAGATTTAATCTTTCTCGTTGTTTTTGCTCCAATTTCTGATTGCTTGAACTACTGCTTGCTTAACCACCTGAGCATTCATGCTCTCAGATTGCCCTTCACTCTGCATTTCATTACCTTCTAATTAATTACAACTCGGTATAAATAAAAAAGAGGTTTTTGATGAATATTTTGTTCTTGACAATGGCGGGACTTCGATATATGTAAGAAAAATGCTAATTACCTCACTAACAGCTTCGAGATGGAAATTGTCTGAACAAGAAACCCTAGCATCGAGTACTTCGAGGCCTAACTCTTCGAAAGCTTCAAGAATCGATACAAGTAAACGTGGGCAGTTTTTCTCCGCATACACCTTTATCAAGAACCCTTTTTCTAGGGTTTCAACTTTCACCTGCTGCAAGAAAAAAGTAACCCACAAGCCCATCAAAACATATGGAATAAGAGTCACATAATCGAAATCGGACATATGTAATATATTTATGATATACAGCAGGCAATGTAGCATCTTCTTGGCTTGAGCTTTCTGAACTTGTGATGTCTTGCTTTAGTTTCTCTACCTTTGCTTTCAGTTCTTCGATGCACTTCATTGCATCGACAAGTATGGATGCTTTGTTAACCTGTTGAGAATGCAAGATTTTTTCTTTTTCCTGTAATGATATGGATTATTGTACGTATGCTCGAAGATATAATTGCAAGTGGTAGTATAATCACGAAATCCCTTTAAATACACTATAATCAGTTTCAACTTCTTGAGATGCATAGGTATTTGGATCAAAATCAATTCAATCAAGAAAAAGGAAAATTGGGACATCAAGCAAAGTTCTAAAGAAACATGTAATAATCTCGATTCAATAGGGTTTATTTACCAAGAAAACAAATTTGAAGCTTGGCCAGGATGATGAAAGCTGTAATGACTCCAACCAATATCGAAAGAACAAAATATCTGTATAACTTCCAATGATCATACACACGAAATAAAGTTTTATGATTAACATGAATAACCACCTACACACATAAACTGCTACTCTCCATAGCCAAGCATAAACTTGTAATAGACGACAACCATAAATACTTGACATATGTGGGCAAATAATATACAGTTTCTCGAGAAATCCTACCGCGGAAGAATTGGTAACAGATCGAAGCTGATCATAAAGGGCTTCTTTATTTCGATTTTCCGAGCTCATATTATAGTCTTCGTTTCTCTTATATCTTCAATAACTCAGATAAGAGAGACGATAAGTATAAAGGCTGATTAGGCTTTTTAAAGGGAAAATGGAACTCTCAAGCACTAATATAATCTTGATGTTTTGATTTCTTTTGTTTTTTTCCTGCATGAGAGTACCACAAGTTTCACAGGAGACCGTGACGTCACTATTTGTAGACACAGTTGCGTAAAAGACAATGTTCCCTCCTTTTTCCAATTTATTTATTTTCCATGGGGCAATAAATCCATCATCTTGTACTAAAACTAGTTTTTACCCGTGCCATTTATGGTATTAACTATTCATAATTATTATGTTAACAAAATCACTAATTTTATGTTTATAGCGAGAAGTTATTGTGAAATTAATATATTGTGATAGTGATAATTTTTTTTGGTGTTTAATTATTTAATCTACTTTTTAAATTAAGGGATACATGGAAGCATATGAGAACACCTACATTCTATAATTATATAAGATGAGATGATAATTCTCTGCAATTTGCCATTATAATAATTCTTGGGAGGCTTCCATTCTATTGTCATTACTTGCTAGCAACTAGAACATTGATACATACGTGAGATGAGAAGAGCTTTCTTTGATTAGTCAAGTCGATATAGTGGGTTCTAATATTATAATATAGGATAAGTATGATGGGTCTTTTTCTTTTCAAGAAAAATTACCAGTAAAAGAGAATGACTTGCTCAATTGATAATTCCAGCCATTTCGAATTTACGCCAATTCTTCCTCAAGATTGCAATAAAATCCTACTCTAAAGACATTCGATTGACAATCTAGGGTTTTGCGTTTTGCTGGGATATAAAATCCCAAGTAGTCCAACATATAGTTGAAGTGGAGTAATTTAATTCTAAATTCGATTGACAACAAACGGAGTAACTCACGAATTAGCTAAAATAGCATGTCACGATATTTTTACTTAAATTGATTTTAGGATTGACTTTGATACACCCAGCAGGTTTAAGTAAATATTTTGTATCTAACGATATCATAAAGAAACAAATTAGACGTGATGAGCATTGTGAAGAATTGCATATAACCGATATAAACCAAGATCAAAACATGGTCAAAGATTTAAAGAACATGTGTATCCCGTTAGTCCTTTGCTATTCGAAACTTATTTCTTGCTTGTAGTATTATACTTTGATTAAATTTTTCTATTTTAATATATAATACTGATTTTTTCTACTCCATATTAGAAAAATACGTAATAATGAGGTTTTTTTGTTTAGACACTTTTTGTAATGAAATTCATAGGTGTAATGATGTTTGCGTGTGTTTTAACACTTGTCGGGAGGAGGTGTAACGATTTTCGTTCGTTGGAATACGGAGTGGAAAACAGAAAGTGGAATAGAGGATCTCAACCGATAAAAGGTGTCAACTTTACTTATGGTGATTGGGACAGTTTGGTAATCTTAGACCGACGCACAAAAATGATCAAAGGAAGACGAGGAAACCCCGTGAGAAGCGTTTGGAGGCATTATATATATTGGCAGTAAATATTGTTACTACAAACAACTGAATATATTATGTAACGTTTGTAATAAACAAAAATACAACAAATACACCACAGCACAAAATCAGTTTTTGCTGCCTTTTCATTCGATGAGTCATCGTCCACCATTATTATCACAAACTATGCAACGACCTAACTTACACGGCTTTCTCCATCACGAGACATTGTTTTTTCTTCAATGTGATAGAATTTTGGCTGGTAATAACATTGCATTAAGATGCATACTTTTTGCCTAAAGAGCAGTATATAAGAGTTATAACCCTTTATATATATAATATATATATATATATATATATGTTTTTTAAATTTGGTTTTATCAGTATTCAGGATTCAACTGATTGATATCTTTAATGCGAGCAGCAAGATTTAACAATAAGTCTACTAACTTATAACATCATTTAATGGATTGCCTAAGTATAATGTTAGTCAGTAGAATAATGAGCTACAATTCAAGTTAATCTGATGATTATGTCCTAAATATTTGGGATGGACGACGTGACATTACAAAGAAAGTATCCAATTCCACCATTCGATATATATTAAAATGGAAATAAGTACGTACACTTTGCAATCCAAGGAAGTAAGAGACAACTCTGTAATTATCACTGACAACTGTATTATTGCAATTTAATATAACTTTAAGCGGGCAATACAAACATAAGAGATTCCCGTCGATAAGTAAAAACATCTAAATGAGAAGACAAGCATCAACACAAAAAAGAAAAGATGAATAAATAAAAAAAGAGAGATCAACATAACTTAGCACGGTCTTATTTAGGGTCCACACGTCAATGGCCATGACCATAGAATGTCTACTCCTTACAAAGTGCAGCTTGCAAATTATATATAATTAATTCATTTATTTTCTATTATTGGTGAAGGAGACCAAGATTGTCACCATTTGCAGAAGGACAAAGAACCTAAGTACCCACCTTCTCACATGTGTTCATTAATCATCACAAGAAAACACAAGTACCCATACACCTCTAAAAACCTTGTTAATCTACCTCTTTTTTTTTCGGAGGGAGTAAATCTACCTCTTTACATATCAATCTATCTATCTTTTATTGTATATCAATAAAAACTACTGGTGGAAATTAAATCATGTGATGTAGGATTTGGTGATATTGAAGTTGGAGATCGAGAGCAACACATATTCTTCATTTGCGATCGAAAATTTCATCTTTTGTTTTTTTTTCTAATGTTTTGTTTTCGGTTCATCAATTTAAAGCAGTTCTAAATAATCAAGAGAGTCCATCATTTCTTTCTTGTTAAAAGGATGGTCCACCACCTATTATTAGCATGCATGTCGATTATATATTCTAACAAGATGTTAGCGAGCCCAAACGAAGAGTTAGTCCTTAATGATACGCAATCGCTTATATATTCCGAACGAAGAGATTATAAGCTTTTTAGTACATGATATCCAGTTCAGATTAAGGGATCATTGTGACAAATTATTATAAAAATAAAAAACATACGCCAAAATATAAATAAGATGTAATAAACTTTTACACTATCCTTTAAAGCGAATTATTTGTAATAGATGGCTATGTTTTAGGGTTTTATGTGATGGGATTAAAGTATAATATCCAATATGCAGAAAACAATAACAGCCCAAGAACTCAGCCCGAAGTATATAAGCAAATACATAGAAGTAATGATTGTCAGAGAGCCCAATTGATGAGGCTTGGTTGTCAATTGTTTTCATTTAGAACTATTTTGCTACGTAAGCAACTCTTAGGTAAAGGGTTAATCATAGTTCAGTGTTAGCTGCATGAAAAGGTTTTGTATCGTATTGATAACCTTTTGTATTTAAGAGAACAAATACGGATCGGTTCTTAAGAATGTTTTCGGGTATGGATCGGGTTGATTTGTGATTGGGTCCCATGATTGATATTGTTTTTAAGGTATGATTTTGTTTAGGTCTGTGCTTTGCGGCTCCGTATTGAATGATATTGTCTTGCTATTGAGTGAGACAACATAATTATATTGTTTCATAGTATTCCTAACTTTAATTTGGTTTTGGGATATTTATTTTATAGAAATATTATTCGGGACCATATATAATTACTCCTGATACTTGATGCCCGACCCACCATCAACAACGGTAGATACCAATGATAATTGTATTTACTAAATATTATTAAATGTTTTGTCTTAAAACTTAGTGGCGAATCGCAATAAAACGTTGTTCCGACAATGTATGCTTTTGCTATTGATTGGTAATTAACAAAACCGATTAAGATGATGATGAACTTTCCGAATGTCAAAAGGTAAAATACTTTGCAAAATGTTAAAGATTAACAATTTTAAATCATGTTGTCCTCTACTGTAATTCAAACAAGTATCAAAGTTGTTTTGATTCAATAAGCACGCACAAATTTGCCAAAATCGGACCGGATATTATTTAAATTCTTACCGATATTGGTATTGAAGTTGACACTATCGATATTTTTATACCGAACAATAATGTCAAGTTAGATATTATTGTAGACAAAATCATATGAAATACACTGAATAAAACCAGAAAAAATATGTAGAAACACATAATAGAAGAACCCAAAGCCAAGTTCACTTTTGGAACCTAAAATAGTTCTATATTCTCTCATACCTTCTTAACTATTACCTATATTTCCACAAATATCTTCTCAAGAGTACCTCTTTGGAAAAATAATATAAAATAATAATTTCTATCTTTTTTCTTTAAAAATACTCCAATAATAACCCATTGAACATCGCAACATAGAAAAAACCATAACAGTCACCACCTTACTAAACAAACAATAATATTATCTCATTATTACAGTTTCAACCCCAAAGGATTGTGGAAATATCGATTCGATCATCACATTTACATTTCTTGTGTTCTTCCCTTTAGGTTCGATTAAGCCGCACATCACTTTACACCTTTTTTTCCCTCAGCTTCTCGCGCCGTACGTATCTATGCTGCGTATCTCCGCCTCCATCCGCGTATCGACTACCGCCGCCGCGTCGACCTAGGATTTCCAGAGCTGGATTCTGTCTCCTGCCTTCTTCCGAGCTCTCTCCGCCGCTCTTTCACTGGTTTCGTCGATTGAATCTCAGCCGTTCAACTCGCCGCGGAACCTTAAAAAGGGAGGAAATTTTCGTTTTTCCCTTCTGTTCCTCTCTCAGCTACGGAGCCCTTGGGATTTACCGTTTAGGGTTTTCTATTATGAGTTCTCCTCGCCTGGGGCAGGGGTGAGCTGCAATTTGTATGTCTGATTGAAGTTATCGAGTGCGTCTGATTGTTGTATATGGCATTGGGTGATTTGATGGCTTCGTCTCGGTTTTCTCAATCTACGGTGGTGGTCTCTCCACCGTCCATTCACTTTGAAGAATTTCCGAATGGAAACCACCACGTCGTGGGCGATGGTGAGAGGAGCGTGTATAGTGTGGATAGGTTTTCAATCGGTGGTAACAATATTGGTGATGGGGATTTGACGGAAACGGAGATTAGTAGCTATGCGATGACCACCACTACGACGAGTATGGCATATTTGCCGCAGACCGTGGTTCTGCGTGAGCTCAGGCACGATGGATTTGAGGATTCCGTGCATTTGGGCCCTTCAGATAGTGGATTGGTGTCCAAATGGAAGCCCAAGGACCGGGTGAGCTTCTATAGTTTTTGGATGTTTTTTCTTAAGCTAGTAGGTAGAAGTGATTGAGTTGTAAAGCTGTTTGTGATTGATGTTGTTAGGATTTAGGATATTGTTTTGGTTGAAGTTGCTATCTTATTGTATAAGTGGAAGGCGTTTAGTGCAAATGTCTTGCTGCAATATGTTATAATTTCTCTGTGATCCTTTACTTTATTACCCAATCGTTGCTGTTGATAACTTGGACTACTTTAAGAGGTAGTTATAGTTACTATTATATCGTTGGATGTACAGGATCGAGTTCTTTAGCTTTATAGCAGGATTATGCATTACAAGGTGGTTTAATGTGATTGTTATGCCTCTGGAAAGCAGATGTTGCATGCGTTCTTGAAATAACTACTGTATTTCTATCCTCCGTTGCTAATCTGGGGTTTCGGCTGGTTGTGCGTATTTGCTAAAAATGAGTGCCTTACTTGCAATTTATTATTATTATTATCTCAGTCTCACCAATGATCCATTTCCATATTATGTTGTATGAATGTTTTCTCAATTGCGTCAACTGCAGATGAAAACTGGCTGTGCTGCTCTAGTTCTTTGTTTGAATATCAGCGTCGATCCTCCGGATGTCATAAAGATATCTCCTTGTGCTCGGATGGAGTGCTGGATTGGTATGGTTAATTCTACCTTTTTCAATCTCGTTTTGTTTGTTTATGGTGTGGTCTTATGTTTTATTTGCACTATAGGGTCATTATTTTCTTTGTAGACTTGTTGGTTTTTACGTAGGTTGATTCATTCTCTATCTTCAATACTTTTGGCTGATGTGCTCATTTTCTGAATTTTATTATCCAGCAAACAATCCGAAACCTCCTCAACATTTGATAAAGTACTGCTGCTGATTATCAAGTCTTGTGCAGCTTAGCCTTTCGTATTATATTCCGTGTCCATAAGTTTGGTTAGACATTTTGCCTTGATTTTTTTGGAGGCACTAAAAACCTGACATCCTGTTAAGTGCGATTTTTGGTGTTGTACCTGTTGTTTCTTATGCCTGTTACTTGCACTATCACAGCAAATTTGTTTCGTTTGCGCCCCTCCAATGCACTTTTTCACTTGCTTTGTCACTTTCTCACCCTCACTCTCAGATCCATTCTCAATGGCACCCCAAAAAGCTCTTGAAACTATAGGGAGATCCTTGAAGGAACAATACGAGAGGTGGCAGCCCAAGGTATGGAAATGTTGTTCCTAACTTGTTTTGTTACTAGTATAATTTATTTCCGTAGAAGAAGTCAATGCAATATGACGGTGCGTTTAAATATGGTTTCTGGAGTTATGTAATATTTAAAATCCCGACCCATTCAGGCTAAATATAAAGAATCCTTGGATCCCACTGTGGATGAAGTCAAGAAATTATGCACAAATTGCCGTAAGTTTGCAAAATCTGAGAGAGTTTTGTTTCACTACAATGGTCATGGAGTGCCAAAGCCTACTCCTAGTGGTGAAATTTGGCTGTTTAATAAGGTCTGTTGTTACTAATGGGCTATAATCTCTTATTTCTTCTCTTAGTCAAATCTTGTGGTTCTTACTTAGTTTTTCTGGTAGAGTTATACACAGTACATCCCTCTGCCAATCAGTGATCTGGATTCCTGGCTGAAGACACCATCAATATATGTTTTTGATTGCTCTGCTGCTGGCTTGATTGTTAATGCCTTTATTGAGGTGCTCAGCAATGTTATTTTTTACCCAGTCACACGATTTATGCAAATACATCTCATAATATCTTTCTAAACTTACGTTTTTACTGCAGCTTCAAGATTTTAGTGCGTCAAGTTCTGGATCTTCTGCCAGAGACTTCATTTTGCTTGCAGCCTGTCAAGCCCATGAGTTACTTCCGCAGAGTGCTGAACTCCCTGCGGATATATTTACTTCCTGCCTCACAACGCCTATAAAAATGGCGCTGAGATGGTGAGCGTGCTAATAATTCTTTGATCCCACAATTGAGTTGCCAGTATTTTCAATTCAAGTCTTGTATAATTTAGTATGTATGATCTACAATATGCTGTAGTTTTGTTCTGGTCTGCTGTTAGATGCTGCCCTGGAATTTCTTGGTGACAAAACAACTTCTAAATTCCTGTATTTTTGGCCTAATTCCCCAGGAGGGCTTATTATTGCTCTTACATCGGTTCCGAGTTGCTAAATGAGAAATTTGTGAATATACATCTCATACTATTGCTAGTTATCTCTGCAAATAAAATGGTTGACGTCCTATCAAACACTGCTTCAATCTTGCATGCCGAATATAAGGGTGCATTTGTTTGAATGATTTCATGGTTTTCTTCTCCATCTGAACATTGTTATGCAATTTTTTATTTTTAATTTTATCTCAAATTAACTCGCGGATCCTGGTGAATTATTGCTCAATGAACTGTGAATCTTGTTTATTTTTTTTAATTTCATCAATTTTCACCAAAGTTCATTTTTCTTGTTTGTTTGTGTTGTTGGTTGTACTCAGATTTACATAAAAAACGTGCTTAGTATTAACTAATATTATTTTCCCTAGGTTTTGCGATCGGTCCTTGCTCCATGATTCTATTGATTATTCATTAATAGATAAAATTCCTGGGCGCCAGACGGACAGGAAGACCCTTCTTGGGGAGTTGAATTGGATATTCACTGCCGTTACTGATACCATTGCATGGAATTTACTCCCAGATGGTACTAGGAGTTATTACGTTGAATTAGTCCCCCCTTTGTGTTATCTTTCTCTATGTAGTAACTCAGCTGATTTGAGCTATTCCACAGATCTGTTCCAGAAATTGTTCAGGCAAGATCTTCTAGTTGCCAGTTTGTTCCGCAACTTTTTGCTTGCCGAAAGGATCATGCGAACTGCTAACTGTACGCCTGTTTCCTATCCTTTGTTGCCAAGAACTCATCAACATCACATGTGGTAATTTCCACTCTGCTGTGTACCATGACATTGGTATTTCAGTGTTGCTGTGCTTACACGTTCTGCTGCTATCCAGGAATGCTTGGGACATGGCTGCCGAGATCTGTCTTTCGCAACTTCCAGCTTTGATCGAGGATCCAAACGCAGATTTCCAGGTATACACAGTTAGCTTGTTTTCAACGTTGTATCTTTGTATAAAATCCGTGCAGCACCATGCCACCCTATTTATTAAGTTGCTCTGATGTATTCTCTCACAGCCAAGTCCATTCTTCACCGAACAGTTGACAGCTTTTGAAGTGTGGCTTGATCATGGATCAGAACATAAGAAGCCACCAGAACAGTTACCGATTGTTCTTCAGGTGGGATTTGTTTTAGCGTCTAACTTAAGAATGAAGAATATATTGACTTTTCATGCTGCTTTACATTTTATATTCATGGCATCTTTTAGGACTCACCTACCTCTTAAACTCTTGGTTGATATATATTATGTTCTCGAATGTTTTGTGGCCTTCGGTAGTTAGGTGACTATTTATACAGAAGAAGCCTTTATCTTTTCCCATCAACTGAATGGTTTCAATACAACTCATCTGTCGTTGATGCTATGATATCTTTGAATTCTAGCCTATTTTTATATAGATTGAATTTCAGTAACATCTGTTTTGCCTTGCCTAGGTTTTACTTAGTCAGTGCCATAGATTCCGTGCTCTGGTACTTCTTGGTAGATTTCTGGATATGGGGTCTTGGGCGGTCAATCTGGTAACTGATCATAGTCACTTGTTGATTACTCTTTCTTCACCAATATTTACTTGTTTTAATTACACCCTTATCACATTCATTGTCCATATTTAGGCTTTATCTGTTGGGATATTTCCGTATGTTCTTAAACTTCTACAAACGACCACTCCAGAACTTCGACAAATTCTCGTGTTCATCTGGACAAAGATCCTTGCTTTGGATAAGGTAAACTAGATTTGAAACTGCTTGCTTTTTTTGATCGAGTGATTCGACATAGTATTATTGTAAATGCATTTGATTTTGTGGCATCAATCACGTCTCACATATTTTCACTGGAACTGTGACAGGTCACATGCCTGCCTGCATATAGTATACTTACCACCTCTTATATTTACACTCTTCTGAAATGGGTCTCCTCCTGTAATAATGTTGTTAGGAGTTGCTACTCAACTTATAGATTTTAAAAGTTTATTCCTGCTAGTGCTAACCATCTGTTTATTTATTTATTTTCTTTTTTTGCATAGGTGGCTGTTTTATACTCATTCTCATTCATGGGTGCTTTTATTTTCTGGTTTATACTTGAGTGTTTAAGATGTCCTATGAAAACAGTTTACTGATAGTTTTGTCCTTTATCTATAGTCTTGTCAAATGGATCTTGTGAAGGACGGTGGGCACATATATTTCATTAGGTTTTTGGATAGTGTTGAAGCCTATCCCGAACAACGAGCAATGGCTGCATTTGTCTTGGCTGTCATTGTAGATGGCCATAGACGGGGCCAGGAAGCCTGCATTGAAGCTGATCTTGTACATGTTTGTCTAAAGCTTATTCGAGGCTCGTCACCTAATGACACTCAAAATGATCCTTTATTTCTTCAATGGATATGCTTGTGCCTTGGAAAAACTTGGGAGGATTTTGCAGAGGCTCAAATGATAGCCTTGCACGCTGATGCCCCTTCCATAATTGTACCTATACTTTCTGAGCCCCAGCCTGAGGTTTGTCTTGCATATTACTTTTTGCACTGTATATTTTTTTTTCAGCGATATCTACTAAAAAGTAACCAATGAAAGAAGTGCTTTGTGTTCTTTTTTTCTCTTTATTCGCAATTCTAATTTAGTATTCTATTATTACAGGTGCGGGCTGCAGCCGTATTTGCCCTTGGCACTATGTTGGATGTGGCCTCTTACGCGTCCGCAGAAGATCATGGAGGTGGAGTTGGTGATGATGAAAAAGTTGGGGCTGAAGGTATCATAATCAGGAACCTGATAAATGTTGCCTCCGATGGAAGCCCGATGGTCCGTGGTGAAGTTGCTGTTGGTATGTCTTAATTGATTGTATCACCTTCCTTTTCTAGTATAAGATTAGACTTCCCATTATTTCCTTGCTCAAGTCAGTATAGTACATCACTTTTGTTATCCATTCTGCAGCTTTGGCTCGGTTTGCCTTTGGCCACAACAAACACCTTAAGGCAGTTGCTGCTGCGAACTGGAAGCCCCAGGACAGCTCTGTCCTCACTTCATTGCCATCTTTTGCTGCCAAGGCGTCCAGTAGTGGCTGCTCAACTCCAAACCACTATGCCCCGCATGGAAATATTGTTACATCTATCGCTACTCCTTTACTACGATCTGGGGATAATGGACAGATGATTTCTCGTGAGGGGAGAGTATCGACCAGCAGCCCTCTTGCAACCACTGTAATGATGCATGGTTCTCCACTTTCAGACGATTCGTCGCAGCATTCTGATTCTGGGGCACGTGGTGACATATTCAATAATGGAATTCTGAACCATTCTACGCAAAGATCTATAGATGATGCACTGTCTTGGCAATGTATATTAGCAATGTGCGATCTGGCCAAAGACCCATCGCCACGTGTTGCCAGCCTTGGCAGGAAGGTGTTGGGAATCATCGGTATTGAACAAGTAGTCACAAAATCTGTGAAGCCGTGTTCACGTGCTGGTGATTCAACGATAATGGGAAGCACTAGTCTCGCTGGAATAGCTCGGTCATCATCTTGGTTTGACATGAGTGGAGGTGAGGCTGCGTTATTTGCTTTCATATCCTATTGACTTTGATTTCTCTCAATTGTTTCTTTGACTAAATTGTTTGGGATTGGGCAAACAGATAAAAAAAAACCAGTGGGGAATATTCTTAGCATCTCAACATTTTCACGAAAACATTTGTATTTATGTTTGTAACTAAATGCTCAATAGGAGGCCATCTGCCGCTAACTTTCAGAACTCCTCCCGTTAGTCCACCTAAACCAAGCTACATGACTGGAATTCGAAGAGTTTGTTCCTTGGATTTTAGGCCACATTTGATTAACTCTCCAGACTCGGGGCTAGCTGATCCACTCTTAAGTTCTGCAGGAACCCCGGGAACTTCTGAACGTAGTTTACTTCCACAACAGATGATCTATAGTTGGAGTTGCAGTCACTTTTCAAAGCCGCTTCTTACAACAGCAGATGATAGGGAAAACGCAGTTGCTCAAAGAGAGGAAAGAGAAAAACAAGCATTAGATCTGATTGTGAAATGCCAGCATGCCTGTAAGTTTGTGCTGCTGATAGACTACTGCTAGTTTCCCCATGATTTTCTAACCTCTTTCTAAATGTTTCAATGTACAGCTGTAAGTAAACTGCACAATCAAATTGCAAGTTGGGATACAAAATTTGAGACCGGCACCAAGAGTGCGGTGTTGCATCCCTTCTCGCCTGTTGTGGTTGCTTCAGATGAAAACGACACTGTCAGGTCGGTTGAGTTTGATATACAAATATTGGATTTAAAATTAAGCTTGGTTCCGCTACCTGCGCGTTTTTAACTTTTAACTTGGTTGAAGAAGTGCAACATGGTTTTCAATGATTGTTCACCATAACATTTCCAATAAAATGAAAATGTTTTACAAAAGGGCCATTGTATCAAACTAATTCCAGAATTTGGAACAATATATAATTGAAGGCCTAATACATTTTGGAGGCCAACTGTAGTTTTTGGAATTTCAGTATATACAGAAACTTCATACTTTTAATAGTTTTGTAGCGAATTTTTCAATACGGTATCGGTATCATCTTGTCCGCACATTTTGGTATCTTAAAAATATCGGCATTCGGATAATATATCTGTATTTCGATATTTTTCTCATACAATGACTTTATATGTTAGGGTGTGGAATTATGAGGAAGCAACTCTGCTTAACAGTTTTGATAACAATGAGCTTCCTGAAACCCGAGGAATCTCCAAGCTCTGTCTGGTCAATGAGCTTGACGAGGATATGCTTCTGGTTGCATCAAGTAAACTTCTTCACTAGATTAAATTCTTTCGCTCACAAAACCTTTCCGTAACTTGATTCTTGTGTTGATTCAGGCAATGGAAACATCCGAGTATGGAAAGATTACTCTTCACAAGGGCAGCAGAAATTAGTTACTGCATTTTCTTCAATTCAGTGTCACAGACCTGGAAATCGCAGTGTGAATGCTGTTGTTGATTGGCAGCAGCAATCTGGATATCTTGTATGTAACTTCTCCACTATCAAGCATGAAAATTTATACATCATTTGAGTCATGCTTTTAAATTTTCTTACATACTTAATATGCCTATCTAGTTTGCGTCTGGTGGAATTTCATCTATCGTGGCCTGGGATCTTGATAAAGAGCAGCTTCTCAGTACCATTCCTTTAGCATCAGATTCAAGCATCTCTGCATTGGTTGGTCCTAACTTAGACTATAGTTCATCACTGCTGGTAGCTCTTCAACTAGTTTCTTTCCAATATTGAAGCTTCTGTATCGCCAGGCTTACAATTTCTGTTGGCAATATTCATATGTTGAATGCATCTTTACTGCGTCTTTTTGTTTTCCCATTTTCCACATTAGCTCCGTCGTTTGCCTTCGATTCGCCATTCCTAAAGCGTTGCTTATATCTTTTGGAAAATGCTTATAAAATAATTGGAATTGAGTGTATGTAGGCTGTTTCTCAAGTTCATGGGGGTCAATTTGCTGCTGGTTTTGTTGATGGATATGTCAGGTTATATGACATCCGCACACCTGAAATGTAAGTTCTTTCTTACTGCGTCTCTATGAAAGCCACCTTCCTCTACAATAATGTTTTCGCTAATTGGACTTGAATCCTCATCGGAACATTTATTTTGTTGAATGTGACAGATATTTTGCATTTCATTCCTTCACTATTAGTGATTGATTCTTCACCATGTGTCTGGCATGCCTAATTTCCTTTATATTGTTTAGGCTTGTCTCTGCTACCCAACCCCACACGCACAGATGTGAGAAAGTTGTAGGTATCGGGTTCCAGCCTGGTCTTGAACCAGCCAAGGTAACTAACTCGTTCTCTCATCAACCTCATGCTAATTCTTGCTAAGGTTTCGAAACTTCATTTGGTTTCATTTCGAAATAAAACATGAGCCTTTGAGGGTTTCATCTAAAAAATCAATGGGCGTTTACATATTGAGTTGGGTGTTATCTTTCATTCACAGATCATCAGTGCATCACAAGGGGGAAACATCCAATTTCTCGACATGAGATATGCTAAAGAATCCTACCTAACCATCGAAGCCCACAGGGGTTCACTCACAGCCCTAGCCGTGCACCATCACACACCTCTCATAGCGAGCGGCTCAGCCAAACAGCTCATCAAAGTCTTCAACTTGGAAGGCGTCCCATTGGGCACCATACGTTATTACCCAACGTTCATGGCCCAGAAAATAGGATCAGTTAGCTGCCTCACTTTCCATCCCTATCAGGTACTGTTAGCTGCTGGTGCAGCCGATGCTTGTGTCTCCATCTATGCTGATGAGGTCTCTTCGTCGTCGAGGTAAATGAAAAAAGTTTGCGTTTTACTTAATGGGAGGTTTGAAATGAATCAAAGATCATATGATATTACATGTTACGAATTGCCTAAAAGGGGTGTTTGTTGGGTTGTTTGAGGGTTCACTGAGATGGGAAGTAATCTGTGTCTATATAAAAGGTATTGTAAATATGTCTGTTCTTCGTTTTCTTTTCTTCTTTGCTTTCTTTATTTTTTCTTAACTTAGTGTGCCTGTTATATGTTTTTAAGTTTGTAGTCAATTTGTACAGTTGGAATAGTCTGAAAGTTAATACAATTCATCTGTAAGAAACTTTTTATGATCGTATTAGATACATCTTCATGAATATTATCCCAATTCACAGCTTATGATGAATGAATGGATTACTGAGATTCATGCTCCCAGTATGGACTCGACATGTAAAGATTTATTCGAAAAATAAACTAGCGTTAATTCTTCTACCTCTTGTAACGTTCCTCAATATCATACTACAATATTATCATCTCTTTTTCCAAATAACGAGTCATCGATAACACAATACTAAATAAACTCAGTACATACACAAACCAGCTACACCATTTATTTCCCCCCATTATTTCATACTGAAAACGCACGTTCAGTAGAAATCAAACCTAATAAAACCTGCAGAAATCACATTGTTGGAGAAACATACAATATATGGGAAATGAGAACAAATGGAAAAAAAAAAAAAAAGATGTACACAACACACCAATCAAGATATCATCACATTATATGACTGCTCTCACTTCCTTCCCCATACAATGCTCTGTCCATTACTATTAGCTGCTCCAGCCAAACTAGCCGTGGCACCACTGTTCCCAGCTTTAGTTCTCCCATCGTTATTACCAAACACATCAAGATCCTCAAACAGCCTATACGACGGAACAAACGACGGCTTCTGCCCACCACTCGGCGCTGAAGAAGACCTCGGACTACCAAAGCTGCTATTGTTGCTATTACTCTGTAAATCCCCGTCGTGCTTCATAGGCTGCAAATTATTATTAGTAGGTGCAGCCATAGGCCTAGGATTCGAATACGTATAAGGCTGCTGCCTCATTGCAGAGCTTTGGCTGCTGTAATAACCAGGCGTCGTAGCCCAGGGAGGAGGAGGGTAATGGTTGACTTCTTGAGGCACGTACGCTGACTGTCGTTGACCTTGCGATGTGGGCCCGAACTGGTATGAAGAAGGTTGTTCGGGCTGTTGAGTTCTAGCCCAAGGTGCAACGTAGCTGTTGAAGCCCAAACCTTGGTTTTGAGGATAAGTACTGTCAGAAAAAGAAGTCCCTTGATCATTATTACCATTCACGGCGGGGATTTGATCTTGGCCCACAGTTTGAGGTGGAGAAGCGTGTGTTTGAGCTTGAGGAGGTGTTTGTTCGGTGGATAAGGTTAGGCTGAGAAGGTCTATGATGTCTTGATCTTTGCTTTGAGAAGTCGAGGAGGAAGGGTCAACACTAACTGGGACCAGCGCATAGCTCGAGGCATTGCTGCTTGTTTTCGAATGTCTGCATTGAGACAGAGAGAGGAAGTTTGCACTAAACGAATGATGTTCAAATCTTTGGATTATTGAAAAGAGAGCTATAGCTTAGTTACTCACCTTCGAGCCAAAAGGGCGAAATCGTCATCTTCTTCATCTTCATCGATTAATGCTTTCTGCGTAGTAAGATTTGTAGCAGAAGTTTTCTCTTCCAATGTTGGATCCCTCGGCGCACTAACTTCAGCAGATTCGGGGGTTGGATTAACTGCAATCTCATGATTAAGAGGTGCTTCATTGTTCATATTTATTACATCGACGGGCAACGGTGAGCCAGAAGCTATTGCGTCGTGTTTTGCAAGAACAATCTGTATCCTATCGTTCATTTCAAAGCCCTGTGCAAGAACTTCTTCGTCCCTATTGCAAGAAAGAAAAAGGGAAAAATTATTTTTCGATCTTTTTTTTTTTTCTGAAGCGCAAGTAAGTTATGTAAGAACGGATGTCGTTTATATACTAAAGAAACGAACCCCGTCGTTGATGTCAAAGTCTTCATCAGTTTCTTCTGATTCGCACGGCATTGCTCGACAAGGTCTATTATCACTTCGTCTTTCACACTCTGCCCACAGAATAAACAATGCGTTAGAGAAGTCATAACCCAAATTTCGAAAAAAAAAAAACGGAGGGGAGAGAAAATCGTAGTTACCGAGCGATCGTTTGGATCAACAGCTACCAACATATCAGCCAAAAGATCAACAATTTCGCGCATCGAACTTATGCTTGATAAACTACACAAACATCAGAGAAGAAGTAATTACAAGCTCGTATCCCACTGAAACAGTAGAGTTGATAATTTAGGTTGTTATGACACAAACCTTAAACTGTCATCAGCTGCCATAACTTGATCGAGCCTTGTCGAAGAACTACTTGGCACGCCATAACTAGGTAGAGGAGAAGGTCTTGATACTGTAGGGTTACTGACAGGTGGCAGTGTAATGGGAACCGAAGGTTGTGAAACCTGTGGAAATGCTACGCCGTAGCGCTGCAAGAGAATTTAGAAAGAAAAAAAAATGATCTCGTAAGGATGGTAAAAACTAAAATCTACCGTCTTATCAATAAATCGAATTTTCATGCTCAAAGGACTAGTGAAAAGGAAAGACTTGGTTACCCTCAAGTCCTCGTAAGCCATGTAATATTGGGGATATCTTCCACTCGATCCACCAAATGCTACGTTCCAAGAAGCGATTAGTGACAAGATTTTGTCGCGCACGTGCATATCCGTCTGAAAAAAGAACGAAATAAAATAGAAAAAGTTACCCCCAAATATCGCCGTGCATGAGCAGAAATAACAAAGGAAAATCGAGGAAAGTATAATCAGGACAGCAGCAATACAAACTATCCTATGTTTATATTTGGATGGTTGTATTCACATCATGGAAAGTTCATGTGCGAACTTATCATGGAATCAAAAATTTAAATATTTAAGAAATAGTAATATACTCGCCTTCTTCTTTACAATCCTGACCATTTCTGGCAGTATATTCCTCTCTGCGATTTGAAAATGGACATAATCCCCACAGTTTTGGACCATCGTTTCAAGAAGCTGAAGCAAAAAAAGTGGAATCACACCAAAATTCGTGAGTTAGCATTTTAGCTTTAGTTATTACATAGCTGTGTAACGAGCCAGCATACATTAACATTACCGTTAAAGCGAGTAGCTGAACTTTGGGTTTCTTGTGCTGCAATCGTTTCTTGACAGATTTCACAACATCTTTAGCAAGCCTAAACACAGACACATGCAGTAAGTATACTAAAAGAATACAAATGAGTATTGTTCTTACATAAATTTCAACTTAAGAGCATCATATCGTAGAAACCAAGAAAGTGCCCATCAATCATCTACCACCAGACTTTTTGTTGCAAACATACAGATAACCCAACTTGAAATTTTGAAGGAAAAAAATTCTTTTGACATTAAAAATTTCAGAACAAATACAGGAAAACAGTCCCTAATAAGACACAAGAGGAACCAAGACATCAACTTGAAACATGAATAGGAACCAAACAGACAATACAGAATAAAAAATCAGCAAGAAATAAAAAAAAAAAAAAAAAGATCAATCAAGGACACTTATACACAAGATGACCACACAAAACAAAATTGCCAGATACCCATATAGATTGACAGATGATAGAGAAGAAAAAAAGAAGTCAACTTTGCATGAAAGCGTCAAAATAAAGCCATAAGCACAAAATTAAAAACATACATCTGATTGGCGTTTATTGCATCACAGATATCAATATTCATGGTCCAATCAGGCCCGTTCAAGAACTCGCTCGTAGCTTTATCAACCCTCACTGTAGCTGACGAAGAAGAAGAAGAAGATGTGATTGAAGCCATCGACGAAATCATCCTCTCTCTCTCTCTCTCTCTCTCTCTCTCTCTCTCTATTACAACCCTTTTTCTCTTCTATCTTTTACGATTCGAAGGAGACAACGATGATCAGAACAAATACCTCAGAAATTTTTTGTGGGCTTCACTAATATGGTGGGAAATATCGTAGGAAACAACACACGTTTTCTAACAACGTCCCTCTAAGGAAAACGCAGGCGGTGTATCAAAGCTTTTTCCTTTCCTTTTCCTTTTTTTCTGGGATTTTCTTTCTTCCTTCCTTTTCTTCGTTTTTGGACAGCTCTTTTAATTACGGGTATTACGAAACACAGTGGTCCATATTCGCTGCCCATTAACGGAAAGTTATTTCATTAATTTATTAATAATATATTTTATTTTCTTTTAGTGCAGATGACGTGTGGTTTGAATTTTCATTGGATTTATTTATTTATAGTATATGTCACAATCTTCGCAATGCTTATCCTTTATTTTCCCATCTCCACCAGATAATATTCTAAATAAATATCTATGATGCTTCGGGTTAGAAATTGACTAAGATAATTCAATTACCGACGCATTTAAAAAGTTTATGATTTTCAATTATTCTTTGTTAATCGAAAGATTCTTTTCAATTCATACTAATTGCATTTCACGTACCTCAACTCAATGTATATTAGGCCTAACCGTTAAAATAGTAATGAAATTGAATTTAACAAGGGGAAAAAAATCAACACATAACTGGCTGGAAGGATACATTTAATTGGATTTATTTAAATATATATTTGATTCATTTACAACGGTCAAAAATACTAGTCAAACATTCTAGACTTTGTAGCATCCCGTGAATTTCTACTCAAACTATTATTGTATTAATATGTAATGACAAATTAAGTATTTATTAACAACTTTCAGAATTGAAATGATTTGGACAATTATTCAAAGGGCAACGGAAGTGCTAAAGTTTTATTTTGCTATGTGGGTCCCATAAATAGCCATAGAAGACTTCAAAATTCAACCACATATGATGACACTTGTGTAAAATCATTATCCTATTGTTCATTATTGATGCTTTATTTCCTAAAAATAAAAAGATTTATTCTTAATTAGTCGTAGCCGCAAATATCACAAGGTTGAGAAATCATAATTCATAACTAAATAAAGGTGACGTGGTAATAAAAATATGGAATCCAATACATATCCCATTCCCATTACCCAATATGTTTCTTTTTCCACAAAGAAAATTCAACATTGGCATGTTTTATACTAAGTGGGCTTTTGACCGAATTAGGGCCCAAAAAACATATAACCTTAATCCTAAAAGATTAAGTTATCTTTATTTCCTAAATTAGGCCTAGCATATCCTTAAACGAAATGCGTGTTAATGATGTTCTAACCACACGCATTAACTACGCCATCCATATGCTAATCACATTTCCACATATTGACACGTCAAGAGACATTTGACGAACTAAATTAAATCAATGTCTAATCACACTATTTATCGAGACTAATTACTTGAATACATCCAAATATTTGCTTGGACTATAACTAATATTGGAGTTAATTACGAGAACGAGACAACCCTTTATTTGTCCGCTCTTTAAAAATAACATTAATCCCTATATTCCTAAATACAAGTCGTTTTATACTTCTATTTTTGTTTTTTAATACAAGTTATTTTACTTTTTTCAAGAGAAATAGCTTGAACTTCTTCAACTTTACCCTCATCTTAAATAAAAATAAATAAATTAAATAGGATAAAATAATTAATGAAGGATATAATAGAGTGTTAGGATCGTTTTAATTAAAGGGGGTGTAAACACTTTCGAAAACTTTTAAAATACTTGAGTCGCAATAACTTGAGCTCTTGAAAATATATGAGCATCGAGAGATTAAGCGAGTTTGAGTTTTAAACCTACCGTAAAAAACTTAATCATCTTAAATCGGTTTTATGAAAGATACTTAAAAACACTTTAAATGCAAGTTGAAAACCGGTTTTGGTTGAAGAATTTTATCGAACACTTAAAAGGCTTCAACAATGCACATGCTATATGTATGAATGCCATGCAAGGGACACACGATTTGTTTATGGAAGTTCGGAGTCTCAATACTCCGACATCTCCCCTTCTTCCCCGCAAGGAATACTATCACTAAAAGACTCGGTTTACATACTACGATCTACAACCTTCCACAGCTAAACTTACACAATATAACTTCATAAGCTATATTCCGCTAACTAAACTTCCTAGCGCCCAACCACTGGCAGCCTTTTAGAGTCCACCGCCATCGACCACTGTTAAAGTCGACCGGAACCTCTCTACCGTTAGCTTTTGAAAGTCCACCGGTAGAGTTATTCGCTCTACAATTCGTAGGCCGCGACCATACGAAATGCAATTCTTTTACGTCTATGTGCAAATAATACAAACACATAGTTTTACGTCTTTGTGCATAGACTCCCACTCAACTAATCTACTTAAGCTCATCTCTTTTTTGTGTGAGTGAGGTGTGTGGGCTTGAACATTGTAGCTCTCTCTCTTTTATAACCCACACACTTGGAAGAACTCTCTTGATTTTGTGCTCTTTGCTCTTGTTCTTCTCTCTTGGATCTCTTGTTGAATGTGTGCTTATTTGCCTTAGGATCCTTGTATTTTTCTGCCTTCTAGTGTGCATTTATGGTCATCCAAACTTGATATAGCTGTTAGACACATTAAACTAACCGTTGGAAGCTTTTGTCTTCATATGGCCTATGATGTGAGCTTCAGACGCTTGTACCTGCTGCAGTAAGGGGCTTGTACCTCAGTGCAGTAGTTGACTAGTCAATACTCAATTCAGTCATTGATCGGACCAGTCTGAGATCAGACCAGTCTGATATCGGACCAGTCCAGATTGAGACCGTCCACTCCAGTCCAATCTGAGTTCGACCAAATCGGACAAGTCCAGTACTGACTGAGACCGTCAGTCCAGTCCGAGATCGAGATCGGGTTGACTGTCAATTGACCGTATTGACCAGTGTTGACCGACCCGATTTTTCGCCCTGAGCTCATATTTGATATCTGTTTTTCGAACCGAGCTCATCCACAGACTAATTAAATATGTTAGTAACACAAGTTTTGTGTTCATCAAAACTACATTACTAGATATTATAATCCAACATATAGATTTTATTTATATCTTAATATGCGTGCAATTACCTTATATGACTTGTATTTAGGAACATATGGAGTATAATTTTTGGACATGATTGCCTTCCTTTATTACTTTGACTTACCCTTGGTTTGAGGTAAACCAATACGATGGTGTAATGTGGATAAAGAAAATATATCGTATTTGTTTTAGAGTGATAATACTTCATGTGGAAATTAATTCTCACAATTTCTCGTATTTTTCTATGTAATTTTGTAAAATTTATTTTTTAAGCGTTAATAAATTTTATATTAAAAAAGTAGGAATGTTTGTGAATAAGAGAAAATATTAAAATATGAGGAATAATTTTGTCCGGAAAAGTATAAAATATTGCCCCATATAGGGCTGAGATCTATTCCAAACCGTGTTCTATTATATATTTCAAATCAATATTTTAATGCCCACGTAGGCTAGTTTCATGGCCCTATTTCTTATCAAGATGGAAAATTGGGGTTATTATTATCTTTATTTATTTATTTATTCAATCAAGTGATATGAACAAATATGACAGATGATTATTAAATTCGACAAACAACGTTGGATTCAAGTTGTTTAAAAAAAAACACCTATCAGAATCGAAAGAATCATCGGTTCTTGGGAAGTGATATTCACATATGAAATGAAGCTAATACTAAACAAAACTACATAAATCGAAATGAAGGTATTTGGCAGAAAAATATATAATAAGCATATATTTACCTGGAAATATGAGCTTTTGTTGAGATAGAAGGTAATTAGATAATAAGATTGAGTGGTCATGATGGAGAAGATGGGCACATGAAGAACTAACTCTCAATTCTCATTACCATCGGCACGTGCATGAGTTAGTAATGCACGTGCCCTGCTTCTCCATCTTGCCCAAAACTCATCTTCTTCTCTTACAAACTCTAAGGACTTGCTTCTCAGTTATTATTCTCTCTATATATGCATATATATTTGTATACCTATATCTTTTATATATAATATGCGTGTTTGTATAATAGCAGTTTATTTGTGTATCTCAGGTGCAAAAAGGATGGGTTGATATTTATATGGTCACAAAAGAAGATGCTATTGTTTATGAATTTGAGGACACCAAAAGCAAAAAACTGTTAAGAAAGAGGCTAAGAGATGAGTCTGGTGAGAGATTTCCATTTATCGTAGAACATATATATCTCACGAGCATATTCTGAAGAAATAAAAATGTGTCATTTGCGCATTTCAAGAATAAAATCACATGTGAGATTCATGACAATCTTAGATTACCCATACTATTTTTTCTTCTTTCTATAGTGATATGTATATGAGAGAATCTTGTGTCAGCACCTTATTTGGTCACCTGTTGATTTGACATCGATTCGTGCCATTTAAACATCTCACATCGACATCTAAGGTTGTGCCGTCTTAATCAACAGCTTCTAGGTGCTCGGATGTTGATGTGTCATATTGACGCGATATATTTCATTGATACGTAATGTTATGTAAGGCGCCATATGCCACATTAACATCCAAAATGTCGATTAATGGCAAGTAGAAGGTGTTCTATTAAGATGTCAAATGTCGATGTGGGATGCTGAAATAACACGAATATGTGCCATATCAATATGTGATCACACACCATAAAATTCATCATACATATATTTTGCATAATCCGTACTCAAAACTCGTGAGCCCCAAAGAATTCATCGAAGTTCGATGGAAGTGCCATATTAGGAGACGTTTTTTCGTTGTATATTAAAAGTATCTTCCACAATGTTCTGGTCTTCCTCGACAATAAAATGAATTATATATTATATTTAACCAACAAAAACAGTATTATGCTAATCCCTCGCAATTAAAAGTCCAACATATGTTACTTGGATGGGATTTCATCATTAAGAAAAGAATCAAAAAGTAGACCATCACCACTATATTAGAAAAATAATAATAATAATAATAAGTTATGCTTACGGCCTTTTTCTAATTCTCTACTAATGATCATTTACTTCCTTAGCTTTTCTTGATAATTACTTGTCTCAAATTAAATTTCCTCGCTAAATATAGATTGATTCAAATAATCCAGGAATACTGGAAAATAATTAATTGATTGAGCACATAAGTTTCCTTGGACCTTGATGCGAAATATCACTTGCATGATTCACCGTCTCTTTCAAGTACTTAGAAAACTAACTGTATGTGTGGTTGACGGATAATTACATATGAAGTGTTGTACTATTGAAAAATCACAATCAATCCCCACTATTCAACCTACTACCTGCTTAATTACAAATATATTTTTACTTTATGAAATTATGCAAATGAAAGAAAAGACCCTACATATCTGTCACTTTTTGACAATTTTACTCTGGAAAGTTGCATCAAAGGATTTGGAGAATCGCCTGAGCAAACTTTATACAATCATTAGTTATATAATATAATTTAAACATTGTTAAATGTTAACTGTCGTTACCTCATTGCTGGTCAAGGCTCAAGGGTTAAAGCTGATTGTGTAATAATATTTATAATATTCCATGCCCCATTACCTTCGTGTTTGCTTATCTCATACTTTGGTACCAAAACTGAACACCTGCGATCCATTACTTATAGAAAGTGGGGAGCACTTTAGCACATGTCGATATAGGTACAATGACATAGACATTTTCAACACATACATACCACTACGAGTTCTCTTTTTCTTTTTTTTTTTTAATGATAGAAAAGAAAGGAAAAATGGATTAAACTCTACCTACTTTTGGGTAGAATAATGTGAGAAATGGCCGTAAGTTGTGTTATCTATTAAAATTGGGCCTGTTGGGCTTAGTCGTTTGAGCCCATTTATGATACAGGCCCGTAAATAACTCGTGCCCGAATTATTATTATTTTTTACGGTCCCGAAGTATCCCCACACAATCCGACTATGGGCTAACCGCCACACACTTTAGAGGTGAGACAAATCCCGGGGGTCAGATGGATACGTCCCAAACCCACCAACAACGATAGTCATGTGCCTAAGGCCCATGAGGACTTCTCAAAGCAATGTGAGAGGTGGGATTCGATCCCTTGACCTCCCAGCCACATGACCTTTGAGGCCTCCCCCTCAACCACTAGGCTACGGGGTCATTGGCACTCGTGCCCGAATTATAAACTCATTGAATTTAATAAGATTTCAATCATTGGAGTAGTAAATAAAATTCATTTGGCTAAGTAAGTTGATTTGAATAAACTAAGGGAATTGCTATTCACCGCTCCCTTTTTTGGCGGTGACTAGGAAAAAGGGGGCTGTGAATAGTAATTAAGTAAACTAAATAAATCATTTCAATGAATTAATGACTTGAAGATATTGTGTTAAAAATGATAACAATCCTTTAGCCCATTGGGCCATTACCGTAAATCAAATAAATCATTTTAAATGATTTAAAACATGAAGATATCGAATTCTTGTCGAACTAATGATTTTGATCGAAACATCCAACACAATACAAACTTCAAATTCTCAAAGTCAATGCATCTTTGTCATGGTATTTGTCTCCATAAGATTACTTTCTTTTTTCCTGTAAAGTTATTTAGTGCAAGATAAACTTTATATTTTCGTTGTAAGCTATCTACGTTCATATATGCGCAACAAAAAAATATATATCTTAAGGAAATGGTGTCTTGGTGGAATCAACGTTTAAATTCGACATAATCCCAAGCAACTCATGATTGTCATCAATAATAAAAATTATCCATTTGCACAACTACAGACAAAAGATTCCAACCACTTAGAATATATATATATATATATATTTATATATATATATATATATATATATATAATATATATATAAAAGAATACGTTGTCGTTTCATCTTCGAATGCCGGCTTGGCTTATACGTACTGTCGAATATAATGAATCTTTTGCGTTCAGTGTTGAAGGAAATATGTCAAATTATGATTAATAAAAGAGAAAAGGACAGAGCACAGAAACGATCTCCACCACCTCATTGCCGTCCATGTAGTGTATCACAAATGGAAACAAACAATGACTTCCTTTATAAATGAGTTTGTGAATGCATCCATTTGAATCGATATCTGCAGTTTCGTCGCAAACTCAGCTGCTATTCTCCGTGTTTTGACTGAGCATACTTTTCTATGGCTTCCAATTGCATCGCGTTGAATTCTGCGGCTCTGAAGAGTTGCCAGAATGCGCTGATGCCGCAAACGCCGTTGAGGACGCGTTGGCTCGGCGGAGAGTCTCTTAGATTGCCGGTTTCGAAGCAGGTGTTAGGCTGTAATCGGCGTTACGTACGACTGGCGAGGGCGTCAGCTTCGACGGTCGAACCGAGAGCGGCGACGACCGACGTCAGCGCCGGAGAGGACGGTCGGATATTGAGAGTAGGATTAATCTGCGGCGGACCTTCGGCGGAGCGTGGGATTTCGCTTAATTCGGCTCGATCGGTGCTCGATCACATTCAGGTGTAGTTTGTTGTTTACGGTCATTGATTTATACTGTTTTTTTTTCTCAGTTGAATTTTGACCGATTGAGTCACTGTGGGCAGAGCTGCGTTGACTTGATTGAAATTCTGCTGCTTTAACTTCGTTGTGGCTAATTCTTATTTCGTTGCTGTGATAGGGTGATGACTTGCATGTGAGCTGCTACTATATTGATTGTAATCTCAAAGCGTATGCCATATCAACAGCACAGGTTTGATAATGACGTCTTTTTGCATCTTCTTTTTCTATGTATGTTACCATTTTTTCTTTGCTTTAAAAAAATATCTGGAACTATATTTTTGTGGAATTCCATAAATGGTTGTCAAATTTGATTGAGTTTCCCTGTCGGTGGTTCAGGTTTACTCGAACACGCCGGCAGATTTTGATTTTAAGCTTGAAAGGTGAGATATTTTAATAGGCTATCCATTTGCCAATATAATCAAACGAAGACTACTCAGTTGAGTTGAACGCTATGATACACATGGCAGCCTTGCCCAAGGATTTGAGTCACTAGATGACTTTGTTACTCACCTTTCGAACTCAGTGGATATTGTTTTTCCCGTTATACATGGAAAGTTTGGCGAAGATGGTGGCATTCAAGTAAGATAGTGATTCCCGAATAGGTGTTTCTTTTTGCTTGGTCATGTTAATTAATACTGATTATATGATTGTGTGATGCAATTCAGGGTCTCTTGGAACGTGCAAATATTCCATTTATTGGGACGCGGTCCAGCGAGTGTCGCAAAGCATTCGACAAAGTAATTCCCATATCGCTACCGAAAACACTTCTTTTCATGCTCATGAAGACGAACTGGTTCCATATATGTTGCCTGCCATCATTGTGTTTTTGTATTTTCTTCGTAATTTTTACACTATATAGTAAGCAATATGCCAAGTTGCAAAAGTCCTATTGTATTTATGCTATTATGTAGTTGTGCTCTTTATGCTATTCATATTCATGCTATATATGCTATTGTGTAGTCCTGTTATAGTTTCTTGTTACTGTCTGAGTCTGATATGAGATATATTTTTCAATCGTTGAAAGTAGAAGATTATGGCCACCTTTGTCTTATTATGGATGTGAAAGGAGTATGTTATATTATCTATTAAATGTTGATGGTGTTGTTACTTCTTATCCCCTGCAGTATGATGCATCTTTGGAGCTTGACAAACAAGGATTTGTTACTGTACCCAGTTTCCTAATTGAGGTATGTATAGCTTCTTCTTTTCCATTTTCTTGTGATTTATATCCACCCATTATCATGCATCTTCGTATAAAATATACCAGGGAAGCGAATCTCAAGAAACTGATTTGTCTTCATGGTTCGCCAATAATCATCTTGATATTAAACAAGGAAAAGTTGTGGTATGTAGGACTTATCATTCAGTTAATCGTTCTTAGTTTGTGTCAGCCATCTCCCTTTTGTATTTCTATGTAAATTCTAGTTATCATTTGACAATTTCAGGTAAAGCCAACACGAGCAGGATCAAGCATTGGTGTGACAGTTGCTTATGGTGTTGCCGATTCTCTCGAAAAAGCTAAAGCAATTATATCGGATGTAATATCCTTTTTCGCTCTTCCCTTGAATCATCTAAAAGCATGAATACAACTTTTTTATTGGGACGTAAATTGATTTCCGGCTGTTTTATCTGCACGAACCAGTCTCTAGGTGGGTCTCACTTACGATAGCTATAACAGTCATCGACTGAAATTGACGTTTTTTCAAAATGAATTCCTCATACTTATCTAAGATATTTGACTATATCATATACATTGTCACATCGTCACAGCATACCCCGACTGGCTCTAACGTTTGGGTATTTTCAATAGTTGATTAGGGATAAGTCTGATATTGCTATTCTGACAGGGAATTGATGACAAAGTTCTCATAGAGATATTCCTGGAAGGAGGTATTGAATTTACAACCATTGTGCTTGATGTGGGTTCTGGATCTGATTGCCAACCTGTTGCATTGCTGCCAACAGAGGTATGCCATGTTATCATATATTCATTTTTCTCTACTAGATTTCAAGCTTTGGCCAGTCGGCATCCTTGTTCATTCACCATTTCAGTTCTAATTGGCACCATCCTTGAGTATTGGCTTCATAATTATCTAATACAAAATATTTAAAGACATAAGCACCTTAAGTACATTTTCATGGAGTTCGTAAGGTCATATATGGACAGGATCTGTGATACGTGTGTGTGTGTGTGTGATATAAATGTATGGTATCTGATTGAGGTGATATCTGGTTCCGTATAACTAGTTTAATTAAAGCACCGAGTCCTCCACATGAGCTTGGTTTCTATGTATGTAGGTGGAACTTCAATCTCGTGGCTGTGTGGATTCAACCGAAAAGGACGTGATTTTCAATTATAGGAGGAAGTACCTGCCAACACAACAGGTAATAAAGAACATATTAAGATCAACAGATCATATGATTAAATCTTTCAGAAGAATGCCTGTTAGTATATTTCATCAGGGCAATAAATCTTAATACATGAGGAGTTATGACTTATTTAGTGCTAGGTAACTTCCCCAAAACCCATCACATTGTATTTCTTATGAAAAAGTTCCACGTTCTTTTTCAATCTTTTTTAGCTTTCTGACCATATATTTTGGAGATGGATAATTTGAAACTTCACTTCTGTCTACGAAAATAATGAATTTGGAAAACGTGGCAGGTCGCTTATCATACTCCACCTCGATTCCCAGAACATGTTATCAGGAACATTCGTGAAGGAGCTTCGCTGTTGTTCAAACAGCTTGGCTTGAATGATTTTGCAAGAATAGATGGTTGGTTTTTGCCACCGTCAGCTCATACTGCGTATCTTACAAACAATAAGTTTGGAATGTCTTCATCAGGCACAATATTATTCACTGATATTAATTTGGTGAGCATATACTTCCAATGTCAATCCCCTTGTGTCGAATAAATGATCTTGAACTTGTAATCAATGTTTGACGTATTTCCCCCAGATAAGTGGAATGGAACAGACGAGTTTCTTGTTTCAACAGGCCTCTAAGGTATTTCGCTTTCTTTGCACAATCACATTTTTAGAGATATAGTCCTAATCAACTTATTATCATTTCATCACATGTGTATATTTAGGTTGGCTTTTCTCATTGTAACATCCTTCGCACTGTGATCCAACGAGCTTGCTTGAGGTTTCCAAATCTTTGCAAATATAACATAGTCTCTAGTTCCTCTCGGGGGAGATCGAGATCTTCCAAAGCAAACAAAGGTTTTCACAAGCAGCATGATCGGCAAAAAGTATTTGTTATCTTTGGGGGTGACACGTCAGAACGGCAAGTTTCCCTTATGAGTGGAACTAATGTTTGGTTGAACCTTCAAGCATTTGATGATGTACGTACTAGTTGTGATATGTTTCTTTTGAAAACAATATGTTGTTTTTTTTAACAGTGCAAATTAATTAGCCCCATCTTACATAGATCAGGTCTCTCTGGAGCAGTAATATTTTCCGTGTTGAAGTTAAACATTTGTGTAAATACTCATCAACCGTAGCAAATTGTTGACTGCAGCTTGATGTGATTCCATGCTTGCTTGCCCACGCAAATGGTTCTACCACAGGCTCAAGGACAGTTTGGTCATTACCGTGAGTTCCCCTCAAACTTGTCATCCTTTTCTTCCATGGGATGTAATGTTACTTCAAGAATTGTTATACAGCTCTTCAATCATTTCCTTGTTGCGCAGATACTCCATCGTACTCAGACATACCACTGAGGAAGTCCTCGATGCCTGTATCGAAGCGATTGAACCTGAAAGAGCAGCATTAACATCTAACATGAGGAGCCAAGTAATGGACGAGATTATGAAAGGGTTGAGCAAGCATGACTGGTTCAGAGGTTTTGATATTTCTGACGATTTACCTACTAAGTATTCCCTGGACCAGTGGATCAAGCAAGCCAAAGAAGTTGGTGCAGCAGTTTTTATTGCAGGTACGTTTACTTGGTTCTAGTGATTTGATAAATCTTATTCTCATTCGATTACCTATTGAAAACATGGTTTGATGTTACGAAGGGTTACAGTTACTTCTTATAATCCATCTCATTGGTGCATTAGTTTTAAGACAGAATGCATGTTTCTTTGCCCATTTTAATTTGAAGTTGACATTAACGATAACCAAGGAGTGATGCTCAACTTCTACCCATTGCACAGTTCATGGAGGCATAGGCGAAGATGGTACTCTCCAATCATTGCTGGAGTCCGAGGGGGTTCCATATACAGGTAAAGTTCTCTCGATGCATTTTGGGAAATCTTTGTTCTTTATTTATACTGAGGGCCATTTATTTGAGTGGTTCATTATTTTCAATGTAATCCGTGCCAATGCTGATCATCTTTTCTTTGTTTTTTTTTTTCAATCAAGGGCCTGGCGTTAGCGCATCCCAAACATGTATGGATAAAGTTGCTACGTCTCTTGCACTCAAAGATGTATGGTAATTTATCATTTGTGTATACTTAATGAAGTACCAATGGTCATCTTGTAGTTTGTCCTTTAGTTGATTCCCCTATGTCTTTCCAAAATAATACCAAAAAAGCATTCTTCAACTGTTTCTCCTTATTCAAAAGCTTGGACAACAGGGAAGGGTGAACATGAATCTAAATGGTAAAGAAATGAACTGACTTTGTCAGATTGAATGATAATCATTCTGAACTACTTTCAGAATATTGATCTTGTCAAAGAACATGCATTTCTTATGCACATTCGTTTGAGAAATTATACGAAAAAACCATGGACTCTAATGATAGCTTTCGATTTCATGATGTAATGAAATACTTCTGTAAGCTTCATCATCACATCTGAATAAACTTAGGTCACAAGCATATGATGCCTTTCGATAAGTAATTTCTGCATGGTTTAACAAGTAGCATTTTACCACTTTTTACTGCAGCTTAAAGACCAAGGCGTCCTAACAATCAAGAAAGAAGTGCGACAGAAAGATGATTTAGTTAAGGGTCCCCTTACTGAGATTTGGCATGAATTGACAAAAAAGTTTCAGTCTGGGACATTATGCATTAAACCAGGCCGAGATGGTTGCTCAACTGGCGTTGCCAGATTGTGGTGAGTTCACATCTTTTCTACATCAGATACATTTGTCACCATATGATCTTACATACTGTCTATGCATACAAAGGAAAAGAAAACTGCATTCCCTTTATGCTACAGTTGCAAAGAGGACCTCGCGGTTTACGTTTCTGCGCTGATGAGCTCCGAACCGAGGATTTTTCCCAATTCTCTGTCTAAGGTATATGACTGAATGATCCTTTATTACAACTCCTCTGTTAATATTGAATTGTCTGTTAATTATAATGATGAAGATAACAAAGTGGCAAAGATCAAATAAAGCATATTCGTTGAGAATCTCTTTTCTTTGCTGATGTAAGAACTAAAACGCTCTCTCATGAAATTCCTTAGGCACATGGAGTCATTGAGATGCCTTTTCCTCCACCACAGCTCTTAATCTTTGAGCCTTTCATAGAGACAGATGAGATAACCTTTTCATCGCTGAAGAGCTCGGGAAATAAACACGAAATTCTGTGGCAAGGACGTAGCCGATGGGTAGAAGTTACGGTTGGTGTCGTAGGGAAACGCGGGTCGATGCGTTCATTGACTCCAAGCATCACCGTGAAAGAGAACGGGGACATACTATCTCTCGAGGAGAAATTTCAAGGTAATTCAAATACTCTTATTAGAATTCACCAAATCTGATATTATGGGGTTCAGATTATTCTAATATTCTTCCTTTTCTCAGGTGGAACTGGCGTTAACTTGACTCCTCCCCCACTCTCCATTATGAGGTAAACACACACTCACACACACAGACACAGTTCTCTCATGATGGTGCGAGTTTGTGAGTGTTATGTTATATAGCACTACGATTCTAGCTGCTTCATTTATTGCAGTACCTTTCTCAACGCCAGTTATTTTCATTCTCATTGTTTCGTTCTCTTCCTCTTGAGCAGTAAAGAAGCACTGGAGAAATGCAAACAGCACATTGAGCTCATCGCAGAGATCCTTCAATTGGAGGGATTTTCACGAATCGATGCCTTCGTGAATGTCGACAGCGGAGAGGTGCGTAGCCTATAAAACTAATGCAATCAGAAACTGTATGAATCAAATAGCTACTGAGAAGCACCAATGGCAGGTTCTGATCATCGAAGTCAACACCGTCCCTGGGATGACACCTTCAACCGTACTCATTCACCAGGTGATAATATAATTCTCACGTATTTAAATGTTATTACTGTGACAATGTTTCTTCAATTTGAAGTATAACTTTTCCATGGCTAAAGTCTAGTGCCAAAAGATTAACTGATTCAACTGAGCATGCAGGCACTGGCCGAGCAACCTCCCATGAATCCTCACCGCTTCTTCCGCACGCTGCTCGACTTGGCATTCGAAAGGTCTTCCCTTCGCTCAGTAAATACGTAACCATTCTCTCTCTCAGTGTATGCTTCTGTGCATGTGCTGATGCTTGAAAATTTTATTTTATTTACTTTACATGAGAGTCTTTCTCATGACAATGCTCTCAAGTCTTCATTCACTAACAGCATACTCATAAGTCTCTTTCCGTTTTATTTATTCTATCAACACATTCTAACACGCACAAAACACAGCAGTGAACTCACATAGTTACATCCTCAGACTTCGCCGTCCCAAAGATCAGCCACGTCCTTGAACGGCCCATCCTCCTTGTTGACGAAAAGCTCTTCCCCGTCCAACACTCTTTTCTGCAAGAAGCAAAAGATAAGCACATACCTAGAAAAGACTCCATCTTTGAAATGGATCGATTATTGTTCACGGTGTGCAATAATGCGAACCTGATCGGGGATGCTCGAAAGAGCTTCGAAATCCTCTCGAGGTATCTCCCAGCCGAAAACGTGCATATTCTCTTTGATTCTTTCTGGGTTGTTAGACTTGGGTATGGCGCTCGTTCCCCTTTGAATGGCCCATCTCACGAGCACTTGGCCTGGGCTTTTGTTCAGTTTCTTGGCCACTTGCTCGACTATTGGCTCGTGGATGAGGTCCACACCACTCCCTTGCGAACCCAAAGGTGAATAAGCCTATAATGCATTCATTCGCAAAACCGTTGCCTATGAAAAATTGAGACCAAGGAAACTTCATTATAAGCAGACTTCATATTATTACAGTGGCGTGGATGCCGTTTTTCTTGCAGGCTTCGAGCATCTTGTCGTTGCGCCAACCAGGGTGCATTTCCATCTATATTTTTCATGTGCTTACAAAAATATTAGTTCACCTAAGGTTAATTAACATGATGGGTGAGCAAGTCCATTGAGGCGTTTAAACAAACACCTGGCAAACGGCAGGCTTTATCTGGGCGAAACTCAGCAGCTTCTCCAATTTCTTGACAGTGAAGTTTGCGATTCCAATCTCTCTCACGAGGTTGTCTTTAACGAGCTTCTCCATCTCCCTCCAAACGCCTTCCATGTCGAAATCCATGACGTCACCTTCCTTCGGAGGCCTGCTTGCCCCATCTCTCAGGCGAAATGGCCAGTGAATCTAATTAATTTATAAGAAGAGTTACAAATTTCAATATTTATTAAAGTATGAGGATGAAATGGAAGTTTAGTTACCAGGTAAAGATCGATATATTCTAGCCGGAGATCTCTAAGCGACTTCTCTAGGGCAGGTCGAACTCTTTCAGGGGACAACTCAGTACACCTTCACAAACAAAACACTTCCCATAAAATCTAAATATGATATATATATATATATATATATATTATATAACACGTACACACCATAACTTAGAGGTGACGAAGAGGCTATTCCTCTCTATTCCTGCATGTATAGCAGCTCTGATCCCTTCACCAACCTGTTAAAAAAATGGGTGAAAATGGATAGAGGAATCAAACGATCTTTCCATACGATTGAAAAGTATAAGGAAAAAGATGAAAGGAAGCAAACGGGGCAAAAGCAAAACCGAATGCTCGACTCCATATTGCGCAGCAGTATCCACATGCCTATAGCCAGCCTGCAAGGAAAAAAAGATTATTTTCTGGGACGTCCTAAGATGGCCCTTTTCTTGAAGCGTCTTTCCATTTGTAATAAGTACCTCAACAAGAGCTTTGAACACAGAATCTCTGGGACGTTCAGATTTCCACGTACCGATACCAATAGCAGGTATGCACCGCCCACTCGCAAGCTTAAAGGATTCAACCTTTTCGTTCTGAGGCGTGAAATGCGCTTGGGCCATTTTTGAATATTTTCTCTGTTCACTAATCTGTGATTTTTTACTTGATCTGATTCATGAACACAACGCTTGGGTGGTTATGTAGTGCCTTCTTTGCTGAAAGTTTTCTGTAAGAAAAAAGAAAGTACAGTGCTTGCACGCGTCATAGTCGAACTGAGTTGAGTGGGATGACACGTTCCATGAGAGGAGTAAAGAGCGTTCGATTCTTGAGCGTTCTTTGCCACGTCTTACCATTTCTCGACCCTTCTTACCATTTACCCTTTTTTTCTTCTTTTTTTTTTTTTTCTTTCTGTCATGTGTGTATCCACAGTCAACCAATTTTGGTCTTACGTCATACTATGTGAGAATAGGATTTAATCGTACGACATCCCTTGTTCGATAATTCACACGCCAATCCACTAATAACAGTAGTTTATTCCTCGGAAAATATGTATGTTAAGTGGTTGAACTCCTGATAATCTCCATGCGAAGGTCAGCCCCAAATTCCTTTGACTATCGTAGTGTTTGTGGCTGTGGGCATAACCTGATAAATTAACATAAAATTTGGTAAATTGGAATCTTGTAATAATTAGTGAAAAATGGAGCCGACGGATCTTCTTCTGCTATTAGGCCCACAAACGAAGCCCGTGTTATTATTTGTTTTTTGTTTTGAAGCCCAAAAAATATTAAATTAAATAAATATATTCATTAATATTCACGAAGCGAAGGCAGGGGGAGGGGAAGTGTCAAATTTGATTAAATAAGAACACTTCAAAATTTTGATGCTCGCTCGCTACGGTTCGTGAAAGCGTCGAACGAAACGGCGGAAGATGGAGACAGAAAGGCACTGCGTTATGTTGTTTATGAACAGTGGAATATCGTTGGAGGTTGTTTTTTTTTTATTATTTTACTTGAATCCTTCCACAATTCTTAAGTCCAATGCTTGAATTAGGTTGAATGTGTGTGTGTTTGATCGTTCTTAAGGTGCGGTTTTTAGACTTTCGATGTGGATTTTAGGCTTTCTCTTTTCATTTATGAGCTTTGTGCTAGTGACGAATCGTTTGAATAGAGCGCGAGCGATGAAGTGATCGGTTTTCTCGGGTTTTGACAAATATTGTAAATCTCTTCTTACAGCACATTATAAATTAGGGGTTGAGAAAACAAGATAAAGCACGGCGAGTTTACTGTCTTCTTTCTCCAACGGATGGCTTATAGTGCGAGATATGCGAGAAATTTGCCCAAAGATAAACTCGGGGGCGTTATATTTAGCTGCACAGGTAGGACGGTCAAGGAATGTCTCAGAAGCCAACTATTTGGTTAGTAGCAGTGTTGTTAGTTCTTAGTTATCAACTATCTACTCTACTCATGGTCTCTCAGTGTGAGTTTAGGCTTAAGATTAGACTCATTGTTTTGGCTTTGATGGGTTTTTTCTTACGCAGGACTCCCATCTAAGCACTTCTCCTACGTACGAAACATCGAGCCTGGTTTGCCGCTGTTCTTGTTCAACCTCAGTGAGAGGAAACTTCTCGGAGTCTATGAAGCTGCTAGCGAAGGAAAAATGAATATCGATCCATATGCTTGGACAGAAGGTGGATTGGAGAGGACGAGGAATCCATCCCAGGTAATATTGAAATCGATCCGAAAGTGTTTCTTGCTGTTGTTGAAGAATAGACTTTTTCTTTTGATGGATGTTCCAATTTTGTTGCAAAGTCGTATATTAACTGTTTGATTTGGGTTAATTTTCAGGTCTTTATCCGTGTGCGTCTTAACTGCGAAGCCCTAGGAGAAGCTCAGTTTAAGCCCATAATCATCGAAAACTATTTCGATCGGTCCAATTTCTCTTTTGAATTGGACCATTCTCAAGCGAGGAAGTTGATCTCTACCTTCTCAGCTTATGCAGCCACTCCGGGCTTCTTACAGAAACCCCAACGGTGGGTCTCTCTAGAGCGAAAGTCCAACAGAGCTCGTGAAATAAAGCCAGCTTTGGTTAATGACTATGCGAAATCATGTGATTGCGTTGAAACATCTACCAGTTCAGATGACTTCAACAACCTAAAAATGGACACGTTGATGCATTACGGTAAACCAACGGGGCCCGAAAAGGAAGATTCTATTTACATGAAGTTTCAAGAAATGTGTCTAAGTCATGAGTACGCTGCGGAAAATAATTCAGGAACTACAATGGAGTCTGAATCCACGGATGATACAGATTTGGTATGTGATAACTGTGATGATCGTATGATGGTGACTTTGGAAGAGAACAATGGTGAAAGCCCTCTTGGTTCATACGATTACCCTGCTAAAATATCCCAGGTACAACATATGAGCAACTCTTTCAATCATGTACGAATTGAAATGTCCAATCAATCAACTCATAGGTCTTCTGATAGGTAATAACTTCCTTTTCACTAAGATCAGCTTTTTCCGTTGATTCCTGCTGCACTTGCATTTGTCATGGTTCGATAGGTTTTAACATTTGGGACTGCTTTTGCTTTCTCACCACACCAACACACACATATATATGTATATATATCAGGCTGAGACAGAGAAAGAAATCCATGAAGACAGCGAGTCTGAATCAAAAAATCCTTGCACGACTTCTGACGAGGAAGGAAAACACGAGGTTGAATCGCCCAAGAGATTTCAACTGGACCCGAGTCAGTCTATATACATATTGGGTGGTTATGACGGGGAATCATGGTTGTCAGATTTAGATTCATTTTCACCTTCACTAGATAGCTTAGCCTCGCTCAAGCCAATGTCAATGGCACGGTCATACCCCTCAATAGCTATGTTCAAAGGCGAACTCTATGTACTTGGTGGTGGTGCTGGTTCTTTGTGGCATAACTCTGGTATTCACATGATCACACTTGCACACACACACACATTAAGACATATTTCTCTCTGTCTTGCTTTGCTCTTAACAGATTTGATCACTTATCCTTCCTTACAGTTGAATCGTACAATGTTGCGAGAAATGAGTGGACCCCACGTGGGCTCTTGAAAGAGAAAAGAGGCAGCTTAGCTGCAGGAGCTTTGAATGGCATACTCTATGCAATTGGTGGAGGAAATGGGGTAAAATGCTTCTCGAGCGTGGAGATGTTCGACCCAGACATTGGACGTTGGATTTTTGGTCTTTCCTTGCGGGAAAAGGTGCGGTAATAAGTTGTTATTTGGCTGGAAATGAAATTCATCTTTTGGTATTTTGTTTTCTTTTATATGATATTGATAATCGTGATCTCCATCCTTTTCTTATTTCAGAGATTTGCTCTTGCCGGTGCAGAGCTCAATGGTGCCATTTATGCTGTTGGTGGATATGATGGAGACAGTTACCTTAAGTAGAGTACTAGCTTATATATATATATAATATATATATATATATATATATATGTACATACATACATACATACATACATACATACATACATACATACATAAACAGTTTATAGTTTCTATTCATTTTCATTCATTTATTTTAAATAAAATGGCTTTGCACATATTGCTACTTAGGTCAGCTGAAAGATTCGATCCTCGGGATCATTCGTGGGCTCGAATCGCGAAGATGAACACCGAAAGAGGCTGCCACTCCTTGCTTGCAATGAATGAAAAACTGTAAGCAGCCTAACCTAGTCCTTACAGATTTGTAACGTATGAATTGGATTGTCTTTAAGATTACATGAAATATTAAGATATGCTCTTGGAGGTTACGATGGCAAGAAAATGGTCCCGAGCGTAGAAATATACGAACCTCGGGTTAATGCGTGGACCGTAGGAGAACCTATGCACCATGCGAGGGGGTATGCAGCTGCTGTGGTCTTAAACGAATCTGTTATTTGTGTCATCGGTGGAGTTCAAAATGAAGATGGAGATATTACTGAAACGGTAAAATACACTATAAGTTACATCTTTTTCTTACCTATTCGTGGGATTATTGCAAGAACTTATGTGATTGATGTAAGGAGATTGTTCTTCAGAGAACACAAACAAGATCATAACTTGCTCTGTAATAATCAGATTGAAGTTTACAAGGAAGGTCAGGGCTGGCAAGTTACAAGCATGAGTGCTGTGGGCAGAAGGGCTTTTGCCTCGGCTATTGCTTTAGGAGATTGATTGTTTTATTACCAAAGGTGGTTTTATGAGTAAATTCATCCTAGGTTGTGGACTAGTGCAATGTATTTTCGAAACTCTTTTTAGATATGATTATCGACGTATATACATGTCATAGTTTATGGTGTGATATACATAATGGTATATTCATTTTTATAGATGATACAAAGAAGACAGATTTTATTCTATTCTTAGAGAATTGGCTTGTCAAGAAGTCAAATTAAATAACATCAATCAATAATCCGTAACCCTTTGCTTTCTCAACTCTAAAGTCATAAGCATGTGTTCATTCTCCGTGTAGAGCGAGACACATGCAAAAGCAAACTAGTATCCCATCCATTTGCATGGGCTTTGGCTGAGCATTAAAATATAAAACAGTAGCCAAACACCAAGGCAAAACAGAGCAGAAGAGGCAATATTCGATTCGAAGCTACAAAAGAGTCAAAACATAAAACAAAGCATGCAAAAATAATATACTTTGTTGTCCTAAAAGCCAAGGCATCCCCAGCAGCAGCATCATCATCCTCTGCACGAAGGAGTTTCAAATTTTTTCTGAATGTAAAGAAAAACCAAGAACAAACAAATTAACAAGAAAGCAAGTTACACTAGGAAGTTTCTTCAGCCAAACAATCTGAGGCTAAAGAGAAACAAAGAAGCATACCATGAAATGGGGAAGAGACCCATGGTATTGAACAGCATAGAGAAACCACAGAGCCTTTGGGGGCCCAGAACGAATTTAAACCTCTTCATAACCGTCACGCCCGGCATCTCCATTAGCCACTTCAAGGAAAATGCATCCTTGTTTCTCTGGAACAGATCCGAATCAACGCTGCACGCGTCGATGATCAAGTAAGGATGCAGGGTGGTTCGATGAACATGGCTTCTTGCGATACAGACATGATTGGACGATGATGGCAGCCACGTAAGTCCTTTTGCATTGCTGCGATAGAAGTAAGGTGCTACATATTCATCGCCCGTTCTTCTTGGCTCCAGACCTGGATATGTCCACGCGGCTCGACTTCCGTCTAGCAAAAATGCAACCCACGCCGCCAAGCACAGATCATCGTCCTTAACTAACATGAAACAGGGACGAACGGCGGGATGATATTTGAATTCTTTGCGCGGCGACCAGCGAGATTCATCGGGCTTGCGCATATCAAGAGTGAAATTTCCTTCCGAAGTAGTGACGAGCAGATAGAGCTCGTTGTCGACGAAAGAATAAGAGTGAACCGATACACCTTCAGCATCTCCATCATCATCAACATCATCATCGTCGTCATGTTTGGAATGGGGCAGCAGCGGAAGTAAATCAGGGAGCAATTCCCACCGATTGGTTCGAGGATCGAACAATTCAAATGTTCCACTGCCCTCCATGTTGGGCAAAATCTTAGTGCTCAACACCAGCATTTTACCATCGGGCGTTTGACATCCCCCGGCAGAAATCTTGGGAAAGTTCATCTGAGGTTGGGTGGTTAGCATATCCTTAGTCAGCGTCGTAACGACGGATTGCGGAAGCTGAGCAGGGGTTGGGGTCGATAAGTCGTACGAGAACACGGCGTTCGTTTTGTCCCGAAACAGGTAGAGGGTTGACCCGAGCACGCAAAATCCAGAGACGCATAGATCAGCGCTATCGAAACATAAATTAGGGTTCGTCTGAACATAACCTTCGTACTTATCGAAATTCACGAAATTCACATTAGGGTTCAGCGGAACAAAATCACCCCCCTGAGCATCCAGATCCAATAAAAACAAACAATAGTCCATGTTGCCCCCATTTTCACCAAAAGAAAAACCACCCGTCATGACCTCTTCAGGACAGCATCTACATATCAAACAAACCTTACCAAAACCAATCTGCTTCTCCGTCGACTGTTCTGAAGATGATCGGCGTATTGTTCTGTCGATCCGAGGCATCTCACGGGGAGGGCCATGTTCCATCGACAGCGGATAGATTTGCTTCTCGTCCATCCCGACAGAAGAGCGCTTCGTTTCGTATAGATATGGCTAATTGGTGATATCAAACACGCGCAGCTCGAATCGCACGAGCAGTATATCCGGCAGTAGAAAGATACAGGGCATAGAAGGGTGATCTATTATATGTTTGTAACAATCTTCAGTTGCAGATCAGCGCAAAACTATATTGTTCAACACAGATGAAATCAGCTGTACAATTCTCTACAAAACAACGGAATTGAATAGATACCGCAAGTTTCTGACGCAAAATCCCTGAAAAGTTGTCCTAACCCTAGCTAGCATTTGTCAAGCTTCCATAAGAGGAGCTACTTCTGTGCCACCGAATGATGATGCAGATTGCTTCCTTCCATCGAAAAGCTTCGCGCCAGAGAAGTGAATGACGAAATTCCGCTCTGTTTTAGTGGGATTGAATTGAATCGCGGCGATTCCCATTCTTATATGTTTGGGCCTGACATTTTAGCCCAATAACTCCAACCCACTAACAAGGCCCAATTTAACCACATTCATCTCCCACGCTACTTACTAATTACTAGTACTACACATAAGCCCTAATCCCAATTTTTTTTACGAAAAAAAACCGTACAAAGATTCTCAGACGAGGCCAGTGATCGCCTGCTCTGTGACAAGCAACGAGGGAATTCAGATGAGATCTCAAATGCAGCAACTGAAGGTAATAACAGCAAAATCTTGAACAATTCAGTCTCTGTAATAGTTTCAACGCGTAATGGTTTTCTGTGTTCCCAGCTCCGTTTTGCGGAACGGTAACGGCATTCCGGTATTTTTATTTAAAAATATATAAATTATTTAATAATTGACTATAAAATTATAATATAACATAATAAAATTGTCACAACTTAAAAACTTAAATAAGTGCCTCATAAAATATAAATTGTGAGATACAATATTGAATATTATACAATCTCATTTATTTTAAAATAATAAGTTATCGTGTGAGAGTAATATTCTATTATTTACCTCAGGTCCTCAATAATTCATTATAGAAACTTAATTAAGAGATAAGAAGTCATCAATAATATAAGAAAACCAAAAGCCTAAAAACAACAAACAATATAGAAAATTAAGTCATTATATATCAGTTTTACGTGATATCTTCACCCATTGTTTCATAAGATAAGTTGGAATATATTTATGTTGGTAAAAATAATAACGACATTTATAAAATATAACATGATTATCCCCCTTTTAGAGCCAAATTGATTTCAAATGCATTAAAACATGACCCATTAGACTTAAAATTAATAACAGGCCCAAGTAAAAGATGACCCAATAAAATTAGGTTTTCTCAGTCATCACCTCCTCACAAAGCCTTCATGTCACACTTCTCTAGCAGCCTTCACGTCAAACAGTTGCCTCTAGCATGGATAATCAGTGGGCCTCTCTTGCCCTAATTCGCCTTCTTCCATGGGGGCTCTGAAGCTGCAGAAGGGAACAAGCTAACGACTGTGGGGGCTTTTCAAGCTGTGAAGAACAAAAATTAGTGGCCAACGAAGATACAGTTGGCATGCCCCTACGAGGTACTCCGTGCCTGGATCTAGGTATGAGTAGAGGGAAGCAAATGTTTGGTGTGTGCTTCAGCTACTTAGTATTGTGCTTTTAATATTTTCTGTAATGGTGTCGTTGCAAGTGTTATTTTTTTCTGTTTATGTCGACTATTCATGTCACGTTCCTATCCTTTCAGGGATGGATAGACTTGTTTTATAATTGCCGATTACTCCTTTGACGAAGAGAAATCTAGTGGAGGAGCCCTTGATCAAGACAATTTATACAACTTCCATTGCATCGTCTTCAAGATCCCCACGAATTCGAATTCTCGATGAGGATCAAGCACGAGAACTACCTTTCCTGTCGCAATACAGATCATGTAATTCATGATCTGTATTGCGACAGGAAAGGTAGTTCTCGTGCTTGATCTTCATCGAGAATTCGAATTCGTGGGGATCTTGAGACGAGGTTGAGTCGCCCAAGAGATTTCAACTGGACCCGAGTCAGTCTATATACTTATTGGGTGGTTATGACGGGGAATCATGGTTGTCAGATTTAGATTCATTTTCACCTTCACTAGATAGCTTAGCCTCGCTCAAGCCAATGTCAATGGCACGGTCATACCCCTCAATAGCTATGTTCAAAGGCGAACTCTATGTACTTGGTGGTGGTGCTGGTTCTTTGTGGCATAACTCTGGTATTCACATGATCACACTTGCACACACACACACATTAAGACATATTTCTCTCTGTCTTGCTTTGCTCTTAACAGATTTGATCACTTATCCTTCCTTACAGTTGAATCGTACAATGTTGCGAGAAATGAGTGGACCCCACGTGGGCTCTTGAAAGAGAAAAGAGGCAGCTTAGCTGCAGGAGCTTTGAATGGCATACTCTATGCAATTGGTGGAGGAAATGGGGTAAAATGCTTCTCGAGCGTGGAGATGTTCGACCCAGACATTGGACGTTGGATTTTTGGTCTTTCCTTGCGGGAAAAGGTGCGGTAATAAGTTGTTATTTGGCTGGAAATGAAATTCATCTTTTGGTATTTTGTTTTCTTTTATATGATATTGATAATCGTGATCTCCATCCTTTTCTTATTTCAGAGATTTGCTCTTGCCGGTGCAGAGCTCAATGGTGCCATTTATGCTGTTGGTGGATATGATGGAGACAGTTACCTTAAGTAGAGTACTAGCTTATATATATATATATATATATATATATATATATATATATATATGTACATACATACATACATACATACATACATACATACATACATAAACAGTTTATAGTTTCTATTCATTTTCATTCATTTATTTTAAATAAAATGGCTTTGCACATATTGCTACTTAGGTCAGCTGAAAGATTCGATCCTCGGGATCATTCGTGGGCTCGAATCGCGAAGATGAACACCGAAAGAGGCTGCCACTCCTTGCTTGCAATGAATGAAAAACTGTAAGCAGCCTAACCTAGTCCTTACAGATTTGTAACGTATGAATTGGATTGTCTTTAAGATTACATGAAATATTAAGATATGCTCTTGGAGGTTACGATGGCAAGAAAATGGTCCCGAGCGTAGAAATATACGAACCTCGGGTTAATGCGTGGACCGTAGGAGAACCTATGCACCATGCGAGGGGGTATGCAGCTGCTGTGGTCTTAAACGAATCTGTTATTTGTGTCATCGGTGGAGTTCAAAATGAAGATGGAGATATTACTGAAACGGTAAAATACACTATAAGTTACATCTTTTTCTTACCTATTCGTGGGATTATTGCAAGAACTTATGTGATTGATGTAAGGAGATTGTTCTTCAGAGAACACAAACAAGATCATAACTTGCTCTGTAATAATCAGATTGAAGTTTACAAGGAAGGTCAGGGCTGGCAAGTTACAAGCATGAGTGCTGTGGGCAGAAGGGCTTTTGCCTCGGCTATTGCTTTAGGAGATTGATTGTTTTATTACCAAAGGTGGTTTTATGAGTAAATTCATCCTAGGTTGTGGACTAGTGCAATGTATTTTCGAAACTCTTTTTAGATATGATTATCGACGTATATACATGTCATAGTTTATGGTGTGATATACATAATGGTATATTCATTTTTATAGATGATACAAAGAAGACAGATTTTATTCTATTCTTAGAGAATTGGCTTGTCAAGAAGTCAAATTAAATAACATCAATCAATAATCCGTAACCCTTTGCTTTCTCAACTCTAAAGTCATAAGCATGTGTTCATTCTCCGTGTAGAGCGAGACACATGCAAAAGCAAACTAGTATCCCATCCATTTGCATGGGCTTTGGCTGAGCATTAAAATATAAAACAGTAGCCAAACACCAAGGCAAAACAGAGCAGAAGAGGCAATATTCGATTCGAAGCCTACAAAAGAGTCAAAACATAAAACAAAGCATGCAAAAATAATATACTTTGTTGTCCTAAAAGCCAAGGCATCCCCAGCAGCAGCATCATCATCCTCTGCACGAAGGAGTTTCAAATTTTTTCTGAATGTAAAGAAAAACCAAGAACAAACAAATTAACAAGAAAGCAAGTTACACTAGGAAGTTTCTTCAGCCAAACAATCTGAGGCTAAAGAGAAACAAAGAAGCATACCATGAAATGGGGAAGAGACCCATGGTATTGAACAGCATAGAGAAACCACAGAGCCTTTGGGGGCCCAGAACGAATTTAAACCTCTTCATAACCGTCACGCCCGGCATCTCCATTAGCCACTTCAAGGAAAATGCATCCTTGTTTCTCTGGAACAGATCCGAATCAACGCTGCACGCGTCGATGATCAAGTAAGGATGCAGGGTGGTTCGATGAACATGGCTTCTTGCGATACAGACATGATTGGACGATGATGGCAGCCACGTAAGTCCTTTTGCATTGCTGCGATAGAAGTAAGGTGCTACATATTCATCGCCCGTTCTTCTTGGCTCCAGACCTGGATATGTCCACGCGGCTCGACTTCCGTCTAGCAAAAATGCAACCCACGCCGCCAAGCACAGATCATCGTCCTTAACTAACATGAAACAGGGACGAACGGCGGGATGATATTTGAATTCTTTGCGCGGCGACCAGCGAGATTCATCGGGCTTGCGCATATCAAGAGTGAAATTTCCTTCCGAAGTAGTGACGAGCAGATAGAGCTCGTTGTCGACGAAAGAATAAGAGTGAACCGATACACCTTCAGCATCTCCATCATCATCAACATCATCATCGTCGTCATGTTTGGAATGGGGCAGCAGCGGAAGTAAATCAGGGAGCAATTCCCACCGATTGGTTCGAGGATCGAACAATTCAAATGTTCCACTGCCCTCCATGTTGGGCAAAATCTTAGTGCTCAACACCAGCATTTTACCATCGGGCGTTTGACATCCCCCGGCAGAAATCTTGGGAAAGTTCATCTGAGGTTGGGTGGTTAGCATATCCTTAGTCAGCGTCGTAACGACGGATTGCGGAAGCTGAGCAGGGGTTGGGGTCGATAAGTCGTACGAGAACACGGCGTTCGTTTTGTCCCGAAACAGGTAGAGGGTTGACCCGAGCACGCAAAATCCAGAGACGCATAGATCAGCGCTATCGAAACATAAATTAGGGTTCGTCTGAACATAACCTTCGTACTTATCGAAATTCACGAAATTCACATTAGGGTTCAGCGGAACAAAATCACCCCCCTGAGCATCCAGATCCAATAAAAACAAACAATAGTCCATGTTGCCCCCATTTTCACCAAAAGAAAAACCACCCGTCATGACCTCTTCAGGACAGCATCTACATATCAAACAAACCTTACCAAAACCAATCTGCTTCTCCGTCGACTGTTCTGAAGATGATCGGCGTATTGTTCTGTCGATCCGAGGCATCTCACGGGGAGGGCCATGTTCCATCGACAGCGGATAGATTTGCTTCTCGTCCATCCCGACAGAAGAGCGCTTCGTTTCGTATAGATATGGCTAATTGGTGATATCAAACACGCGCAGCTCGAATCGCACGAGCAGTATATCCGGCAGTAGAAAGATACAGGGCATAGAAGGGTGATCTATTATATGTTTGTAACAATCTTCAGTTGCAGATCAGCGCAAAACTATATTGTTCAACACAGATGAAATCAGCTGTACAATTCTCTACAAAACAACGGAATTGAATAGATACCGCAAGTTTCTGACGCAAAATCCCCGAAAAGTTGTCCTAACCCTAGCTAGCATTTGTCAAGCTTCCATAAGAGGAGCTACTTCTGTGCCACCGAATGATGATGCAGATTGCTTCCTTCCATCGAAAAGCTTCGCGCCAGAGAAGTGAATGACGAAATTCCGCTCTGTTTTAGTGGGATTGAATTGAATCGCGGCGATTCCCATTCTTATATGTTTGGGCCTGACATTTTAGCCCAATAACTCCAACCCACTAACAAGGCCCAATTTAACCACATTCATCTCCCACGCTACTTACTAATTACTAGTACTACACATAAGCCCTAATCCCAATTTTTTTTACGAAAAAAAACCGTACAAAGATTCTCAGACGAGGCCAGTGATCGCCTGCTCTGTGACAAGCAACGAGGGAATTCAGATGAGATCTCAAATGCAGCAACTGAAGGTAATAACAGCAAAATCTTGAACAATTCAGTCTCTGTAATAGTTTCAACGCGTAATGGTTTTCTGTGTTCCCAGCTCCGTTTTGCGGAACGGTAACGGCATTCCGGTATTTTTATTTAAAAATATATAAATTATTTAATAATTGACTATAAAATTATAATATAACATAATAAAATTGTCACAACTTAAAAACTTAAATAAGTGCCTCATAAAATATAAATTGTGAGATACAATATTGAATATTATACAATCTCATTTATTTTAAAATAATAAGTTATCGTGTGAGAGTAATATTCTATTATTTACCTCAGGTCCTCAATAATTCATTATAGAAACTTAATTAAGAGATAAGAAGTCATCAATAATATAAGAAAACCAAAAGCCTAAAAACAACAAACAATATAGAAAATTAAGTCATTATATATCAGTTTTACGTGATATCTTCACCCATTGTTTCATAAGATAAGTTGGAATATATTTATGTTGGTAAAAATAATAACGACATTTATAAAATATAACATGATTATCCCCCTTTTAGAGCCAAATTGATTTCAAATGCATTAAAACATGACCCATTAGACTTAAAATTAATAACAGGCCCAAGTAAAAGATGACCCAATAAAATTAGGTTTTCTCAGTCATCACCTCCTCACAAAGCCTTCATGTCACACTTCTCTAGCAGCCTTCACGTCAAACAGTTGCCTCTAGCATGGATAATCAGTGGGCCTCTCTTGCCCTAATTCGCCTTCTTCCATGGGGGCTCTGAAGCTGCAGAAGGGAACAAGCTAACGACTGTGGGGGCTTTTCAAGCTGTGAAGAACAAAAATTAGTGGCCAACGAAGATACAGTTGGCATGCCCCTACGAGGTACTCCGTGCCTGGATCTAGGTATGAGTAGAGGGAAGCAAATGTTTGGTGTGTGCTTCAGCTACTTAGTATTGTGCTTTTAATATTTTCTGTAATGGTGTCGTTGCAAGTGTTATTTTTTTCTGTTTATGTCGACTATTCATGTCACGTTCCTATCCTTTCAGGGATGGATAGACTTGTTTTATAATTGCCGATTACTCCTTTGACGAAGAGAAATCTAGTGGAGGAGCCCTTGATCAAGACAATTTATACAACTTCCATTGCATCGTCTTCAAGATCCCCACGAATTCGAATTCTCGATGAGGATCAAGCACGAGAACTACCTTTCCTGTCGCAATACAGATCATGTAATTCATGATCTGTATTGCGACAGGAAAGGTAGTTCTCGTGCTTGATCTTCATCGAGAATTCGAATTCGTGGGGATCTTGAGACGAGGTTGAGTCGCCCAAGAGATTTCAACTGGACCCGAGTCAGTCTATATACTTATTGGGTGGTTATGACGGGGAATCATGGTTGTCAGATTTAGATTCATTTTCACCTTCACTAGATAGCTTAGCCTCGCTCAAGCCAATGTCAATGGCACGGTCATACCCCTCAATAGCTATGTTCAAAGGCGAACTCTATGTACTTGGTGGTGGTGCTGGTTCTTTGTGGCATAACTCTGGTATTCACATGATCACACTTGCACACACACACACATTAAGACATATTTCTCTCTGTCTTGCTTTGCTCTTAACAGATTTGATCACTTATCCTTCCTTACAGTTGAATCGTACAATGTTGCGAGAAATGAGTGGACCCCACGTGGGCTCTTGAAAGAGAAAAGAGGCAGCTTAGCTGCAGGAGCTTTGAATGGCATACTCTATGCAATTGGTGGAGGAAATGGGGTAAAATGCTTCTCGAGCGTGGAGATGTTCGACCCAGACATTGGACGTTGGATTTTTGGTCTTTCCTTGCGGGAAAAGGTGCGGTAATAAGTTGTTATTTGGCTGGAAATGAAATTCATCTTTTGGTATTTTGTTTTCTTTTATATGATATTGATAATCGTGATCTCCATCCTTTTCTTATTTCAGAGATTTGCTCTTGCCGGTGCAGAGCTCAATGGTGCCATTTATGCTGTTGGTGGATATGATGGAGACAGTTACCTTAAGTAGAGTACTAGCTTATATATATATATATATATATATATATATATATATATATGTACATACATACATACATACATACATACATACATACATACATAAACAGTTTATAGTTTCTATTCATTTTCATTCATTTATTTTAAATAAAATGGCTTTGCACATATTGCTACTTAGGTCAGCTGAAAGATTCGATCCTCGGGATCATTCGTGGGCTCGAATCGCGAAGATGAACACCGAAAGAGGCTGCCACTCCTTGCTTGCAATGAATGAAAAACTGTAAGCAGCCTAACCTAGTCCTTACAGATTTGTAACGTATGAATTGGATTGTCTTTAAGATTACATGAAATATTAAGATATGCTCTTGGAGGTTACGATGGCAAGAAAATGGTCCCGAGCGTAGAAATATACGAACCTCGGGTTAATGCGTGGACCGTAGGAGAACCTATGCACCATGCGAGGGGGTATGCAGCTGCTGTGGTCTTAAACGAATCTGTTATTTGTGTCATCGTGGAGTTCAAATGAAGATGGAGATATTACTGAAACGGTAAAATACACTATAAGTTACATCTTTTTCTTACCTATTCGTGGGATTATTGCAAGAACTTATGTGATTGATGTAAGGAGATTGTTCTTCAGAGAACACAAACAAGATCATAACTTGCTCTGTAATAATCAGATTGAAGTTTACAAGGAAGGTCAGGGCTGGCAAGTTACAAGCATGAGTGCTGTGGGCAGAAGGGCTTTTGCCTCGGCTATTGCTTTAGGAGATTGATTGTTTTATTACCAAAGGTGGTTTTATGAGTAAATTCATCCTAGGTTGTGGACTAGTGCAATGTATTTTCGAAACTCTTTTTAGATATGATTATCGACGTATATACATGTCATAGTTTATGGTGTGATATACATAATGGTATATTCATTTTTATAGATGATACAAAGAAGACAGATTTTATTCTATTCTTAGAGAATTGGCTTGTCAAGAAGTCAAATTAAATAACATCAATCAATAATCCGTAACCCTTTGCTTTCTCAACTCTAAAGTCATAAGCATGTGTTCATTCTCCGTGTAGAGCGAGACACATGCAAAAGCAAACTAGTATCCCATCCATTTGCATGGGCTTTGGCTGAGCATTAAAATATAAAACAGTAGCCAAACACCAAGGCAAAACAGAGCAGAAGAGGCAATATTCGATTCGAAGCCTACAAAAGAGTCAAAACATAAAACAAAGCATGCAAAAATAATATACTTTGTTGTCCTAAAAGCCAAGGCATCCCCAGCAGCAGCATCATCATCCTCTGCACGAAGGAGTTTCAAATTTTTTCTGAATGTAAAGAAAAACCAAGAACAAACAAATTAACAAGAAAGCAAGTTACACTAGGAAGTTTCTTCAGCCAAACAATCTGAGGCTAAAGAGAAACAAAGAAGCATACCATGAAATGGGGAAGAGACCCATGGTATTGAACAGCATAGAGAAACCACAGAGCCTTTGGGGGCCCAGAACGAATTTAAACCTCTTCATAACCGTCACGCCCGGCATCTCCATTAGCCACTTCAAGGAAAATGCATCCTTGTTTCTCTGGAACAGATCCGAATCAACGCTGCACGCGTCGATGATCAAGTAAGGATGCAGGGTGGTTCGATGAACATGGCTTCTTGCGATACAGACATGATTGGACGATGATGGCAGCCACGTAAGTCCTTTTGCATTGCTGCGATAGAAGTAAGGTGCTACATATTCATCGCCCGTTCTTCTTGGCTCCAGACCTGGATATGTCCACGCGGCTCGACTTCCGTCTAGCAAAAATGCAACCCACGCCGCCAAGCACAGATCATCGTCCTTAACTAACATGAAACAGGGACGAACGGCGGGATGATATTTGAATTCTTTGCGCGGCGACCAGCGAGATTCATCGGGCTTGCGCATATCAAGAGTGAAATTTCCTTCCGAAGTAGTGACGAGCAGATAGAGCTCGTTGTCGACGAAAGAATAAGAGTGAACCGATACACCTTCAGCATCTCCATCATCATCAACATCATCATCGTCGTCATGTTTGGAATGGGGCAGCAGCGGAAGTAAATCAGGGAGCAATTCCCACCGATTGGTTCGAGGATCGAACAATTCAAATGTTCCACTGCCCTCCATGTTGGGCAAAATCTTAGTGCTCAACACCAGCATTTTACCATCGGGCGTTTGACATCCCCCGGCAGAAATCTTGGGAAAGTTCATCTGAGGTTGGGTGGTTAGCATATCCTTAGTCAGCGTCGTAACGACGGATTGCGGAAGCTGAGCAGGGGTTGGGGTCGATAAGTCGTACGAGAACACGGCGTTCGTTTTGTCCCGAAACAGGTAGAGGGTTGACCCGAGCACGCAAAATCCAGAGACGCATAGATCAGCGCTATCGAAACATAAATTAGGGTTCGTCTGAACATAACCTTCGTACTTATCGAAATTCACGAAATTCACATTAGGGTTCAGCGGAACAAAATCACCCCCCTGAGCATCCAGATCCAATAAAAACAAACAATAGTCCATGTTGCCCCCATTTTCACCAAAAGAAAAACCACCCGTCATGACCTCTTCAGGACAGCATCTACATATCAAACAAACCTTACCAAAACCAATCTGCTTCTCCGTCGACTGTTCTGAAGATGATCGGCGTATTGTTCTGTCGATCCGAGGCATCTCACGGGGAGGGCCATGTTCCATCGACAGCGGATAGATTTGCTTCTCGTCCATCCCGACAGAAGAGCGCTTCGTTTCGTATAGATATGGCTAATTGGTGATATCAAACACGCGCAGCTCGAATCGCACGAGCAGTATATCCGGCAGTAGAAAGATACAGGGCATAGAAGGGTGATCTATTATATGTTTGTAACAATCTTCAGTTGCAGATCAGCGCAAAACTATATTGTTCAACACAGATGAAATCAGCTGTACAATTCTCTACAAAACAACGGAATTGAATAGATACCGCAAGTTTCTGACGCAAAATCCCCGAAAAGTTGTCCTAACCCTAGCTAGCATTTGTCAAGCTTCCATAAGAGGAGCTACTTCTGTGCCACCGAATGATGATGCAGATTGCTTCCTTCCATCGAAAAGCTTCGCGCCAGAGAAGTGAATGACGAAATTCCGCTCTGTTTTAGTGGGATTGAATTGAATCGCGGCGATTCCCATTCTTATATGTTTGGGCCTGACATTTTAGCCCAATAACTCCAACCCACTAACAAGGCCCAATTTAACCACATTCATCTCCCACGCTACTTACTAATTACTAGTACTACACATAAGCCCTAATCCCAATTTTTTTTACGAAAAAAAAACCGTACAAAGATTCTCAGACGAGGCCAGTGATCGCCTGCTCTGTGACAAGCAACGAGGGAATTCAGATGAGATCTCAAATGCAGCAACTGAAGGTAATAACAGCAAAATCTTGAACAATTCAGTCTCTGTAATAGTTTCAACGCGTAATGGTTTTCTGTGTTCCCAGCTCCGTTTTGCGGAACGGTAACGGCATTCCGGTATTTTTATTTAAAAATATATAAATTATTTAATAATTGACTATAAAATTATAATATAACATAATAAAATTGTCACAACTTAAAAACTTAAATAAGTGCCTCATAAAATATAAATTGTGAGATACAATATTGAATATTATACAATCTCATTTATTTTAAAATAATAAGTTATCGTGTGAGAGTAATATTCTATTATTTACCTCAGGTCCTCAATAATTCATTATAGAAACTTAATTAAGAGATAAGAAGTCATCAATAATATAAGAAAACCAAAAGCCTAAAAACAACAAACAATATAGAAAATTAAGTCATTATATATCAGTTTTACGTGATATCTTCACCCATTGTTTCATAAGATAAGTTGGAATATATTTATGTTGGTAAAAATAATAACGACATTTATAAAATATAACATGATTATCCCCCTTTTAGAGCCAAATTGATTTCAAATGCATTAAACATGACCCATTAGACTTAAAATTAATAACAGGCCCAAGTAAAAGATGACCCAATAAAATTAGGTTTTCTCAGTCATCACCTCCTCACAAAGCCTTCATGTCACACTTCTCTAGCAGCCTTCACGTCAAACAGTTGCCTCTAGCATGGATAATCAGTGGGCCTCTCTTGCCCTAATTCGCCTTCTTCCATGGGGGCTCTGAAGCTGCAGAAGGGAACAAGCTAACGACTGTGGGGGCTTTTCAAGCTGTGAAGAACAAAAATTAGTGGCCAACGAAGATACAGTTGGCATGCCCCTACGAGGTACTCCGTGCCTGGATCTAGGTATGAGTAGAGGGAAGCAAATGTTTGGTGTGTGCTTCAGCTACTTAGTATTGTGCTTTTAATATTTTCTGTAATGGTGTCGTTGCAAGTGTTATTTTTTTCTGTTTATGTCGACTATTCATGTCACGTTCCTATCCTTTCAGGGATGGATAGACTTGTTTTATAATTGCCGATTACTCCTTTGACGAAGAGAAATCTAGTGGAGGAGCCCTTGATCAAGACAATTTATACAACTTCCATTGCATCGTCTTCAAGATCCCCACGAATTCGAATTCTCGATGAGGATCAAGCACGAGAACTACCTTTCCTGTCGCAATACAGATCATGTAATTCATGATCTGTATTGCGACAGGAAAGGTAGTTCTCGTGCTTGATCTTCATCGAGAATTCGAATTCGTGGGGATCTTGAGACGAGGTTGAGTCGCCCAAGAGATTTCAACTGGACCCGAGTCAGTCTATATACTTATTGGGTGGTTATGACGGGGAATCATGGTTGTCAGATTTAGATTCATTTTCACCTTCACTAGATAGCTTAGCCTCGCTCAAGCCAATGTCAATGGCACGGTCATACCCCTCAATAGCTATGTTCAAAGGCGAACTCTATGTACTTGGTGGTGGTGCTGGTTCTTTGTGGCATAACTCTGGTATTCACATGATCACACTTGCACACACACACACATTAAGACATATTTCTCTCTGTCTTGCTTTGCTCTTAACAGATTTGATCACTTATCCTTCCTTACAGTTGAATCGTACAATGTTGCGAGAAATGAGTGGACCCCACGTGGGCTCTTGAAAGAGAAAAGAGGCAGCTTAGCTGCAGGAGCTTTGAATGGCATACTCTATGCAATTGGTGGAGGAAATGGGGTAAAATGCTTCTCGAGCGTGGAGATGTTCGACCCAGACATTGGACGTTGGATTTTTGGTCTTTCCTTGCGGGAAAAGGTGCGGTAATAAGTTGTTATTTGGCTGGAAATGAAATTCATCTTTTGGTATTTTGTTTTCTTTTATATGATATTGATAATCGTGATCTCCATCCTTTTCTTATTTCAGAGATTTGCTCTTGCCGGTGCAGAGCTCAATGGTGCCATTTATGCTGTTGGTGGATATGATGGAGACAGTTACCTTAAGTAGAGTACTAGCTTATATATATATATATATATATATATATATATATATATATATATATATGTACATACATACATACATACATACATACATACATACATAAACAGTTTATAGTTTCTATTCATTTTCATTCATTTATTTTAAATAAAATGGCTTTGCACATATTGCTACTTAGGTCAGCTGAAAGATTCGATCCTCGGGATCATTCGTGGGCTCGAATCGCGAAGATGAACACCGAAAGAGGCTGCCACTCCTTGCTTGCAATGAATGAAAAACTGTAAGCAGCCTAACCTAGTCCTTACAGATTTGTAACGTATGAATTGGATTGTCTTTAAGATTACATGAAATATTAAGATATGCTCTTGGAGGTTACGATGGCAAGAAAATGGTCCCGAGCGTAGAAATATACGAACCTCGGGTTAATGTCGACTATTCATGTCACGTTCCTATCCTTTCAGGGATGGATAGACTTGTTTTATAATTTCCGATTACTCCTTTGACGAAGAGAAATCTAGTGGAGGAGCCCTTGATCAAGACAATTTATACAACTTCCATTGCATCGTCTTCAAGATCCCACGAATTCGAATTCTCGATGAGGATCAAGCACGAGAGCTACCTTTCCTGTCGCAATACAGATCATGAATCATGATCTGTATTGCGACAGGAAAGGTAGTTCTCGTGCTTGATCTTCATCGAGAATTCGAATTCGTGGGGATCTTGAGACGAGGTTGAGTCGCCCAAGAGATTTCAACTGGACCCGAGTCAGTCTATATACATATTGAGTGGTTATGACGGGGAATCATGGTTGTCAAATTTAGATTCATTCTCACCTTCACTCGATAGCTTAACCTCGCTCGAGCCAATGTCAATGGCACGGTCATACCCCTCAATTGCTATGTTCGAAGGCGAACTGTATGTACTTGGTGGTGGTGCTGGTTCTCTGTGGCATGACTGGTATTCACATGTTCACGCAGACACAAGTTAAGACGTATTTCTCTCTTTCTCTGTCTTGCTTTGCCCTTAACAGTTATGATAATTCTCCTTTCTTACAGTTGAATCGTACAATGTTCCGAGAAACGAGTGGATCCCACGTGGCCTCTTGAAAGTGAAAAGAGCAGCTTAGCTGCAGCAGCTTTGAATGGCATACTCTGCAGTTGGTGGAGGAAATGGGGTAAAATGCTTCTCGAGCGTGGAGATGTTCGACCCAGACATTGGGCGTTGGATTTTTGGTCTTTCCTTGCGGGAAAAGGTGTGGTAATTTTAAGTTCTTATTTGGCTGGATCTGAAATTCATCTTTTGGTATTTTGTTTCCTTTTATATGATATTGATAATCGTGATCTCCATCCTTTTCTGATTTCAGAGATTTGCTCTTGCCGGTGCAGAGCTCAATGGTGCCATTTATGCTGTTGGTGGATATGCTGGAGACAGTTACCTTAAGTAGAGTACTAGCTTTAAATATATATGTATATATATATACATATATATATAGAAACAGTTTATAGTTTCTGTTCATTTTCATTCATTTCTTTTAAATAAAATGGCTTTGCACGTATTGCTACTTAGGTCAGCTGAAAGATTCGATCCTCGGGATCATTCGTGGGCTCGAATCGTGAAGATGAACACTGAAAGAGGCTGCCACTCCTTGCTCGCAATGAATGAAAAACTGTAAGCAGCCTAGCCTAGTCCTTACAGATTTGTAACGTATGAATTGGATTGTCTTTAAGATTACATGAAATGTTAAGATATGCTCTTGGAGGTTACGATGGCAAGAAAATGGTCCCGAGCGTAGAAATATACGAACCTCGGGTTAATGCGTGGACCGTAGGAGAGCCTATGCACCATGCTAGGGGGTATGCAGCTGCTGTGGTCTTAAAGGAATCTGTTATTTATGTCGTCGGTGGAGTTCAAAATGAAGATGGAGATATAACTGAAACGGTAAAATACAATATAAGCTATATCTTTTTCTTACCTATTCGTGGGATTATTGTAAGAACTTATGTGATTGACGTAAGGAGATTATTCTTTGGAGAAGACAAACAAGATCATAACTTGCTCTGTAATCATCCTAGGTTTTAGGAGATTGATTGTTTTATTACCAAAGGTGGTTTTATGAGTAAATTCATCCTAGGTTATGGACTAGTGCAATGTATTTTCCAAACTTAAATAACTCTTTAGATAAGATTATCGACGTATATATATATTATATATAATAGTTTATGGTGTGGTAGATATAATATGGTATCAATATTCCGAATAGAGGGTGGATAAGGTCGGGTTTTTCGGAGTTCGCGTTCCCGATTTTTTCGGGTAGTTATTTTGATACTCGATCCCGACCTGATCTAATTCGGGTACCTGATGGTCGGGTACCCGAAACCCGATTGGGTACCGCGGGTCGGGTTTGGATTTTTTTTTTTTTTAAATTTACCCTTAAATTAGTTAAAAAAAAAAATAGATGAAATGAAAGTGGGTATGAACCCAGCTCTAAGAATGCGATACTTGCACAATTACTTTCAACCGATGAACAAAGTAAGTTTTTTAGTTTATTTTTATATAATAGTAATATAATATGATACCATAGTTTATTAGTTTATTCTTATATAATAGTAATATAATATGATACCATAGTTTACACTTAATTGTCGCACATCGATTTTCACTTGGTTAGGGTGGGAAGAATTTCTATATATAACATGATGAGGCCTCATTTCTTAGTGTGCGACCCTTAGGAAGCTCAAGCTCGCCTCAGTTCTATAATTTATTTTCTTATATTTTTAAATTGGCTAATTAATTTAATAAATCAAGCTTTTTATTTTAAAATCGGGTCGGATACCCGATAAACCCGATGTTACCCGAAACCCGACCGGAAGTATTACATCGACCCGACTACCGATTAAACCCACACCTGATCGGGTCGGGTCAGGTATCTGAAACCCAACCCCAAATGCCCACCCCTAGTTTCAGAAATCCTTTGCTTTCTCAAATCTAAAGTCATATAAACATGTGTGTTGTGTTCAATAATATTCTTCCGTGTAGAGCGGCACATACATACAAAAGCAAACGAGTATATCTAATCCATTTGCATGGCATTTTATTTACTCTATACACTTTTCGTCATTGATGTGTACAATATATATATATATACTTTTTGTCACAATCACACCATAAATTATATGATATGTATATGTATATATATGTATATGAATATTATTAATTTTACCTAAACCTTCTGCCTCCAGTTCCACTATCCCTGTGGCAATTATAGTACATAGCTGCTACTGGTTGGCCTAAATTGTTATTAATAGCGAAATCTCTCGTTAGAAAGTTTTCGCGCCTCTCCGAAGGAAAATAAATCACAGATTGTCGGCCGCCGTTCTGTCTGAAAAGAACGAAGACGAGGCGGTGGATTCCCATACACGTTCGAGGGCTTTCGTAAGATAACACTTCTCGACCTACAATATAATATATATATATATATATATAAATATAATATAGATGAGATTATACTCATAAGATCGAGTAGGACATGCATTATAATGGTTTGAGATGTTACCTATCCAATAATTGAAGCTGATATTATATATTTACGTAATTAACTTGTCATATTAATCTAGTTAATCAAGGTTCTTACCGAAGTTAGCGCTAGTGGATCCTGGGATATCAGTCACCAACCTATTTTTCATAGTTAATTGAGAATAATTAGGGCAAACCACATATGTCAAATTATAATATATATATATATATATATATATATGTATTGGTATAAAAATAAAACTCCACCAATGCAAGTATTCTCTATGATATGGATTGCTAGGACTTGGAGCATCAGGATCCACCAAAACCTAACAAAGAAATAGATAGGTTTTTTAACTTGATAACTAAGGATTCATAAGAAGATATTAGTATATTATTATAAGTTGCTCTTACTTACTATAGTATAGAGGGTTCTTAGATCTTCGTCTCCTATCTCAACCCTAGGTTTATTAGCAACCTGATGAGCTTTCAAATCCCGACCCATCGGGAAAACCATACCATCGAACGAAATTCGAAGGTTTATCGTCGGCATAAATGGGTCCAAGACATCTCCTATTACGCCGCCGATTACTAGTGAATCTCTTGCCATTTCTATAATTGTTGTAAGATTATTTGTTGTGTCTATTAAAGGAATTGCAAGAACATGGCTATATATATACACTATATAGTAAGTCGGAAAGCACTTCCATCACTTTCCATGCACACTTTTCATATACACTATATATATATATATATATATATATATATATATATATATATGTATGAGTATGTGAGTGTGTGCTCTTATTGAACAATTCGTATTTTATATATAGATAATATGTAGATGAATTTTATGGTGCTCACCTGATGTGGGCACCTGTTGATGTGTCACCGATTCTTACAGCACACATCAACATATGTGGTTATGCCGTCTTAATTAACACTTTTTAGTTGTCATTGATCGGCATTTCGATAAGTAAGGCGTCGATATGTCACATTAGCATTCGAAATTTCGACTAATGGCAATTGGAAGGTGTTAATTAAGACGACATAACCTTATATGTCGATGTGAAATGATGAAATGGCATGAATCGGTGTCACATCAACAGATGCCCACGTAAAGAGATCACTTAAGGTGAACACCATAAAATTCCTTTTATTATATATCCCCTATAATAAAAATGTGCCTAATAAAAATGCCCACGTTGCTTGCTGTGTTTAGATGGTGATGAAAGTATTGCACACCTACTATGTGCTTGTTCATATAGTAAACTGGTCAATCAAGAAGCTAGCTTGTGGCTGCAGATTCGTATGGTGGATGACTATGCTAATTGGGAGCGCTTGTTAGTTCGTCTGGGGAAGATTAAAAGTCATGTCGCAAAGATACGCTGCAGTGGCTTATGGTTTATGGAAGGAGCGAAATGCTAGGCTACACAATGGAGGAGGACGAGATAATGCACCTTATTCAAGACCATAAAGAACGAATTCCAGTTGCAGGTACGCGGGATGCGATTCAAGAAAGTGACTCCGAAGGCTCAGGATTATATTCGTGGGCTGTTGATTTCCTAGATTAGCCTTTGTATGCGATTAATGTTTGGACAAATGGGTACTTTGTGGTAATGAAAATCATTCTTTACCAAAAAAATAATGTGGCATTTCCAGATGGGTCGCGATGTAAGTCATTTTATTTGTCGTCATAAATATTATGCCATTTGGACTCTTTCCGACTCTATTCGAGCATTGCACCTTCGACTAGGCATAGGGTTTATTGCAATTGCATGCCAAGTTGTATTCTATTTGGCTTTAAAGAATATAATATTCTTAAAGCCACCCATATCTTTTTGAGATACTAATATGATACATATCTTGAGGAATCCCAATGTCAAGTTGTATTTTGTATGGAATGGGTGATAAATAGTGACTGCGTGTGTCCGTACAAGATGGATTCCTTGGGAGATAAAAGAAATTTCGATGTTTTAATTCTGTTGCTTTAGTTGAGGATAAGAATCTTACTTAAAACTGTCCAATAAAAGGACACAAGTATCTCTCATATATACACACACACACACAAAATATCTATATATAATATTTATTATCTAGAAGAGGCAGGGTTAACAAATTCGGTCCAAACACTCAAAGTGGAGATCATATTCGTGAATCTTTTTAACAATTATATTTCAATGCCTAAGATATACCGAATAAGCTTCTTGGACAATTTATTCCTTTCTAATGTTTTGGATATAATATGGGTGATAGATGTGTATGTATAATTATTGAAGTAAAAAGTTCCAATTTCGGTTGTTGGAAGCACTGAAGTATAATGAACGCATGCATATATTTTAAATCTTCACAAACGATTATTATAAAATTGTTTTGAGGTTGACCCCGTTTGGACATAATAAACGGTTAGTTCTGCTCTGCCATTTTAGGGATTTGACTTTAGAGAAGGAAAAAAGAAAGAAAAGCAAAAATGTTTTTTCGAAAGGATAAAAATATATTCGGAAATATGTGATGTTCTTATGTGTGGAAGCATGTTATTCGATAGGAACTAACATTCCATTATTTTTAGAGTTGGGACCCTAATTCCTTTGTCCACACGTGAAAAGGTAATAATGCATTTGTCTCCATGCACATAACAAAAAGAAAACATCATTGAAGACCTTTTATCCTACTATTACTACTATATGATTGTATGGTAATGAACACAAAATTCGTAGCTTGGGGTCTGTCTAATTTATATCCATTAGATCTCCATCGTATTATCTTTACGATAAAGGGGATTACTACTACTACCTTACTCTTTTTTTTTTGCCTTCGAAATTTAATTAAATTTAATTATAAGATATATTATTTTCCTTAGTAAAAACTTGGCCCAATACAAGATCAAATAAATTCCAGTTTCAAGGCCCATATATTTCCCAAGGCGCAATCTTAATTTTGCCCATCAGGGCATAGATGTCATTTCACAATACCATAACATAATGATTACCAACATAAAAAGGGATTTCGAAGCACATCGTCGGAAAAAAAAAATAAGAAGATTTTTCAATACCAAAATGTCTTCTACTAGCAAATCCCCACGCGAGAGCGTACCGTCAAATTTCAAATCGTCGCCATTATCCCGCTCTCCTCTACACGCACTGACGTCACTCAACCACACCAAGCCTCGCGCCCAGTCGCTGCTGTCTAGAATGTCGATCCGCCAGGAGAAGGATAAAGGAGTCAACGTCCAGGTTCTGCTTCGTTGCAGGTATGTATTTGAATGAACATCAGTGAGATCTTTCTTCCTCTGCATAATTTTACTTATTGTTGTCATTACTGTTTGAGTGTGAATTTTCTGAGGTGTCGGCGATTCTGGCTGTTCTCAGGCCGTTCAGCGAAGACGAATTGAGGAGTAATGCGCCGCAGGTGGTGAAGTGTAACGAGTACCAGAGAGAGGTCTCCGTTTCGCAGAATATTGCGGGGAAGCAAATCGACCGGGTATTTACATTCGACAAGGTAAGATGAGGAAGTCATTTATTTTTGGTTATTTTATTTCTTAGGCAGTGGCATGGTGAGCCTGCAGATAGTGGCATGGTGGAAATTTGCTAATTCAGGCAGTTAAGTGATGCAACTTTGTAAGATTTCTGTTTGATGATTAGATTTTCTTGTTCAGGTTTTTGGACCTAATGCACAACAGAGGGATCTTTATGAGCAGGCGGTTGTTCCTATAGTTAATGAAGTTCTTGATGGTTTCAATTGTACGATTTTTGCTTATGGACAAACGGGAACTGGAAAAACATATACGATGGAGGGTGAATGTAAGAGGTCAAAGGTATTGGAAGAGTATATGTACAGTGTTAGTTTTTTTACTTTTTTGGCACGATTTATGATCTTATATTTAGGTATTTTTTTTCTGTTGAAGGCTGGTCCAAATGGCGAATTGCCAGCTGAAGCTGGAGTAATTCCGAGGGCAGTAGAACAAATTTTTGATACATTAGAGGGTCAAAATGCTGAATATAGCGTCAAGGTCACTTTCTTGGAGCTTTATAATGAAGAAATCACCGACTTGCTAGCTCCTGAAGATTTGTCTAAAGTTGCATTGGAGGATAAGCAAAAGAAGATCTTGCCACTTATGGAAGATGGAAAAGGAGGGGTTTTAGTCAGAGGACTGGAAGAGGAAATCGTGACTAGTGCTAAAGAGATTTTCACGTTACTTGAACGAGGCTCTGCTAAACGTCCAACTGCTGAAACACTTCTCAACAAGCAGTCAAGGTTGTGAAATGTGTTTGTGCTTGTTTTTGTATTGCTTCCTTTAGTCCATGAAAATGAATCTTGATTTGGTTCTCTTGTATGATCAGTCGCTCGCATTCTCTCTTTTCCATAACAATACATATAAAGGAAGCAACACCCGAAGGCGAAGAGCTTATAAAATGTGGCAAGTTGAATTTGGTGGACTTGGCTGGTTCAGAAAACATCTCCCGCTCGGGTGCTAGGGAGGTATAATCTGCTTCTGTTTCTCTCTAGTCTGCATCATAGTCGGGCTGCTTAAGGTTCTCATTGTTTGGGTTTTTTGGCTGCTATTTCTATATCAAATCAACTAAGCGACTTTGCCATGTTTTCAGGGGAGAGCTAGAGAAGCTGGGGAAATTAATAAAAGCTTGCTCACATTAGGGCGAGTGATTAATGCTCTAGTAGAACATCTTGGACATGTTCCTTACAGGTTTAAATTTTGCCGTCCTGAGTATTTATATCTTATTCATTAAGTTGTTAATTATTTCTCGTGAAATCATTGCCAAATCAATGACAGGGACAGCAAGCTCACACGTTTGCTCCGTGACTCCTTAGGGGGTAGGACAAAGACCTGTATTATTGCTACAGTATCTCCAGCTGTTCACTGTCTTGAGGAGACGCTGAGCACATTAGATTATGCCCACAGGGCTAAGAACATAAAGAACAAGCCTGAAGTAAATCAGAAGATGATGAAAACTACTCTCATTAAGGATCTCTATGGCGAAATAGAACGACTTAAATCAGGTAGGTCAGACTTTCTATATTATGGTAAATGTTCTTCTAGATAATCTTATGGTTTCTCGCGAAATGATGTTCAAATGATGTCTACTGATTTCTTTGGATCTTCAGAGGTTTATGCTGCAAGGGAGAAGAATGGGGTGTACATCCCTAAAGAGCGCTACTATCAGGAAGAAGCGGACAAAAAGGTGTTATAGCCTGGATGCATTTGCACGATTTACTCATATCTAAATTCTATATGTTAAGTTGATCTAGATGAAATTTTATACCCTTGTGGCAAATGGAACCTGGTACCCACACCTGTATAAACTAATGAAGATGTTCCTTCCCGTTATAGGCTATGGCTGATCAGATTGAACAAATGGGACTGACAATCGAAAACTATCAAAAGGTTGGTTTTCCATTTATGCAATTTTGATTATATAACTTGACTTACTCCTTCGTACGTTTTCTATTTGATATTTAATCGTGTGGTATGCAGCAAACAGAGGAACTACAAGCCAAATACGATGGTCAGGTCGAGCAATGTATGGATCTGGGTGCTAAACTTGATGAAACTCAAGTAAGTTACGACTTATATTCCTGAAGTTACGTGTTCAAGTGATCAAGTTTGTCTTATGCAAGTTCCATGCAGAATGATTTGAACCACACGAGCAAATTATTGGCGAACACTGAGGAGCAACTGAAGCATTGCCAATACTCTCTAAAGGAGCAGGACTTTATCATTTCAAAGCAGAGAAAAGCAGGTTTAATCAGTCGATTTTCAATAATCAATCAATTTAATCAGTCATAATGATAGTTTTTCTTTTTCTGAATTCATAATTGATCAGAAAATGCGCTGGCTCATCAAGCATGTGTGTTACGAGCCGATTTAGAAAAATCCCACAAGGATAATGCTTCACTGTATCTAAAAATAGGTATGACATTCTTTCATTATCAAATTTTCAGTAGGTTGTGGTAGATTATAATGCGGTTGACTTGCCTCTGATTTGCAGCAAGAGAGGACAAACTGAATGCTAATAACAGGTCAGCTGTTGACAGCTTGAAAGCTGATCTCATCCGACAGCTTGATGGTCTTTGCAAGCTGTTGGAGGGATCAGTCTTTCAACAAAGTGAACGTATCCAAAATGTTCAGATTCTCTGTAACTCATTCCTTGACAAACATAATAAGGTATCTTTTCAACATTCAGCTGGTTAAGTTTTCTTTGTAAAAATTGATTCTTTCTTCTTCCATGGAGAATCTGTTACTGTCATCTGTTTGTAGTCTTTACTGGTGCACACTTGTTGGTTTCGTTATTTCTTGCACTTGTTTCTGACTGGGTACCTCTAGTACGTCTGTCTTATGCGTTGTTACTTTTCAAAAAATCACATGCAGACTGCTATAGAGCTGAAGAATAAAGTTACTGCTTCAGGGGCTTTGTACATGTCTCATCTTGAGGCTGTTCAAAATGTTGTTCAGCTGCACAAAGCATTTACTAACGCTGGCTTGGATGAGCTCTCAACTTTGGCTTTGTCTAATTCAACCTCTACTGAAGAAGTAAGAAAGTTCTCGAGATTCACATTGGCCTTATATCTGTTTGCAACTTCTAATTTGAGTGTCACTCTTCTTCGTACCCTTTGGTCCAGTTATTAGCTGCAGAGGCCATTGAAATCAAATCAAGTTTTGATGATCTTCAGCAAAATTTATCAAGTCAACAAGATGAAGTAGCTCATTTTGCTAGAGAGCTTCGACAGGTTGTGTATTTGCTCTTTCCATTCCCTAGTGCGATCGAGTTTCCCCATAAGATTGAGTTGATATACTGGCAAATATTTTCAGAGATTTAATGATAGCACCGAGCACTTGATGAAAACGTCAAAGGTTGTTCATGAGTATCTAGCGAAGTTCTCGGAGGAAATAGAAAGGCTTAAAAGTCATTCGAGCGAATTCAGTGATGTTCAGACAAAGTCCATCAGTCAATTTAAGAAAGCTTTTGAGGTTTCTTTGTCACTTTCCATTGCTTCGCTGCTGATACTTGTTTGAACAACTGAACCGCAGATAAATTACTCTCTGCAGGAACAATCTAGGTCAGATTCAGAGAAGCTTATTGCTGATATGACCAGTATGGTTATGGATTGCATGCTTCGTCAAAAGGAGATGGTTTGCAATTTTTCAGTTTGCTTTCTGTCTAATAGACTATCAATGTATATTGGTCCACTAACTTTGTTAATTATCAGGTGGATGTGAGGCTTGGTGATCTTACGGAGAACGTATCTTCTAACAAGGCGTTTTTTTATGACCACCTTACGTCAATGGATCATGTTACCACAGATTTGAAGAGGAAATGGCAGGATTGTTTTACTCGGGCTGATTGTAATCTTAAAGACAATGCAGATTTTTCCGCTGCTAAACATTGCCGCATGGAATCAATTCTGCTAAAGTGGTGAGAAACATGTTGCTTATGACATTGTTCTTTCCCTATTCTGTAGAATAATGAGAAGTATATTGGTTTTTTTCGCTTCCTTGCAGCGTAAGTAGTAAGGATACTGCTGTGAAACAGTGGAATTCAATGGAACAGAAAGTAAAGGACAAGGCAACTCAACATGCCCAAACATTTTCGTCGCATTTAAGGTTTGTCATTTTAGTCGACATATTGCCATACCTCTGTTTTTTCACTAGCGTATTACAATATGCATTCACCACCGTCAAATTGGAAAATGAATTATCTGCATTCACCACTGTACAATACCCCGTTATTTTTCATTCATGAACCAATCTCCTGATGTTTCTGGGATACCCTCTTGATCAGGGATATGTGCGATAGCAATGAGCAGCACAGTATTGAGATTGAATCCGCAAGAGATGCAGCTAATGCAGACGTAGGAAAGAGCACTCAAGACATCATTTGTTGTTTGGATGGTTAGTTTTTTACCTCCTCTGAAGTTCTTCCTTTTGCACCAAGCTAGTAACTGATTCATGCCAAATCAGGGATTACCGTACCCATTTAGTTGCCATTAACACTGTATTTTCCTGAAATGTCAACAGGCTTGTCAGAGCAAGAGAGACTATCCATTTCTGAAATACGAGAAATTTCGAAAGCTCATTCAGAAACTCTCACTACGCTTACTCAAGACCATTGGAAGCAAGTTGAATGTATCGAACAACACACTGCTGATACGTTCAATCAAAAGTATAGGGTATGCCCTCTCTCTCTCTCTCTCTCTCTCTCTCTCTCTCTCTCTCTCTCTCTCTCTCTCTCTCTAACATCACGATAAATGCATGGTTTTTGTCTTGGACGAATAAGAGTTCAACGCTTCACTTCTTCCTCGTACAAATATTCTAAGGAGCAACCTTTTATATACTAAGTTCTCTTGTATCTATTACAGGACTACGAGCCAACTGGGACGACACCTATCAGGACCGAGCCTGATATTCCCAGCAAGAGCACTATCGATTCGCTACGTTCTTTGCCCGTCGAGTCCCTCCAAGAAGAATTCCGGGAAAATAATTCGTACCAAACATTCCACGAAAAAGAAGCAAAGCCATTGTCCCTTATTCCCCGCCCCCCCCTCTCCCCAATCAACTAAGTCATTCAGTATCTAAACGTGTGCATGGTATTGAATATTTGATATTTAGCTTCTTTGAAATAAATCCCTTCTTGGGGTTTTATGTCGAGCCTTTTTTTGTCTTGTGAGATGACGCTGTATTGTAAAATAATTACACACCACCTCTGTGATAACGAATTTGTGTTCTTTTGATTTTACACCTTCAATGTAATGGGCCGTAAGCCCATTATTATTCATCGATAGGCCCAATTTTCCGGCCCATTAAACGTAAGCGTATTCTTTCGATCGGAGATTTCCCGACGGGGCTTCTCCACACTCCATTTTCCTGTCGATTTGCTTTAGATCGATTTGGCGCAATGTTGGCCATTTCAGCTGTGTCCGGCGGAGTTGCGTACAGCCAAGACGCCGAGTCGTTGTTCCGTACCAAACCCACCGCCGAAATCCGAAATGTGGAATCGATCACACGAGGAAGCAGATCCAGGAGCAGCGCGAGGAGCTCCGGCAATTGGGTCGGTAATGGTTACCGTGATCTCATCGACTCGGCGGATTCCATCGTTCAGATGAAGTCTTGCTGCGAGTCGATCGCCGCCAATATATATGCGGTTCGCCGCTCGGTTCTTCATTCCCTCTCTTCGTCCGAGACTGATGACCATCCAATGTCCCCTCGAGTGGTGTCTAATCCAATCGGCGCGAAGATCTACGGACTTGCGTGTAGGGTGAAGTATTTGGTGGACACGCCTGAGGATATATGGGGCTGCCTCGATGAATCCATGTTTCATGAATCGTCGGCGCGCTATGTTCGAGCCAAGCACGTTCATTACAACTTGTTGAAATGCAAGGATAGCAAGAAGGTGTTTTCTAACTTCCCTTTGTTGCAGCATCAGTGGCAGGTGGTTGAGGGTTTTAAGGTTCAGATATCGCAGAGGAGTCGTGAGAGGTTGTTGGATCATACGCTTAATCGTGGAATCTCTGCTTATGCTAATGGTCTTGCTGGTGTTTCCGTTATAGACGAACTTGAGCCTACGGAGATCTTGGCTCTGTTTCTTGATTCGAGGAAGTCGATAATGTCCCAAAAGTTGAGTGCTTGTTGCCAGGACATCAAGTCTGATAGTTCTGAAGTGATTATGGTGCTATGTCATGTTTTGAAGATGATTCAAGTTACTGTATGCCAAGTGGGGGAGTTCTTGCAAGTGTTAAACGATATGCCTTTGTTTTACGAAACGGTATTGCATGCTCCTCCTGCTTCCTAGTTGTTTGGGGGCATACCTAATCCCGACGAGGAAGCGAAGCTGTGGAATCAATTTAGGGAGAAGTTGGAGTCTGATATGGTGTTACTTGATCGAGATTTTATTTCCAGGACTTGTTCTGATTGGCTGGGAAATGTGGGAGGGAAATCATGAGTAAGATTAATGAAGGTATTTAATTGATTTAATTGATAGTGGACATGAGCTTGCTTTGGCGGAAAAGTCGATAAGGGAGACGATGGATAGTAAGCAGGTTTTAGAAGGTAGCTTGGAGTGGTTGAAAAGTGTATTTGGTTCTGAGATTGAGTTTCCGTGGAAAAGGACGCGGGAACTTGTTTTAGGCGAGGACTCTGATTTATGGGATGTCATATTTGAAGATGCTTTCGTCCAGAGGATGAAAGGGATCATACACACCAAATTCACTGAATTAAGTGGAATTGTTAATGTTGTGGAATCAGTTCAATCGATGACAAAATCCCAAAAAAATGATTTTAGTGAACACTCAGACGAATTTAAAAGTGGCGGTGGTATTTGGTTCTCCAATGCAAATGGTAAAAAACTACGTTCTCTTCCCAGTTTGAAATTGCACCAACTGCAGAGAACGATTTTCAAAGCTGTCTGAGCACTTATTTTGGCGCTGAAGTCACTAGAATTAAAGATGCAGTAGATAATTGCTGTGAGAATGTTCTCGCCGATCTCATTAGTTTCTTGGAGTCACCTAATGCACCTCGCAGATTGAAGGATATGACACCTTATGCACAAGAAAAGTGTTATGAAACTCTGGCAAGCATATTAAGGCAGATCAAGAATGAGCTTGACAACCTACAAAGCGGCCTACAAAATAATAGTAAAGATTCCACATCTTCGACTTCACCGTCTAGTTTGGTAGAAAGATCTTTGTTTATTGGCAGACTTCTCTTTGCTATTAGGCAACATGCTAAACATGTGCCTCAACTTGTTGGTTCCCCTAGATCATGGGCAATTGATGTTAATAGTGTGAGCACTTTATCTCCGAGTGTGATGAGGCATACCAGAGCAGCTAGTGATTCGTCAACAGTTAATAGTCCTAGTAAAAGAATATTAGATTCCATGAAGAAACATAATTCACTGGTGACTACAACTCTTTATGGTATGGATAATGGAGGACAAGTGTAGTCCGCAACTTGAAGAATTACGACAGTCAACACAAAATCTTTGTGTTAGAGCTTACAGTTTGTGGATATCATGGGTCTCTAATGAACTTTCAGATATTCTCTCCAAAAATCTCAGACAAGATGATGCCTTGTCATCAACTGCTCCTATCAGAGTAAGTCGTATTTGTTCGAAACCTTTCTGTCAAATATTTTACATTATTGCATCTCCGGCAGATTTCCTTATTTATGCTATAGTTGTTGTGGGATTCATATGCCGTGTACTGCAAATTAGAACAAAAAGTGACTTGTTTAGATAAATATAGTTCTTAGTTTATTATTCATTTCTTGAAATGCCGGGCAGGGTTGGGAGGAGACAGTAGTCAAGCAGCCAGAACAGTCCAGTGAAGAAGTAGCAGAGATGAAGATATCTCTCCCTTCGATGCCTTCTCTGTATGTGACATCTTTTCTATTTCATTCCTGTGAAGAGATCCATCGTGTGGGAGGACATGTACTTGATAAACCAATCCTGCAGAATTTTGCATCAAGGTTATTTGAGAAGGTACATGTGACCTTTTAATGTATGTAGTGTATGTAGTGTCTGACGTGTACTAGCATGATACATACTTGCTGGTTCCTGGATTGTTTTATCAAATCATGTACTTGGTTATTATTGAGAATGAGATTGTTCTCCTGTAAGGGTTTGGTCTTGTATTGTAATATGGACAAATCCCATTTCTATTATAACTACTATTTCCCCTCATGCTTGTCTTTTCCTCTTAGACTAACCACCTCTCATTGTGTTTGTAAAGATCGTTGGTGTTTATGGGGACTTCCTGCAAGCTGAAGAAGCTTCAGGCTCTCAAATCTCTGATAGAGGCATTCTGCAATTTTTGTTTGATTTGAGGTTTGCCTCGGATGTTCTTTATGGGGGCAATACTAAGACAGGTGAAGGGCCATCCGAGTTTTCAAAAGTTAAATCTTCTTTTAGAAGGAAAGGACAAAAGGCCATGTCAGTTACTGACGGACGCATTCAGCAGTTGATAAGTCGCTTTTCACAAAGGCTGGATCCTGTAGACTGGCTAACGTAAGCTGTTGCATAGCTTATAGTTTACATGTCTTTTTTGTAGTTTAATGCTACTATGCTGGCAAATGCATAATAGTTTGAACCTCAAAGTCCTCTTTAAAGAAGCTGATATTTTCTCTAACTTTATTGCTTTAAAACTTGAATTGTGAGATATCTTTTTTTCTTGGAGCTGACCATTAATGCTGTGAATCGTGCCCTTTTAATTCTTCGTTTTTTTCCTTATGTATTAGTGCCGTTGGGATGATTTCTTTTTTTATCTTCATTAGGTATGAGCCATATCTTTGGGAAAATGAGAGACAGGCATATCTGAGGCACACTGTTCTGTTTCGGTTCTTCGTGCAACTTAACAGACTACACACTGCTGCTGTGCAAAAGCTACCGTCCAACTCCGAATCAAATGTGATGCGGTGCTCGACAGTTCCTCGCTTCAATTATCTCCCAATTAGGTTTTCGCCGGTGTTTTAATTTCCTATTGTAATTCGCGTGCATCATTATGTCTTCTCTTCTTAAATGCCTTAATTTGTGTTGTGATAAATAGTGCTCCAGCACTATCTGCAAGGAATGCATCACGTGCATCTGTATCGACATCAGTCAATGATATTTATGCAAAAAAATCATGGAGCAGTTATGCAAACAATGAACGGAAGAACAACACTAACGATGATAACTCGAGCCTTGGAATCGCTGCTCCATTGTTGAAGTCATTTATGCAGGTCTCACCTCTTTTTTTCCCCTAAACGAGCCGTATGTCATTCACTGCATATGATACTCAGTCCAAGATTTAGTGTTTATTTTTTTCACTTGAATCAGAACTATCTACGGTTTCGAATCCTTATACTCATTCGACCCACATGGTTAGCTTTCTGCGTAATAATTGTCAGGTTGGTACTCTCAGGTCCATGCTAACTGATGGGCAAGTCGGGAGATTTGGTGACATATTACCCGCACATGCCGCTGGACTGCTTTCCTCCTTCACCAACGCCAGATCAGAATACTAACTGACACTCTCTTCTCTCCAAAAACATCGATATGTTAAAGGAACGAGGTAAGTCTTCCACTGCAATTTTTCGCATAGAAAATAGGGCACCTTTACACTTGTGATTTGTTATCCTGCTATTTGTTGTCTTGATATCTCATTAGATGGTTAGTTAGATGTGTTTGATGCGTTGCATACTATATATAGATTTATATATGTAGATTCCTTATGTAAACTGATTTACAAACGAGGGGATATATATTTCCTTGTCAATATTTGAATGTATTATTGAAACTCCCGAGTGGGTCCCACTTCTAATATTCAATGTCTGTATACAGTGCATGGCTTTGATCAATCTCTCACCGTGCATCATCACCACCATCATACTCGTCGTCACCATCTCGTCCTTGTTCAAACTCTTCCTCGCTTTCGTCGAAACAGGCGAGTCTTTAATACTATTCGAAACGTCATCTTCTTTATATTGTCTGTGGTGACGATCTTTCTCTTTCTCTTCTATTTCCTCTTCTTCTTCTTCCTTTAGTAAGTCTTCGATAATTCCAATATGTGGGTAATAAGCCTTGTCGAGCACATGCTGTGAGCATAGAAAACAGTTTTGTTAAGACAAAAACATAACCCAAAGCCCCATATTGATTGTACTTGGAGTGAAAATTATGACATAGGGTTACATACATCGTACGAAAAGAAAGAACCAGGCTCAATCTTGATTCTCCCTCGAGAACCTCGGGCAATTTCCTCCTCTGAGCGGCGGTCGAAATTCCATGGAGTGAGGAAGGAATTGTCACGTTCAAGAAACGATGGCCTATAATAGTCGAAGACTTTATTATCGGCGTTTGCTTGATGCTCTCTTACGTAGCGCAACTGAGCTGCTGTGAGAAGTTTGGGTTCGATTTGATATAGGGTTAACAGCCATTGTAATGTGGGATTGTGTCTTTTGTGAAAGTATCTGTCATTATTATCCATTGATGAGATAAAACTCAGATTGAGTGACTAGTGAGGAAGATGGTACTTTATGGGGCGAAGTTGTAGGGCAGATGTGTGTGTTATCTGCGTGAACTGATGTATGTATGTGTGTGTATATAATTGTCGAGTGAGCACAAAAGGAAAGTGCCCATAATATAAACGTTATTGAGTCTTGAGAGGGATTTTTCCTTCCATGGGTTTTTCGAATTTGTAATCCGATATTTATGGAATCTTTATTTGAGAGGAAACAAGATCTATACATATATGATTTTAAATATTGAAAAAGATGGCAAGGCAAGTAATCAAAATAAAATAGATAGCAACCGTTGATTTGGACCGAAAAACAAGAAGGAAAAAAATTGACCGAGCGCAAGAAATAAAAAAACCCCGTTTGAGTTTAGCTTGAACTCAAATATATTATTAGTATCGAACTCAAATATATTTATTAGATAAATATTTACATCATCATTATGTAGTAGATAACGCTATATTCCGCGTCAAAGATTTGGAAAATCTCAAAGAACGCCCACACACCCAATCTACATGTACGTATTTGTTGGGTGTCAAACTCAAGTCTGACATCGGATAATTAGAAATATTATAAGTCCTTATAAACTTGTGGTTTAACTCCTTTTACCAATTGATTTTAAAGAGGAATTTCATAAGCTTATACGGGCTTGGAGTTGGGTAGAATTTGTCTGAAAAAATCCCTGCAATGGAGCGATGAACGTGGAATGAATACGTGAGGGTGAACTTCAGATAAAGGGAAATTCTAGCCCAGATACGATGTGAGTGGTGTATCTCCGGTCCTTGTAAGACAATTGGTGAATTGCGATGAAAGCGCTTGGTGCAGTGATAGCGGGGAAAGTGCTTGGTGAAGATAATCCTTGAAATGAAGGCCTGTTTGGTGAATTTCCATAAAAACCTTGCTGTAATGTACTTCCCGAATGAGCTCATTCTTCTCTGCCAAGGGTTCTAAAATCTCAGAAATAAGAATACTAGTAATTTAAGAAGATATACATCCTCCTTTAGGCTAAAGCCACTTTCAACAATGTCGTAAATATAAGGGTTACAACTCTTTTTGTCTGCAGAATTTCTACAATATTATAACTTATTACAACGGAATGCGTTATGAAACAAGTACTGAATCGAGATCGATCCCACCATAGTCGTTAACTGCAGATAGTTGTAATTCGTCGTCTCACCCAAGCATTGTGCGCTTTCTCCCTCGTTGCCGAACTAAAATACAATATACAATCAATTATAGACATGTAGGATCCTTCTATATTCACCAACCAAACAGCATATATATATACATATATATATAACAAAACAAATGTGTGTGTGTGTACCTTGAGCTAGCTTGTTCAAGGTTGAGCACCATTGCTTTGAGGATTTCCTGTATGCATGAAGAATCCTGTCCATCTACACAAATATGAAAGACTTTGAGAACTTAAAAAAAAAAAGTTATGCTCTTTCTCAGAATAGCTTTTACCACATTGCCACATGAAGAGTGCATAGATAGCAAGGCTCGTTCGAGGACGTATAGATCTACCGCTTTGTCTTCAGGGAGAGTCGAGGTGAAGCTGAGACCAAAATCGATGAGTACCTATCGAGTTGGTGGAGGCAAAAAAAAAAATCAGACAAGCAAACTTCTTACTACAGCAGTAAAGGTTCGATTTTAAATGAACTTCACGTACTAGCTGATTGGTTCCACTTCCAATCAGCATGTTTGACGTCGTTAGATCGCCGTGAATGAGTCCACCGTCGTGAAGTTTCCCAACGGCATCGCCAATCTGCGTAGCAATATCGTTTAGGCGTTCTTCTACGACCCCATACGATCCAAACTCGAGGAATATGTCTTTCACGGCGGGCCCCTCAACGTACTCGAATGTCAACGTGTTCGTCGAAGGGTCAACTGCAAATATCACTGGAGTCAAAACTCCAAGCTTTCTAGCTTTCGCCATGCACCTAGCTTCCTGCCCCAACAACTTAAACTGTCATATATATTAAATAAAAAAGAACAGAAGCTCCTTCCATGTCTAAAAGGGAAGTTATACAGTCCTTATTTTCTCGAAAATCGTTGCAGCAAAAGAAGCTTTAAAATGTGAGCTAAAAATGAGAATTATCGGAGGATAAACGTAACACAGTGTCGTCGGTTCATCTAAAGTTCAAAGCAGCACATCAATTGAACAAAATATGATTTTGCTAACGATGCAAAACTGCACTAACCGCATTCAATCGCTTGACGGTGAGCTTCGAGTCTAAAGATGGGTGCCTGTACTTTTTGGAAAAACGCTCCTTTATGATCGACCTTCTACCAACAAATGTTGATTCGAACACTCTCTGGTGTAAGTTGTGTAAAAAATTGTTTTCATATCAGTTAGAGGCATGTTGCGTTAGCAAGATAAAGAACAGAACTCTGTTAGAGAAAAAGAAAAAATAATAATAATAACTTACAGCTTCAGCCCCTTGCTTTATCAAAACCATAGAACTGTCTATAGCAGCATCATTTGTCATCCCCATTACAGATAAAACTGTTGATTGGAGCTAAAGTCTAAAATGACTCAAATTTGTGACTCTTGTCCAATCCACAAAGCAAGAAACTGACGATTACCAGCCTAGATTTAGCATTTAGCAAAAGTTATGATAATGGAGCAAGAGTTGCCTTCGCCACTAGAAGGAGAGAATAAACCGTATCAACTAATTGCAGTAAATTCTAAGAAAAAACATCCAACTGTGAGCTGATACAACGAAAATATACCAACGATCATTATCTGATGTTATCATAATTGAATCGAGAGACTGGACTAGAACAACAAATAAACCTTAAAAACGGAAAATTAAACACCACAAAAAAAAAAAAAAAAAAATCAAACTCTGTCGCCACTTTTACTGAGACCGATCATGACAGTAATCATCACATAAAAGTACTTCGCCAACTTCTTTGGAAGTGTAATGCCTCGGAAAATAGAGAATGCGAAAACCTAGTCTTTTTCCTCCTTTACCTAGTCAACAACAGTTGGCCGCCGTGGAAGCTTGCTGCGGCGAGTGGTAGCTGAGGCGAGGGTCGCGACGGCGAAATACTAGCAGGGAATTAGTCAAATTAGGGTTTAGTCAAGTAGTGGATGGATTGGTAGTTCTTTTTTCGGGGGGCGAGTTTTTATTTTTATTTCTTTTTTCCTGACAATTATATTTACTCAGCTAGTTCTATTTACTTTTTTGCATAGAATAATAAGCCTAAATTGGCTCATTTGAACATGTAAGAAAAATTATTCTTCATTCCTCTACGTTTGCTCTCATATCTATATCATTCTCCTACTAATATTCATCTATTGAAAGATTTAAATTAACAACATAAATATGAATATTTACCAACTAACCATTATTTCGATTATCATCCAATCAACTAAAAAAATAATACGTTAATCTTCACCTCTACTTCACCAATTGTCACGCCCAGCTTCTCATTTCACACACACACACACAGAGACACACCCAAGAAAAAACAAAAAACGAAAAAAAAACATAAATTCATTTTCCCATTCTAAAAACTAGGCAAGAAAACCCAATTCACCAACCGTAAACGCCGTCGACTCGCCGTCGAATTTCCCCTCCCTCAAATCTCCTCCCACCGAAAGAAATTAAAGAAAAGAGAAGAAGAGGCGAGAGGAAAAAAAATACACCCACCCAAGAAAATGGGCCCCACCTCCGACGACCACCGCGCCGGCGGCGCTCCCAAACCCAAAATCGCCATGGGCTATCCATCCATGGACAGATCATACCACCACAACGCCGCCGCCCACCACCAAGAACCAAACCCGCCTCCGCCGCCGAGAAGCCCCTACGCCGGCTACTACGGCTACCAGCCGAGCTTCAACCACCTAATCCACGACAGCGAAGAGAGCTCAAGCTTCGGCCGAATGATGCTGACGTTAATGGCCGTCCTCATCGCCAGCATGTGCGCCATGAGCTTAGTCATGTGGCTCCTCTTCGGCTCCTACTTGCCCGACTTCCACGTCGTCGCCCTCGACGTCTCCAACCTCACCTTCACGCCAGACTCCGGCGGCTCCGACGCGCTCTCGCGGGAGACGCTGTGGAAGGCCAAGGTCGAAGTGACGAACATGAACAAGGACTTAACCGTGCATTTCGAGCAGGTGAGGTCTTCCGTCTATTACAGGGAAGTGCTCTTGGGTTCTTCCTCCTCGCCGGAGCCATTTCAGGTCGGGGCGATGGACCACCGCGTCGCCGCCGTGAGCGTGGCGGCGGACGTCCGTCGCGGAGGAGGTGGAGGCAAGCTTCGTGGGTGGATGATGTCGAGCTTAGAGAAAGATAGGGCCGATGATGGTGTGGTGAAGTTTGGGCTGAGGTTGGCCATGAGGGCCAACTTTACGTCGACGACTTTGGTTTATAGGAGAGAGAATGTTAGGGTTATATGCGATGATTTGCCTGTGCATTTTTCGCCGGCCGGCGGCGAGGGAAAGTTGTTGGCGCCTGATTATTCGTCGTCGACTAATTTGTGTCAGATACGTATTAGAGAGACGACTCTGGTAATAGTAATCATACGTACTTTTTCTCGTATCATACAACGTCTGCGTATATACCATATGTATGATATATTATTATTATTGTTATTATCATTATTATTATTGCAGGAAGATGACGATTGAAGGATGGATCATAGTAGTGGTAAATGGAATCTGCTGACAAATGGGCAAATATGACATCGAAATGGTGATATGAAGATGAAGGAAATTAAAAGCTTGATAGTTCAAATGAAATCAAGAGAAAGAGATGCGGCGGCTCGTCGTAGTATAATGCTTTAGAATTCTTAGTTACCTTGCGATTATATATATATATATAGACATATATATATATATACATATATATAAGGTCTTCTTGAAACCCTATATGGCCCTTTTTGTACAGGGCCGTTTTTTCAATTTGTGTGGCCCTGTTCTAATAACAAACTGAGGCCTCAAAATACAAACATCGACTACAAATAACACATACTATAAATTTATAGCTACTATTTTATATGATATATTTATCTAAGAAAATCAGACATTTTTTTAAAATGAAATTTAGCAAATGCAAATTGCAAATTAATGATCCTTTATTTAAAGAAACATGTCCGTCTAGCATTTTTTGATGCAAATTCATCAATCAACGCTTCATATTCTACTTTATCCAAAAGAGCATTTTCGATAGATATCATAGCTAATCCGTTGAGTCGTTCTTGTGATATTGTAGAGCGCAAGTACGACTTCAACAACTTCAACTTAGAGAAACTCCGCTCTGCAGATGCAACAGTAACAGGAATAGTCAATAAAATTCTATATGCAATAACAAGATTAGGAAAAAAATCAAACAATTTCAAATCTTTCAAACCTCAATGGGTCCCATTTTTTCGGGCGGTTGCATATCTCTTCTTAGCTTCAACTCAACATATAACTCATCTCCATTAATATCCGAATGTCCATTATATTTAAGAGCATTTTCAAGGCGACTACAACAAGACTTCAAGCTCATATCATCCAAAGAGTCTAACATATCAGAACTAAACAAAAAGCCAAAGATTTTCTCATATTCTTGATATTGCTCAAATCTCCTCTTAAGAGAAACAATAGCTTGATCAACAATATAAAGAAAATAATTGACTCTAAATGATTCTTCTGCAGATAATGAATCTAATGATGCATGTGAGCTTTCGTCAAAATGTCTTTTCCTTTTTATTACACGCCTCTCATGAAAATTGGATCTATACCCATTTGAATGGCAATATCTTTAGCAGAAGCAAATGCATCATTAAAACCGCTTTCTCTGTATCTCTCAAAAAACGAAATTAAATCAGCAATTTTTCCCATGGCAACATCTATGAGCATATCTTTTGATTGTAAGTACTTGCTAACTAAATTAACATGATATAATATTTCAAACCAAATAATTATAGCTATCATAAACTCAAAATCACCAAGCTCATTTGTTGCTAAAGACTTAGCTTCACTTCTTATTAAAATCTCACCATCCAAGTCTGCCACTTGAAGTAAAGCCTCCTTATTTCTACCATTTGAAATCTTATGGCTTGAACACTCTCAACGCGACTCTCCCAACGAGTGGAAGACAACGATTTAAGAGTTAACCCATGTACATTATCTTTCAAAATATCCCATCGCTTAGTAGATTTTGCAAAAATTGTATATATGCGTTGTATAATCCCGAAAAAATCTTTCGCTTTAGTACAAGAGTTTGCCATGTCACATAAAACTAAATTAAGACTATGACAGCCACAAGGTGTATAAAAGCTCTTGGATTTTCATCCAAAAGTCTTTTCTGCACACCTTGATGCTTTCCTTTCATATTTGACCCATTATCATAACCTTGCTCCATACCTGTTTCATGTTCTCGAAGTCTTTCACCAACGTGTGCCCAATCATTAAAACCTTCATTTGACAAGTGACCTTTACCAATGCCCTTCTTAAAAATTTTGCAACAAAAGCAGTAAACTCTATCAAGCTCTTTTGAATAAACTAGCCATTCTCTATCACACTTCTCTCCATTTGATAAGACTCTAGTGTATAATTTTGCAGTAAATCGCCTATTGGAAGACTTATCTTTGGGACCTTTTACAAAGGAATGATCTCTTTTAGGACCCTTGGCTACTAACAAATCAATCATTTTCGAATCTAGTCCATCCCAATTCCTTGGATCAAAATATCAAGCAGAGGAGAAGTTTCATATGTCTTTTCTTTGTCAACATTGTCACAGTCAGAAGCATACAAAAAATCATTTTCATTGTTTGGAGAACTATTCAAATTGCTATTCTCTAAGTCTATTTGATCGATGTTGTCAAGATTAGTATGAACATCATCACCATGTTCAGCAACGGCATGATTGCCCACATTGTTATCAATCTCAATATTTTCGCCAGTATTTTGATTTTCAGAAGCAACTAATGGAGGTTTAATTACAAATTTGTCTAAAGCTCCTCTTTGTGATCGTTGTAACTCTTCAAATTTTTTTTGTTTCTTACGCTTCTCATATCCAGAAACATGTTTTCTAATGCCAGGAGCCATTATAAACAGATGAAAAACTCACAACAATATTCCAAATCAAATTCAAATAGGGAGAAAAGATGAAAATTTACAGTGAAAAAGGATAAAAAACCTGATGCGCTAACTGCTGGTAGAGGTGCGCGAGCTGAGCTGCTTGTTAGATGTGACCGTGAGAGTGAGTTAGCTTGCTTGTTATGAATATTTACTCTTGTACAATCGAGGAACACAGCTCGAATAGAATAGCTGAATTTCTTTTGTTTTTCTTCTTTGAGAAACTAAAAAAGATAACTTCAAAAAGAAAAAGAGAAACTGAAAAAGAATTGAGGAGGCCAGCTGTTGTAATGATTATTAGGCCGTTTGGTAGATCTAATTGGTGATTGGTCTAATATTTGGAAAGTCAGAGAGGAACACATTACGTGAAGAGGCAATAAATTAATATAAAACTTGATATATATATATATAATATACATATTGGGCCCTAAATATTTTTGGTGGCCCTGTGCTGTAGGGCTGGAAGTACAGCCCAAAATCCGGCCCTGTTTTTGTATGATGTATTGTTCCAAAACTATTCCGCTTGATACTTCTTTCGAAGGTAGAATTATATATATATATATATATATATATATATAATATATATATATATATATATATATATATATATATATATAGACACACACCAATTTAAAATTGCGTCCATACAATTGCTCGCTCTTTAGACTTGGTCAACGTCATATGAGTGCATCATATTATGTACGCGTATGTAAGTATATGTAATGTATGCATGCGCGTGCGTTAATTGCATCGCTTGTTGTACCGTGAGATTTGAATCAATTCCTAAGTATATTTTGTTGGGTTTAAGCCCAATGGTCCTTGGGCACAAGTGTGGGTAATTAGCCCACTAAGAGAGGAGCTGAAACGATTTTTCGAGAAGACGTCGGTCGCCGAAACGAGAAATCGTTGAAAGATTATGAATCTACGTTTCGAGACGAATCTAACGAATATTAATTTGCTCAAAACCGATATCGGGTGAATGAAAATTAATTAAAAAAACTTTAAAAAGATATTTTTTGATGACACGGCAGAGCAAATGACGTGTACTGACACGTGGACTGACGCGGATTTGGCACTGACTGGGCGCTGATGTGGCTGATGAAAGGGTATTGCTGGAATAGTCCAACAGTTATGACTATTTGCATATAAACCCCTAGCCAATAGTTTTGTCTATTTACAATTCGGCCCGGTCAAAGGAGGTCAACATGAAAAATTATAACTTTTCACGAATTGACCCCTAAAGCTTTTCAGAAACTATAAATAGGTCCCCTGGCAGAATAAAATTTCATTCAATGCACACCCAACACTTCAGAAAAAATTTGCCTTAGGCATAATAAAGCACTAATAAAACAAGAAAGGCTCGAGTCTTTAGTAGATTCGCTCGATAATTTCGTTACGGTGTGCGACGTTTCGAAATTCCTGAAGTCGTTGTATCTTCGGGACGTATTGCGACAACCCGATGCACTGAAATACGTGGCAATAACGTCTTACGAAAAGCGTATGACGTACGTGTGCCTCGACTTCGCCTAGAAAGCCGAAACTCCGTCCGAGTTTTACGAGCGCCACCGACCAGACGCCCAACACCGGAATCCAACATATTTGACAGTCCGTGTGTGATCTTATATTGAGCGGAAATATAGCATAAATTGAGAATGTGAATATTTACTCATAGGTAATAGTAAGTAGTAACATACTAAAAAGAAAATATCGAATTAGAAGAATTCACTGATCGTTCGTCAGTCAATGCAGACATTGTTGGTTGGTGTGTGACTGAGAATATTACATCTTACTAAATTGGGTCTCTGGTCCACCTTATTAATTTGTCTATCCACCCAATTTATTATTATAAATATTCCCAAACATTTGGTAGGTCCTCGACTTGATTTTTTGGGTTTAATATAATAGTAATCCCTAGTCAACGAAACAAATTGAAACTCACTTTACTTATTAAATTACTCCATTAAAACAAAAGAGAGACAAAAGACCTGAGTTCACGTGTAATACTAACCATTCCCTTATTATTCTTATTAGTACATCAAATCTCGAAACAACGATCTTCATTTATTGCACAAGGTTCCTCTAAACCCAAGCCTATTCTTCTCCAAATCATACTCAATATAAAAGTTCTGCTGCTGATAATTACCCAACACAATCGCCGGCCCTGAACCACCGCCGACGCCGGCGGCAGAGGAATTATTTCCGGCGACTATCGTCATGCAAATAACCGAATCACCCAAGAACGTAAAGTAATCACTCAAAGGCAAATCCATCTTCGAACCACCTTTAAAATGAAGCGCCAAACGAGGCAAATCGAAAGTATTCCACAAATTCGTGTAATAACAAGGCCTCAAGCCAGATTCTTCCTCGATCGCCAAAGCCCTAGTGTAGTTCTTACCAACTCTTTGCTTCTCAAACTCGCCAGCAACTAACTCGAAAAGTTCACTCTCCATGAAAGTGAAAGTCGTCCCAGAATCTATTATCGCCCCGCCATCGCCGTTATCGTCGGGCAAGAGAAACCTTCGAGGCACTTTTATGCCAACCCCACCCACGGTTATCTTCTTCAGTGTCAAGTAGTAATAGTCTTCGAATCCTAGATTATTTCTACCGCTGGAATTGGAAGAAGAATAAGAAGTTGGGATTTTCCTAAATGGGGTGTAGTTAACAGTCGTGCCATTTTTTCTTGCAAAGGTCGAATCTTTTCCGACCAAGACTAGGTCGCTGCTCGCCGGCTTATCGTCGAAACGATGAGACACAAAGCAGTAAGAAAAACCCTTCAACTTCAACTGCGACGGTAATGATTCGGGCCCACGTCCGAAGCCCGCTATGCCCGAAGGTTGGGTCGAGGATAAAATCGAACACCCAAAAATGAAGTCGTGGACCGATTTCTTGGAGGGAAGAAGAAGGAGGTCTTCGGACATTAGGAGCCCCATCGTTGACCCTGACCCGTATTGCATTACATAAGGTGGGCAAAGCTTATTATTATTCGAGGAGCACTTCAAGGTGGGGAAAACCCATCGGCACTTAGGGTTTTTGCAGCGTATGAGTTTAGCAGATGAAGAATTTTTGGGCATGAAGGGGGAAATAGATTCGTTGTTGTGAGGGCGATTATAGGGATAGTTGCAGTTATTACAGGCGTATCTTTTAGTGCACGGAGACCAAACTAGGCTGCTGCCCGTGTCCATGACGTAAGATGACGTCTGCGGCGGCGTGCCGAGGCTGAGGGAAATGGAGTAGCCGCCGTAGCCTCTTGGGAAGAGTTGGAGGTCGGCGGTGGTTGTGGTGTTCTTTTTGGGGTTTTTGAGGTGGTGGGCTCTGGCCGTCGATGAGGCGGAGAGGTGGCGGAGGAGCTGCCATGTGTTGTCTGTGGAGGGTGGCGGCGGGGCGGTGAGGGTGAGCGTGGCGGCGGTTGTGGTGGTGGAGGAGGGAGGAGAGAGGAGGGAGAGAAAGGTGAGGAAGGCAGGAACATAGGCGGCGGTGTAATATTCCATTTTTCGATTTGAGAACACTTCGCTTTTGGGCTTAGCTTTGGATCTCGTGTATGTTTATTACAAACTTCATGTGCGTCTTAGAATATTTTTTGTCAGCATTTTATATATGAAATTTATAAGTTCACAAGGAACCTTTTGATGCTGATGAGGTGAAGTTTTTGCGACATAACTATTTTTTGTTTAACCCCATTGCTTTCACTCGCTGGTAAAGTTTGACCTCCAAGAAACTGAAAATCTTACACCATCTTTTATTATTATAGCTCCTAAATCTGATTCAAAATCATGCATAAGCATCTATCTAATTCATTTTATTTCAGCCACTGCACACACATATATATATATATAGAAAAACACCCATATGCATATGTAAAATGATCAAGCGTTCTTCTTGTGCATTGGCTTCACCACAAGCACTGGACACTTTGCATGGTGAGCACAGTAGTCGCTAACGCTCCCAAGAAAAGCCCTAAAATAATAACACACCAAAAAATGGTCTTATATACAAACCAACGAAAATGATTGAATACATTAGATGATATTTTGCATGTTTTTATTACCTCTTTATTTGTCCTAACCCACGGCTTCCAACGACCAAGAGATTCGCGTTCATTTGCTCCACGGCCCTGCAAATGCTGTCCTTTGGATCACCCTCTAATATCATAGTCTTAGCATTCACCTGAATTTATTTGTATACACATACAGATAGAACAATCATATGTGCAATAATTTTACATGAAAATTGCACACATACAGATTTATCCCTGCACATTTCCGATCCACGAGAGAGAATTCTAGCGCCGTTTTGCTCTTGGGCTTTGCTCGCAGAGTCCACAACTGCTGGAAAAAAAAAAAATCACAGAGATGAGCAACACATAATAACATGTCCGAGGTTTTTAAGGTTGAAGAAACTAAGGGGAAGGAATTCTTGATTATTAGTTGATAGAAATATCTGACCGTAGCCACCTGGGAAGGCGTAACGAGGCAACGGCTCCATGACGTGGACTAAAGTCACAACCTTCGACGGCGGCCGATCGGCGGCGCTAGTCGCAGGTTGTCTGCTCAGTAGTTTATCGATGACCCATTCTAGCGCGTGAAAGCTCTCGTCGCTGTCGTCGACGGCCACCATGATATGCATCTGCGCCGCCGTCTCTGAAACCTCCGCCGGCGGCGCTAATGTTTCCGTTCCTACGCTTTCCTCCATTTCCAGTCCACGATAATGGATTCTTATCTAATCCCCTTTTGCCTATGTTTCAGTCTGAGTTTTATATGTAGAGAAGCTTGTTTTTGCATGCCTGACACGTGTCTGTATATTGGGCTTCCTTCTTCTTCTTCTTCTTAGGTTTATCTTTATCATCATTTGTGGCGTCTCTATCCAAAAACGGGCGTCAGATTACACCATCCATGGAGGGCATATCCGTAACTTCACCAAATCTTTCATATCTAATAATGCCCATCGCCCGTTCTTACCAAGGTGATGAAAAAACCTCATGGAAAAAGCACCATGGAAACAATAACAGAAACAGCTGAAAAAACCTCAAAATCTTTATTTAGTATAACGAAATTTTCCTATAAACTTATTAGCTGCAAGATCTAATGCCTAATTTTTTTTTATTATTTTTTATATTCTCTTATCTAGTGGTGTATATATGCCGCCCCACAAGTGATATCGATTCTGTGAAAAAGAAGGTTGTGCACTCTCAAGATGAATGTATTTCATATTATACCGCACATAATTTGCCTTGTCGTAATATGAAGTACTGAAAATTTGGTAAAGGCGGAAACTTTGAATTCTTGAAGGCGACCCAAAAGGACAAAATCGTGTGCCATGGAACCATTAAGAGTTAATTGTAAAAATAAAAATTTTAAATTCTTATCTAATGGTGTAACTTAGTTTGTGGTTAGTTTCTTTTAGTAAGTTTCACTTCAGGCGTTGCTCGGAAGCGTCCGAGCATCTCCAATCGAACTAACTGCAAAATTCAAAACATTTATGATATTTATTCCAATCGAACTGCAAAATTCAAAATGAAAGACATAATTCATGCAAATTTAGGGTTTCTTGCCGTCAAATCAATATATGGTCGACAAAAACTATCAAATCATATCTACCTTCAAAAGACTATCTACAACCACTTTAACTAAGAGTATACAAAGACTACGAGAATATTTGAATAACTAGATCTTGCAAATGTAAATTTTTCGCCTAACGCGATGGGCCAGCTGTTTAAATGTTCCAGAGAACTCTAGAGCCATACAATGAATAAAATATGAATTATGATCATAGAGATGTTCTTATCTCATAGTGGTGTTAGGGTTGCGACCGTAGAAAAGTTTGTGTTATTCTATTTGTATTTTATTCCGTATATAAGATAAAACTATATATACAAACAAAGATATCGATCAAACAAAACTACTATTTGCGAACTCAATACCATCGAAATTCAACTACTAATTTTTTTAATAAAGAAAAACGATAAAATTTTATAAGAAGACAAAACCCTTTACAAAAAAAGACAGGATAAAATAAAAAGATGAAGAAAATTAAATAGCGATAGAGATAGCGTGATGGGCACCGAGCAAACGACGAAAGATCCATGAAAATAAAAGTGTAATAAATACCCACTTGCACGTCAACTTGCAATCTATTCCACAAATTAATTATTTTTCCATTTCTTTTTAAATTTCAGCAAGTTGCAACAAACCAACTTGCATTGATAATTATTTTTGTTCAACACATCGGTCAGAAAATAAAACTCAACTTGCATCGGATCGGAGTTTATCTGTTTGATTCCTTGCATACCATTAATATTAGTGCAACTTGCATAAATATTAAATAAATAGATATATTTCTTAAAGACCACTTGCTATGTCTATCCGTGCCATTATCCTCGCCCATGCTTCACATTACCTCAGATTCCAAACTACCTTCTTTAGACTCATTTTTTTATTATTCTTTTCGTACAATTATTCATGTGAATCTCGGTTAATTGGATACATATTAAATGATATAATGCACCACTCAAACAAGTAGAATTTAATAACCACGAATATCAATGCGCAATGATAATTATAAATGCATCAAATCCTCATAGTGGAAAATAAAAAAAAAGGAAATGTTTGCCTTTTATTATGTCATAGATTAATAATATTGGATCAAAGATTGAAAGCCTAGCTACCATTATTACTACCCATCATTCATAATCCTCGCGTTCATTGCCAACGTTTGGCCATAGAATATCAAATTTAGGGTTTATAATGTAAAATTGTAATGAAGGGATATGTAAGAAGCTCAGTCACAAGAATTTAGGGTTTCATTTCACATTCATGGGAGGTGATCAACTGCAAAAGTTACACATGTTTCACATCGCAACAAACAAAGAAAGAACCTCGTGAATCAACGAGTCCAGAAAAAAAAAAGAAAAAAAAAATAGACAAGAAGCTGCAAACGACCAATCATGGTGTAATTCAAAACCCTTTTACACAACACAGACAGTACAAAAGTGTAGTAAGACCATTTATATCAAGTTCAAGATCTCTTCTTTATAAGCAGATCGATGGAATTAATCACGTGTGGGTAATAAAGATTTTCTTGGGTGTTATTATTACCTTATCTTTTTATTACTACTGTTGTTTCGATGTTCTTGCCAAGTTCTCTGCGATCCTCTTGAGAGACTGAAGGTTGCACCTAACGATCGTGTCGACGAACACGCAGGTCTCCTCCTTGGTGTTCCCCGGCGGAACGTCCACCACGTACGACTCCACGACCACCGTGCCTCCGCCGTTCGCCGCCGCGTGAAGCGTCGTCACGGACCTGTAGTTCGACAGCCTGTGGTCCCCACCCACCACGCTGAAGCTGATGACGTGGCGCTCGTCGTCGAGGATCTCCAGCCTCTCCGTGCTGTTGACGGCGGTAGGCCGGAGATGACGTGGACCTCCCTCAGAGTGCCGACGTCGACGCCGTTGCCGAGTATGACGTGGCAGCTCTTGAGGAAGTGCTTGTACGCCTGAGGGTTGTCGAAGCGGCGGACGACGGACCACACGGTGGAGATGGGGGCGGAGATGTGCTGCGTTACGGCGGAGCAGCACTGGTTGGGTCCGACGGCGTGCGTGTGGTGACGCGCCACCTGCTCCGGCACGTCTTGCTGGTGGGGCGGCGTTTGTGTTTTGAGGCACGGCGTCGGCGACGCCGTGTTCGTGGTGGGCTGCGGCGGTTGCGTGATTCTTTGGAGGAGGAGAGAAGTTTGAGGATTATTGGTATGCATTTTCGTCATAGATTTTTGAGAGAGAGAGAGAGTGTGTTCTGTAGGTGGTTTTGGGTTTTATTTATGAAAGGGTGATTAAAAATAGGAGCAAGTGGGATGGTGAAAGGACGGAAATGCCCTTACAATTTTGTAATAGAATTGTCGCCATCAAGTAAATAGACCGACTCAATAATGATATAATGCGAGTTTCCATCAGCATCATCTATAAATTAAAAATGCAAAGCCCGTCTCTGTTTGGGATTTATTCAATTATGGTCCTATATGTAGTAAGATCTAGAAATACAATAAAATAGATAGAAATGCTTTTTCTGCAGAACTCTAAGTGGAGTCAAATGGTAGATTTTGGAGTATTTTAAAGAAAGTCGTATCTCGAGTATTTTCTTTTGGAAAATATTTCAGACAATGTATTTTTATTTAAACGCTCGTTTTATATACAGTCCCAAGTGAATTCGTGCTTTCAGCACTGAACTCGCGCACACCTTTCTATACAAGAAATTGATTGGCTTAATCCCATGAGAGAAATTAGTTATATATAAGACGCGAAAATATTATATATGCACATAAAAACAAATTGATCAATTTGGATAACAGAAAAGGACATAGGTTCATCCCCCCTTGAAACATTTGGTTTTGACATTTCGTAGCAGTGATCGTGACATTGCACGTTACGTCAAACATAATTTAAAATGTAACATTCTAAATTGCCAGTTTTGAGTACACAATCGTTATATGCTCAAGAGTCAAGAACTTCGCATAATAGTATTTTTGGCACATCGACTATATCAATTTATAATATTTAAAATTTTAATAGGCGAAATTATAATGTTAAATTTAGTTTCATATTTTTATAAGAATATAAAATATGATTTTAGAGGATGTAAATGGAGATAAATTTTAAATTAGAGGTACATGTGTAATTTATGACTGCCACTAGGGCAGTGCGTTATTCGGTTAACCGAGCCGAATAACCGAAATACCGAAAATTCGGTACAAAATCGAACCGAACCGAAAAATTCGGTTATTAGAAAATAAAATTCGGTAATTCGGTGCGGTTTAGGTTTTTGGATTTCCGTAATTCGGTACCGAAATTTTAAAATTAATATATAATATATTTTATTAAAATATAAACATAACTATAATTATATTAAATTATATATTAAAAACGAATTTTCAGTAATAATTAAATAATTATATATAATCTCAATTTAACTTTTTCGGTAATAACCAAAAAAAATATTATATATATATTAATTTAAATATTATTAAAAATTCTTTTTTTATTGAAAATTCGGTTAATTCGGTACCGAAAAAATTCGGTAATAACCGAATACCGAACCGAGAAATTCGGTTTGGTATTCGGTTTCGAAAATAGGGGAACCGAAATTTCGGAACCAAAAGTTCGGTTCGGTTCGGTTTGTACCGAACGAGCACCCCTAACTGCCACACCAATAGGAACAATTACTATAAGATTCTCATCCTTAAAATAGAAAGATGTGTTTTCCTTTCCTTTCTTTTTTTTTGACAAATGTACTTCTTACATATGTTGGACAAGCAAAAACGACTTATTGTAAATGGGCCTCAAAGAGGTCCAACTAAAGATAATGGCCTATCGTAGTGGGCCTGTAGCTAGGCCCAACATAGATGACCTATTACAAATGGGCCTATGAAAGTAGCCCTGTGAGAAGTGCCTATAAAGAAGTCTCTGAACACTAATCTGCAATACATTCAAATTGATTCAAAGAGTTATCATCCTCTACACTCAAATCCACCGAGGCCCAATGGACCAAACCCCTTCCACCACCCCTCCCCAATCCACCGAGCCACCGCCGGCCGCCGCATCGGCGAACCCAAGGCCTTCATTCAACACTCGACCGTGGCAAGCCCCACAGTCCTTCACGTCCTCGCCCTTCTCTCTCCCTTCATCCCCACTTCCTCCATCCTCCACGTCAGCACCCGCCGTTGATGTTCCCTCTCAGCCGCAGCCACCTGCCGCGTTTTCCTCACCTGCCTACGCCCAAAAAACGCCGCAGGTTTAGCTTTGGTGCTTTTGTATCTTGATAACTACGATCGATCCGTTTGGTTGATTAGCTGATGTGTCTCTGGAATTGGCGCGAATTGAGCTAGGATTAGGTTTTCTGAACATTTTGGCTTAGTTTGGGAAACAATTGGTGGTGTGCCGATGGATGGACTGTAGATTTTTGTCCTTGATCGTTTATTTAGAGATAGTTTTCTGTTGATTCATCTAATTTTGATGAGTTATTTCTTAATAAATTGATTCCTAGATGGGTACGCATGGTTCAAGACCCGAAGTGTCCAATCAGTTGAGCTTGAGGCCATCTCTAAGGCCACAGACGAGCTCAAGTGCCCAGCCTCCTTCGTCACAGGTTTACTTCTTGGAAAACTCTCTGATGCATGAGCTAAAGTGTATGCAAAAAGGAAAAGAATAGAAAATCGAGATCAAATGAGGTTGTGCAAAATTGATGTGTTGGCACCTTTTTGCTAAAATAGTTGAGCAAGAAACGGGATTCCTGATTTCGAATGCAGCAGTACGTAGATTAGAGTATTGTTAGTTTTATGAAATGAGGGTAGCGTATTTCGAAACTGACTTACTTAGGGTATGGTCAGAGTATTTCGAAATGACGTTGTATCTGATTTCATTTTTATAGTTCAATTCGTATTGCTCCCATGATCTGTTAAGCTATTCGTTATTAGTTTCATGCATCTACTAAGACGGAAGATTCTTTTTTGAGGTGATAAAATGCCTTCTAACTATGGATTGATTAGTGAAACCATCTTAAAAAAGATCCAACTGCTAACAGAATTTGAGTCGTGCTTCTCGTTAATTGCTGTTATCAATCAGAATGTACAAGGCCCTAACATACTTCGGACCTCGTCACTGGGATCACCCGTATCACCATCACCGAGCATTTCTCAAGCCCCACAAACCCAGAATCAACCATGGTTATCTTCGACAAATCATGCAAAACCTCCTTTGCCATCCCCATCGTTTCGAGCCCAAACGACCCCGCAATCATTTCAACAGAGATCACATATCCCTCAGGCTCAACAGGCCACCACGCCCAATATACAACAGCAACAGCATGCAACAAGTTCTAGTCAACAGCAGCTATCAGCCTTCAGTCAGCCACAAGAGCATTACGGTCAGAAGTTTGCGTCTGTGAGGGCACAGCAGCCTTTGTCTCAACAGCAGATGACTAGAGGACCTGGGCTGGGAAGCCAAAGACTCGCCGTAGGACAACCCGGTGCTTCACTCACTGGGACACAGAATAAAGCTGCTTCGTTGGATAATGAGGAAACTGCTAATAGAACAGTAGGCAAACGAACCATTCAGGAACTTGTAGATCAGGTGAAAAAGTCTACTTGCTTAATGCTCCATTTAAAGTTGCTGCTTGCTAATTTCGTTTTTGCAGTTAACACTTCTACATTAAACTGCCGTTATCTTATTCTTCACTGTTTGCCTGATAGGGTTCTTAAGTCTGGAAATTTAGTGCTCGGTGTCATTTTAACCATATTTGTCGCAGATAAATCCATCTGAGAAACTAGATCATCACGTTGAAGACGTACTTATGGACATTGCTGAAGATTTTGTTCAATCGGTAAGGTTAAATTGAATTCATCTGTTGGTTGCTTTCTTGTCAAATACGCACTTGTTAGCGTTTCAGCTCCTTTACCTCACACTATTATTTGTCTCATCTCATTCGTCACTCTTCAACACATCCCCAGATCACAAATTTTGGATGTTCACTGGCCAAGCATCGAAAGTCGACCACTTTAGAAGCGAAGGATATACTCTTACATCTTGGTATTACATATAAACTTTTCAATTTTCTGATCTTGCTAGATTATCTTTGAGCTTATTCTTGTATCTTTACGCACAGAAAGAAACTGGAACGTGACACTTCCAGGTTTCGGCGGTGATGACATTAGAACTTACAAGAAAACAGTATGATTTTTCTATTTTTTTCTCCCACGAAGAGGCTTAATTATTCCTCGCTTGTAGCACTAAGTTTATTTCTTCGTCTTTTCAGATTGTCTCTGATATTCATCGCGAGCGTCTAGCTGCTGTAAGTTTCTCACCACCCTCTCGATTTATTGAGTTAAAAGAGTGATAATCACAATGCCTTCTGCTCAATTTCTTTTTTTTTTTTTTTTTTTTTGTAACTTGCAGTTTGTAATTGCAATCAATGCACACGCACACACAGACACACACCCACACATTATTATGTTTATATTTTTCTCATTTCTGCAAATTTGTTCATATCTCACGGCAGATAAAGAAATCGAATTTGAATGGCGACTACGCTACTAAAATCTCTGGTACGAACACGAGATGACATGCAGCGAAAGGACCAAGCAATGCCATATGCGAGTCGGCCGGAGTTATATATTTCCAGGTGTTTTGCTAATGTTTCTTGCACTATTGTACTGAAAAAACCAGGCATGCTACTTGTATTTAAGTTAGTGACGCCATTCTTATTACAAGTCAACTTTTCCCTTGTTTTTGGTTAGCATATACTTAATTCTTCTTATTCTTATTAATCCAAGCCGTGTTGAAACTTGAAATACGATTCATAAAATTTATAAATTAAAACATGGTGCATAAGTCTATTCGGGGGCTCGATAGGAGTCCGATGAAAACCTTTGTCCCACACTATGTGTCTCATTTCATGTCTCATATTGCCGATTTCACAAAAAATTGTTTCTTCGTGAATATTGAAAAATAGTACTACATATCAACATCCCAATTTGGTCATGATAAAAGGAAGATGTGTTTATTTATTTGTTTCATATTACGTGAAATAATGACGGTTTTATGATTTTTATGGAATATATAGCAAAAACACTCGAAAAAGAAAATTTAGCAAACTGAAATTTCGAAGGTTATGATTATTTTATTGAGACTATTTCATTCGCAATTAAGGGAAGTAATCAATTCATACACTTGACAAAAGAAAACACCTGCATGTAATTTATTTTTTAAGAAAAAAGAAATGAAAAGAAAACAAATATACTATATGAGGCTCGGCTGACTGCCCCCACTTTCGTAAAGTATTACATTTCACAAAATCTAATAATCAATGCACATAAACAACATGAATCAATCAAGCCCATCCATTTATTTAAAATCTCAAATCAAATAACATAACACTCTGCATCAATTATCAAACAAAGAAAACCAGCTTATATTATTATTTCATATGTTGGTAGCAAATGTGATACCTTCAGTTGCCAACTGATCAAGATTATTCGCCGGAGGCTGAACCCTCGCCACCTTAGCGATGGCCTTATTCTCTTCGGGCGTACCGCTCTCCAAGAATGCGCCGATCACCTTACCATCTCTGATCCAATACGAACCGAACTTATGGGCGGGAGAAGTCGGGCTGTTCTCGCCGAAGAGGACGGCGTCGCCGACGTTGTCTCCGTAGAATTGCCACGACAGGTCGAACGCACGGGAATAGAAGTACGGGAGGTAGTCGTATTCCTCGATTGTTTTCCCTTGTTCGCTTGCAAAGATTGCCTGAGTGTTAAAAAAAGCCATTCTTTCTTTGGTCTTTCGAAGCCGTAATGGATGAAAAGAAAAGCTGTCGTACAACATTTGAGGGGTTTTTCGTAAGTTTACTGAGACGGGTTTGAAATTGTGTATTTTACCTTAACGGCTTGTTCGGCAGATTTGCGAGAATGATCGACGTGTTCCACTCTTCTGAGCTCATTGTTGTACAGTTTCATAGGGAATGTGGCGACATCGCCCACGGCGTATACGTCAGGGACGCTTGTTTTGAAGAAGCCATCAGTCTGCATATACGATAATATAAAAAGCTTTGCTTCCATATTTTTAAAATTGGTAAGAGGGAAAAAAATCCAAAGCTCGCCGTAGAATTGCACACGCATTAACAAGTTCATATGGTATGGGAAGCCAAACGAATCTCGCTAAGCGTATGATGTCACCAGAATCAAAAAAGGTCACGGACCTTAATTCCGCCCTTTTCTTCAACCACTTGGCCCTTGAATAAATTTGTGAGAGGCTTAGCACCGACACCAACAACAACAAAGTCGGCTTCTAGCACCCGACCGTCCTTGAGATTTACGTGCGTGACCTGAAAATCAAGATGAGAATTACCTATGTTGATCTGTGGAGATCAATAGTAAGACTTGCCATAGAGCTCACCTCTCCACTTGCGTTTGTGGCAAATCCCGCAGCTACAGTTCCCTTGATTATAGTAACTCCTTTGTTTGCATAATAACCTTCGTAGAAGGCTGCTATGCCAGCAGTGAACAGTCGAGGCACTGGAAAATCATGCAATATTATTAGAGTGATTACAATAGCCATGTTCTGCTCACTGAGAAAAGGCATACATAAATGATTTTGGCTCACAAACATCCCTTGATTTGCTTAACATCAGCAGCAAATAAAGGAACTAAAACTTCCAAAAATGGAGAACGTAGCAAGTTAACTTACTGCACCAAGGCTCTGGATAGACCATGCTGACGTCAATGTTATTGAGTCTCAGAGCCGCACTTAGCTCCAGACCTATGTATCCCCCACCGACGATCACAGCTTTCTCATTTTTCTTTGTCTTTATTGCCTCAACAAGCTTATCAGCATCATCAATTCCTCTCAAATAAAAGATGTTCTTGGCATCAGCTCCTTGAACACCAAAGTCTGTCAGCCTCAGAACCTTGACATAACAGGATGTGAAAAATTTATAAAATAGGTAAACTGCATCAGCGACCGAAAATTTCTAATAGATGAATACAAGGTAGTAGTTGACACTTACCGTAGAGCCAGTAGCTATAACCAATGTCTTGTAGGTGAAAGTTTCACCAGCAGCACTGGTTAATGTCTTTAGAGCCAGGTCTGCCTTGACTATTTCTGTGCTTAGAATCAAAGATATTCCTGAAAATTGGCAAAGAAGATCATGTAATGTATTGCTCTAACATAAGAAAAGAATAAAGTTTCATTTAACAAAAAGCATCAAGTAGTTGTAGCTGGTTTCAGAGAACTTTAAAATTCAGACGAGAATTTCACCTTTTTCAGTGTACCACTCTGGAAGGAGCCTCTCTCCACCACTTCCAACACAGACATGGAAACCTGGCAGTCTAGCAGTTCCTGGAGCAATTTAGTGCAAAACAACGTCAACCGTGATATGTGCAAGCATAGAAGACTTGATAATTCTAATCGACGACTGAAGGGTAACCTACTAGTGTAGAATACTTAACTGAGAACCATCATGCCATATTAACATTACAAAACATGTGACGGAAATAACAATTTAGATTCACTATGGCACTGCAGATAAAACAAACTTACCCTCAGGAAAGAGGTATGCCTTGCTAAGAGCAGGACGTTCATAGGGAGCGACCTGAAATCACCATTAAGAAACAGACGTAAGAAAAGTTCAGCTTTAAGAGTGCCACTGGGCAAAGAAAAATCCATCTATATGCAACAAAAGAGATATAATAAAATGAATATTGCTACAATGTTGCAGAGAAGAATTACACAACTAATGACACTCATTGTGAGATGAAATAACTCCATGAAAATTGTGATACATACCGCCTCCTTGGAAATGATGGCCAATTCACCAGGTTTCACTCCCTGCTTGGCAAATTCTCTAGCAGCATATCCCTGCGAACGAAGTACTCCAAAAATTTTCAATTCAGAGAATGTTGATATTAGTGTCATGCAAGCTCGGAATTGTTTCTGTCTTTTCCGTACGTATGATGCACATCGAACATGACTAACATCTCAAGTTCAGGTAACATTAGGATCGAATGGTGCTATCATTCACTCTTAAATCTCAAAGACTATTGGATAAGTCCATATTGAATAGCTATGCCATCTCAGTCGTGCACGAAGTTGAAATCACAGGTAACATATTTAAGAAAAAACGTGGCAGCACAGATTTCTCGGGGAAAAAGAAAAACCAATACAGCAGTAAACTAATTTAGAGCAGAAAAGAGCACGCACCACCACCATCTAACCACAAAAACAGGATCAAGAAATAAACTCCATTGAACGAAGACAGCACAATGAAATACGACGTGCGAAAAATTGAGACGACCGAATAAGAGAGAACTCACAGCAGAAACGCCGCCACCGACGATCACGTACTTGAACGATTTTTCCGCCATCGAAACTCGATTCGCTTAGCCGACTACTCAGCGAGATTAAATAAGAGAAGAGTCAAAGACGGGCAGCTAATCGAAGATCAAAACTCCTTTTTAACCCCCGAATTTAAGGTGACAAATGTGGAAATTAGATTATTAGAGTAACGATGGTGATCGGTTGACTATATATGAATGGCACACTCATCAATAGGATCTGTACACGTGTCGTAAGGTCTCGTTATGCTTCATCTGACCAATCAATACCATCGCTTCGAAACGATAGAAAGATTTGACTGTTTGTTGGTCGACGCCAAATTATGATGCCGTAATCTACGTACGTGTTGTCGTAGTTCTAATTTTTTTCTCGATCAATAATTTCATCGATGAAAAAATCCCTCAACGCAAGAGAGAAAAAAAAATAATAGAGAATATCAAATAGTACACATTTTAGAGTGAATAAAAGAACATTGTCGGTGTGGGGAGGCGTCCCCTCACGAATTCTTCTTGGAGAAAATGAGAATGTGAAGTTCAAGACCCCCCAAAAAAAGTGAAGAATATTATCAAATTTAAGTTCAATAGTAGATTCTTTTAGGAATCTAATGTTTTTCTTAGTCCCCTGTCACTGTCTGTCAGACGTTTCTCCCTCTATAAAAACTTCATTCCATAGTCGGACTGTATTAAGTAGGCTATTGGGCCCTAACTTTTTGTCGACATACTGAACTATCTTTTCCAAATGAAAACAAAACATTCCCAAACAGACAACCCCAACAACACCTCATCAACACACACACACACACAATATATATATATATATATATAGAGAGAGAGAGAGAGATGTTCCTTACTAATCATCATCATCACCTTCAGAACTCGAACCACTACCACCAACACCTTCCGACCTGCCATTAACAGCTTTATCGCCGCCCTTCTCCTTCCCCTTCCCATCATCATCATCATCTTCGCTGTACTCGCTCTCATAATCGTCATCGTAATCCTCCTCGCCTTCCTCGTCTTCCTCATCTCCGCCTTCCTCGAGCAAAGGCATCTCTTCAGCAGAAGCGGGACCCACGCCTCCCCTCGTCCCGGCCCTGCTACGCTTGAGTACCTTCAGCTTCACGGCCGTCTTCGCATCGCAGCCGATCCAAGAATCACACAAGCAGAAGGACGTCAGGCTGTAGTTCCCCTCCGAAGGCGCCTGAAACTTACCCATCACCAACCTCGACCCAGACTTTACCCTATCCACCGCTTCCTTCACGGCTGTCTTAATCTCCTTCGGGCTCGCGCCAGACCCTTCTTTCAGTTCCTGTATATCAGTATCAATATGGGTGAAATTATGGAAGAAAAAAAAAGGTAGAGGTCGAATTATTTTTACAGTCCTGTAATTTTGAGGGATGGCATTTTAGGGACAAGGAGGTTAATGATGTCATTATACGGACAATAACTTTCAAAATTAAGCAATTTGAAGACATTATACGTTGGAGCCCTAAAATTGCTGAATTTTTTAAAGTTATGACCTTATAATGTCACCCCTTAAATTAGTCCGAACCCAAAATTCGCCGCAACCCTAGAATTTGGGGCAAATTTTCGGTACCGGCAAATTTAGCGGTTGACATTATCGGGACAATAATTTTCAAAAGTAAGCAATTTCGGGACAAAGTCTGGATTTTCAGCCCCTAACGTCCCTAAATTGCTTAATTTCGAAAGTGCGCATAATGCACCCCTAAAATTTGTTGTCTGCATAACTCATATCGTAATTACAGGACTAGAATAGTTAATGAAATATCAGTTGCTATGAATATACGAAAATAATCTCGACAGGCATATTTTTTCGTCCTTGCCTGTATGGTTTTGGATGCGGCGATTATGGCGGTGGACTCGTCCATGAAGTTGATCTTCTGGGACATCCACACGTCGTTGGAGGCAGAGTCGGCAAGGAGTAGCCAGAAGTTCTCTTCCTTGTCGTAGGGGAAGTAAGGGGCGTGGGGGAGGACGCCGATTAGGTCGTTGGGGCGGCGTAGGGTGATCCAAGCCTGCATGGTGACTATGTCGCCTTCTTGGATTCCCTCCTCGCCCTCGGTGTCGCACGTTATGTCGATCGATATCGAAGGCATCATCTCGAGCACCATCTCCACGTCTCGGGATTCGTCGGGGGAGAAGCTGGCCACGTCGGTCAGAAGGTCGAGGCGTTCTTGGGGTTTCATGTCGCGGAATTCTTGTAATGAGCGGATTTTCTGTACGTAAAGATGCTTACCCAAATTACACACACACGCACACATATATATATACATACAGAGAGAGAGGGAGAGAGAGAGAGAGAGAGAGAGAGAGAGAGAGGAGAGAGAGAGAGAGAGAGACCTTTCTGGAAATCTTTTTGACGGTGGACTCACTGAAATGTGGGAGCTGGAGAAATGGGCCATAACCTTCGCTTGATCCACCGGTGGCTTTCCGAGCACTGAGAGGGACGGCCTGCATAATGAGCACGTGCTTAAGAGTTTTTCTATTGAAATGACGCGATAGCTCATATATATCTTGGAGAAAGAAAAATAAGCCGACCATTCAACTAGCAGCAAAGGATTGACGTGTCATTGTGCTTGAGTAGCTTAATCAGATTTCTTCCATTAGTTATTACACACCTACTTATTCTATGCTCCAGGGATTCTCACAAATGAAAGTATGATATCGCGAAGTATTTTGAAATTAGGCTGAAGCTTAGTGTTATAAAAAAAGCCTTAGCTAATATGTGCTAATGACCAGGACCTAAAGATGTTGCCATTTATTCTCTGAACTTAACACGCAGTTAGTCGTTCGTGGATATACTTTGCAATTTCAGAAATTTTACCTGAATTATGCTCTGGGATAGCTCCACCACTCCAATTGCCGGTCTCAGCCAACCATGCCCCTGTTGGGTGCGTGGTATGATAGCCATCTGTTTGAAGGAAATTTTGATAGTTGATCATATAATCTAAACCAATAAAAACAATCTCAAATGAGTTCTAAGAGACAACACACAAAAATATATTACTATCAGATTCAGCTAATAAGATAAAAAGTATTAATAACCATTCACCCATACTGCCACAACAGAGAGAGAGAGAGAGAGAGAGAGAGAGAGAGAGAGAGAGAGAGAGAGAGCTCATAAGTACGGACCAAATGTTGCATAAAAGGAGTAGTGAGTCATCAACACTACCTTCATTAGTTCTTCAAGAAGACGAGGTGCAAGGGCAAGCATTTTCTTAAAATCACGTTGGAGAGATGGAGACAGTGATGCAGTTTCACGAGTTAGATGGGCTTGCAGCAACAATTCTGACTGCATTACAAAAGCTGATATCAGAAGGAGAAAAGAAGTCTATGAACTTTTAACCCATCAGCAGATAATACATCACCTTAACCAAAGCAGGATGTTGCTTCCAAAACTTAGCTTGTTCTTGTTTGATATTTCTAAGGTCCAGATTCAACTCACTCCTGACCAGCAAAAACAGTTTCTGAAGAGATTCTTCATCAGTTCTACGGACAGGAATTTCCATGTACTCAGCAGCCTTGATGAATACTTCCATGACCTTGCTGTACCATAAAGAAACATCAGTGACATGTGCAAAAAAAAAATCAAACATCATTATAATCATTTTTCCCAGGAAAAAAAATTTCAAGTAAGATTAAGCAGCAACTATTGAAATTTCCAACAGCTCCACAATGTTTCACGATGAATAAAAACAAGAAGATATTGAGCAGGATTTATAAAAAAAAAATCATACAATGAAAACGTTACCTTGGTGCTAATGATGGCTTCATAAAATGATAGTAAGCATACATGGTATGGTGCATGACATAATTCCCAGTGTATTTTGATGACCTTGACAAGTATATAACAGCTATGGTCAGTGGAAAAATAATACAAACTCCCACAATTCCAATTAGCATAATCCCTCCAGATGTTCCATCAATGTTCAAAAGAAACTGAGGCAAAGCAATCCCCATTTGCATGCCCTACAAGAAAAAAAAAGAACTATTTATATGTCTATTTTCTTAATCCCAATGAAGTAGCAATATAAAATTGTTTACAATAGTTTTAAGATGAAAACTACCTGACGGCCATCAGGATGACCATATTTTTGATAGTTCTCACGGGATACAGGATCTGTTAAAGCTTGAAAGGCTTTGGATATATAGTCTACGAAATACACATGAGCCTCTGCACGGAATAGTTTACAACGTTAAGCACCTGAAAACAATCTAAAGTTCAGCTAAATGATGATATTTAATGCAGAAACCTGGATCTGGATTTTTATCCGGATGGTACAAAATGGAAAGCTTCCTATACGCTTTTTTTATTTCCGCCTCTGACGCATCAGGTTCTAATCCTAATATGCTAAATGGCTCAAAAATCTTGACCTGAGAAAATTTATCGAGTTCAATAAAATTTTAAAAACCAAAGCTTGAAAAACAATAAACGGCTTGGCCCTTGAACTGGCTTTTGATACACCTATTTTCACAAATCCTCACAAGCCATGTTTGAACACATCATCGGAACTCTTCTTATTAAATGGAAAGTTAAATTACATTAAAACTGTATGAATATAAGAATACCTTCAAACTGCATGAATATAAGAATACATTCTAACTAACAAGCAGACACCACATTTAAACATCAACAACTACCACCGCATATATAGATCACAAACAGAAACATACCTCAGTGTTGAGATGCTTGATGTATAACGACAAGAGGATGACTAATACCCAGAGCAATACCACCGTAAGATTGCTATAAGTCGAAAAGTTTGAAATCTGAAATTCCCAAAAAAATTATCCCGGTTAATTATTTGAAAATAAAAGATCTACCATAATCAAACAAAAAACCGTTAGCAGAATGTTTCCACCGATCGAAGACAAAGAATTGGATCCTTACACGTCTGAATATAGATTTATTATACTTTCCCGAGCGAAAGCAAGCTGAACATCGACAATTAGCCTTTCCAGTCTTCTTTCGAAACGTGATGTACAAATTGACAAAAGTGTATGGCACCAGAGGCAGCGCAATCATCGTCAGTACGAATATAGGAAACAACGCATTGTTCTCCTCAGACGCAGCCATTGCAAACTCCGATGTTCTCAAATATCACTGTAATCACAGCAAACAGCTTCAACTCTAGAAAGATCGAATCCAAATAGACACAAATACAACCAAATAGAAAACAACACAGATCTTATGCGTCAACAAAGCAGCCGCCGGAAATAGATCACAGCATCATAATTCTAAACAACGCGTGCAGAGCACATAGATACAGAACATCGATCAATAGAGCTATCATACAACTTAATTACGCAAAACTCATACACCAAAAACAAAAACAGAAAAACAAAAACAATAACAATAACAACCGATACCTCGCCAACTGATTGTCACTGGAATTCGCTAGAAACCAAGCTAGAGGATAGAATCGAAGGTAACGAGAATCCTCCTCCTTGTTAATGGACCAAGATCTGAATTACTTGCCTTTCTCTTTCGTTAAAAACGAGTGAATTTCAAGCTAGAGGTGCACTAGCTGACCGTCGAGATGAATTTCTCCAGAGCAGCAGTACTGAATACTCAAAGCAAGCGCGTGCCTCTTACGTGGGCCCATTTACGGCCCAACTACAGTAATTGGGTTCCTACGCAAAATGAAGGCCCATACATTCGTACAATACATAGAAAATCGAGAAAAATGGCAAGGAAAGTACAAAAAGGTACCAGAATATCAAGAACCACACACGAGACGATAGCCTTTCTATGTAAATTCGTGAAAAAAGATATTTCATTATATGCAACCTCATATTAAAATAGAAAAAATAATTTCTGTCCATCATCAGCTCAGCCCCATGTGAGTGTGACCAAAAAAGCAAATCAGAGAGATATTGGTATTTCGAAAATGAAAAAGAGAGATATTTGGTTTTCCTCGCTCAATTTGGCGGTGCATATTAGCAGGCAGAGGTTAGCGTGGGCCCCATCGTTACAAGCATGCAATAAGCAAGCAATCACTCACACGTAGCTTTTACTGCTTGGCTGCTTTGTTATATAAGACGTTGTTAAGCTTAGTCAAATAGAGTCTTCCTTTTCGAAATTTTAATTTGTAATATCAGCTGGGCTCATTTATTTCACGGATTTCTTGGTGCATTGGACTCCGTGCACGGATCTATCTTTGAGCGAAAGGAGAGATTTTTATTCTACCCATCAAAAGTTTGAGAAGCTGAAAGATGGTGTATACGTTGTCTGGCGTGAGGTTGCCTACTGCTCCATCGAAGATTTACAACCTGGGAAGCGGTGGGTACAACAAGAGCAGCGATAGGGGAAATGGGGGGCTTTCCTTTTTATTTAGAACAATTCTTGCTCACGTAAGTCTCTCACTTTGTAGCTTTGATCTCTCTTTCTCTATGGGTGGATTTTGTTGTGTTGTGTTGTGTTGTGTTGTGTTATGTGGGTGTAAAAGGGCGTTCCTTTTGAAGATTTGTAGTAAGCTATTCTGAGATAGTTGGTCATTAGGGCTAGTGGCTATTCATCATGGTTATGGATCTATTGGGATTCTGAGAATGACGGTGTACTGAAAAGTTCTGTTCTTTTTGTTTTCACCTTTTGTTTGATGAGTTATTTTTTCTGATGGGATTTCAATTTTTTCGAATGGCGATTTTATACTATCCAAAGATACTTGCTTTGTTCTAGCTTTTCTTGATAGAGTTAAAAATGTACTATGACCCACTTGAGGGTGGGTAAATGAATGAATTAACTTGTTCAGTGAAAGTAAATCGGATATTTTCCAGGGTGGGTTCTTAGCTGTGATCTAGATTCTGAACTAAGATTGTTTACGTTTTACTTCTACTACTTGCACTGATTCTGTTTGTCTTTCTTATTTTTCCTTTCTGTTGTAGGAAAAATAATCTGTGCGAAGTCATATGATTCTGCATCCAAATCATCTACTGAAACTGTATCGGAGAAGATCCTTATTCCTGGAGCTGAGCCCGAGAGTTCATCATCCCAAACCAAGGAGTTCGAAGTCCCTGACATTGTTTCAGACGAGCCCGAGGCAAGTCAACGATGATTATTCCCTATGTGAAATTTATGGGTTTTCTTCCATTTTTATTGATTTTGTATGGTGTGGCTTGTTCCCCAGGTGTTAGCTGATTCAGAGGCAGAAATAGAATCGGGAATGGAAACTGTTCTTGGCGAAAATATTATTACAAATGAAGATGTGGGAGCTGGAACTGAAGCAACCTCTGTTGAGTCGATAACTGATGAGTCTTTAAGGGTCAGAGAGAGAGCAATACCACCACCTGGAATTGGGCAAAGGATTTACGAGATCGACCCAATGCTGAACAATTTTCGCCAACATCTCGACTATCGGTACATGGGCTATGCGGTGTTTCTTATCTAAACATCATTGAAAACTTAGTGTGTCTGAAAGTGTAGCTGCGTAACCTTTGTCCTTACGTAAATATTGTATCTACAGTTATGGCCAATACAAAAAGTTACGTGAAGCTATTGACGAGTATGAGGGTGGACTTGAAGCGTTCTCTCGTGGTTACGAGAAATTCGGTTTCACTCGCAGGTCGGCCTATGATTTCACTAGTTCTTTTCCTCTTCAGATCAATGTTATTCACATTATCAGTGATTCTATAGTTTTTTTTTTTTTAACCCAAGCTCGTATCATACAACTTTGGCTTGAAACTTGAAAGTCTAATTTCCCTCGTATTTTGCTTTGCAGTGAAACAGGCATCACTTACAGGGAATGGGCCCCGGGAGCCAAGGTTAGTGATACTCTTTAATTTCTTTCTTCATATTTGAACTTTCATCAGAAGCTCTTTGTCTGAGTTGTATCTGCTCTCAATCATTCATATAGAATGTGAATGCTATCATTAGATCTTTACCGTCCTCTTATTTGGTCGATTTAACAAAATACGTATCTCACTCACCACACGTCTAAACTTCGCGTTTGCAGTCTGCAGCACTTATTGGAGACTTCAACAACTGGAATCCTAATGCTGATGTCATGACTCGTGTAAGATTTGATAAAGACTTCTCATCATAAGATACAGTTAGGCTTTGGTTCATTTACATGGAGTTAGGCAACTGCTTATTCTCATTCACCATTTTCGCCATTCCACCGTAGATTTCCACTATGTTATTCTTATACATAAATACAGAACGAATTTGGCGTTTGGGAGATCTTTTTACCAAACAATGCAGACGGTTCTCCTGCTATTCCCCATGGTTCCAGAGTAAAGGTAACTTCTTTTTCTCAGCTATGCTACTCTGCTATTAATAATTCTCTGGGCTTGCTAATTTCACTATACATACATATATATATATATATATATATATATATATATATATATATATTGTAGATTCGTATGGATACCCCATCTGGCGTAAAAGATTCTATCCCAGCTTGGATAAAGTTTTCAGTTCAAGCTCCTGGAGAAATACCATACAATGGAATCTACTACGATCCACCCGAAGAGGTATTACCCTATCTATGTACTCTCTTTGTTTTGCCCTCGTATATTATTCAACATCCCTTATTTCTCACTCTTTGATGATTTCTCACTCTTCGATGCTCTATAACTATATTTCAGGAGAAATACGTCTTCAAACACCCTCGTCCACAGAAACCGAAATCGTTAAGGATATATGAGTCCCACGTTGGGATGAGCAGTACGGTACGCTTCTCTTCTCTAAGTCTAACATATAATAATTCGAATATCTATGCTCTTTGTGCCTTCGGTATCTTTAATGGGTCAATTTTCAGGAGCCTATCATCAATACATACGCCAGTTTCAGAGACGACGTTCTCCCTCGCATAAAGAAGCTTGGCTACAACGCTGTTCAGATTATGGCTATTCAAGAGCATTCTTATTACGCCAGCTTTGGGTAATTCGATTTGATTTCATTCCCTATAGTTTTTCGCCGTTGGCTTTCTGAAAAAAGAATTTTTTACATATTTTTTTTCTTGGCTTGTCTCAGATATCATGTGACAAATTTCTTCGCCCCGAGCAGTCGCTTTGGCACGCCAGACGACCTCAAATCTCTGATCGATAGAGCCCATGAGCTAGGCTTGGTTGTCCTCATGGATATAGTTCACAGGTAATTCTTAGGATGTAATAACTGCCCACCTCTTGATCCTTAGAATATGATCTTCTCATGTACTCGGTTATTTATCAGCTTATTTACTTCCTCAATTTTCAGCCATGCATCGAACAACACGTTAGATGGGCTTAACATGTTCGACGGCACGGATGCTTGCTACTTCCACTCTGGGACCCGCGGATACCATTGGATGTGGGATTCCCGCCTTTTTAACTATGGTCACTGGGAAGTACGTTCGCCAAGAAACCATATTCTTACGTTCCATGCATAGTTTCGACCAACGTATATCAAAAAATACTGTCCGTTCGACCTTTAGGTGTTGAGGTTTCTCCTCTCCAACGCAAGGTGGTGGCTGGACGAGTACAAGTTCGACGGATTCAGATTCGACGGCGTAACGTCTATGATGTATACCCACCATGGTTTGCAGGTAAAACTCGATTTTTTGGGGGGCAAAAAGGTAAAAACACGACCCGTTACGTATTGGTTTCTTGCGTATATAGGTTGCGTTCACTGGGAACTACAACGAGTACTTCAGCCTGGCGACTGATATCGACGCTGTGGTGTATCTGATGACGGTGAACGATATGATCCACGGGCTTTTCCCCGATGCTATAACTGTCGGAGAAGATGTATGTGTTATATGTGCGACAAAACGATATTATTCTTTCGATTGTTTTTTTGTATATTTTTTACGAGATGATATATTGGTTGATGGGCTCGTTCAGGTTAGTGGCATGCCGACGTTTTGTATTCCCGTCGAAGATGGAGGCGTCGGGTTCGACTACCGTCTGCACATGGCTGTGGCCGATAAGTGGATCGAAATGCTCAAGTAAGATTCTACTGTTGAATGAGTTTTTCACCTAAAAGGTTTGAGCTTTAAGGGTGTGTTTGGTTGGTGAAAATTAGTAGGGAAAAGAAAATGAAGGAGAAAAGAAAAACTCGTTTTCGTGTTTGGTTGATCAAAGAGATAAATAAGGAAAAGAAAATAAATAGTCAATTTTGACTCAATTAAGGAAAACGATTATTCTCACCAAATGGTGAGGAAAATGAAAACAAAAAAACTTATGAAAATCATTTTCTTTCCCACCCTACATTCCTTAAACAAATGTAAGGGAATGCATCATTTTCTAATTTATATATTATATTTGCAATATGCACTCCCACTTTTAGGCTGATTTCTTTATCATCTCGCCTTTTTTCTTAAATGGTTGGTCATGAAGATTTGTACCCATTTTCACTGTTGAATGACCACTTCACCTAAAAACATGAGCTTTTAAGAGTGTGTATCATTTTCTTAATTATTTTCATATCATATTTCCAACATTACTCTGTCTTACTTCGCCGGCGTCTTTTTTTGCCAACGCTTTGTCTGCTTTCTTGCAGGAAAAGGGACGAAGATTGGAAAATGGGAGACATTGTGCACACGCTAACTAACAGAAGGTGGCTTGAGAAGTGCGTCGTCTACGCAGAGAGCCACGACCAAGCGCTCGTCGGCGATAAAACCATCGCTTTCTGGCTTATGGATAAGGTTATACATACGTATATATACACGCACGCAACTGAATAATCAAAAGATGCGGTTATTTTATTAACTTGGAGAATCTCTTTATCAGGACATGTACGACTTCATGGCGCTCGACAGGCCTTCGACGCCGGCCGTCGATCGTGGGATTGCGCTCCACAAGATGATAAGGCTCATCACGATGGGATTGGGCGGAGAAGGTTACCTTAACTTCATGGGAAACGAATTCGGACATCCCGGTATTGTCTTTTACGCCCTTTTTCGATATATTCCTTCTACGTCGCACCTTGGTAATAAGACTTATATAAAGCTTTTTTACACCTTTCTTTGTTTCTTTTTTATTTGAATCAGAATGGATCGATTTCCCGAGGGGGGAACAGCATCTTCCCGACGGGAGAGTCATCCCTGGGAACAACAACAGCTTCGACAAGTGCAGGCGTAGGTTTGATCGATCTAGTAAGTCTCTTTCCCTGTGTGTGTGTAGAGTAAAATAAATTTGATAAGTCGTTCTTTTGTTTAATAATAATTGTAATATTTACTTACCTAATAAGTAAGAGATATAGTAAGAATAGAATTAGGCAGTTTTTATGAGGTTAAGGCTCATAAGTCATAACCGTGTGATGTTTATTATTTTAAATTTTTAATGTAAAAATTGATACATTGATTTACTGATGGTTTATATGACTTTTAATATAACTAGTATTTTTTAGCACATCCAATGTACGTGCGATATATTCTATATTTTTGAATACTTTATATTATTACTTAATATTTAAAAACTAAAATTATTAAAGGATAAAATTGTCTTAAAATAAAATATTAAGGGGTAAAATGATAAAAATACTTGACAATCAGTTGATAGTTTTTAGGCCCCTACGCTCTTTATTAAGAGTATAGATAGAAAGACGATTTAAAAGCTCTTTTGATCTGATTCACTATGATGATTAATTTCAGGGCGACGCCGATTACCTAAGGTATAACGGGATGCAAGAGTTCGACCGAGCAATGCAGCACATCGAAGCGAAATACGGCGTAACGACCGAATTATTCCCCTACATAAAATCATAAAAGAAACGCAGCTTTTTACGAACGTAATAATAATTACGAACGATTCCTTTTTTCTTTTTTTGCAAAGTTCATGACGTCGGGGCATCAGTACATTTCTCGGAAGGACGAAGGGGATAGGATTATCGTATTTGAAAGGGACGACTTAGTGTTCGTCTTCAACTTTCACTGGACTAACAGTTACTCTGATTATCGAGTTGGCTGTGTAAAGCCTGGGAAGTACAAGGTTGTCCTCGACTCAGACGACCCGCTCTTTGGTGGCTATGGAAGAATCGATCACAGTGCTGAGTACTTCACTTCTGTAAGAATGAATACATAATTTGCTTTATTACTCAGAGTGAATTTATGGCCGCAAAGCCCCCCTTTTTTTTACGCTTGACTGACTATGATTTGAATATGATGGTCTCTTATTGCAGGAAAATAGGCACGACGAGCGTCCTCATTCGTTCTTGGTGTATACGCCTTCGAGGACGGCTGTGGTGTACGCTTTGACGGGCGATGGAGAAGATGAATCGAACGATGATGGGCTGATGTGATTTGATTTCTTTTTTTATATATATTTGAAGAAAGAAAGTTGGGATTTTTTTCAGAAGATGGTAAAATTGGCGCACTTTTGCTGCTGCGTTGAAGAGAGGCTCTTGTCTTGTGTTGCGAGGGGAGAAGGTGATGAATAAACTAGATGGGAAAACGTTTCTGGCAGCAGCGTTTTGGATATTGTGGTGTTTTGAACTCTGTACATAAGAATCTTCTCGTTGTGACGTTTCAAGGTTAACAATATTTTCGATATAATCATTACTGTCGCATGAAGTTGTTGATCATTTGAATTGTGATTAGTTGGTAACTAGAAACAAAGTCGAAAATAGCCGCAATTCATTTGTACAAGTCCGATATATATCTATATATATTATGCGTCTATCGACATAGGAGATTGTTAATTGAAAGTTTTCTGGTCTCACTTTGGAGGCTTTTTTTATAATTAGTTAATAGGTCTTCTGTAAGTAAGGACGAGTTTAGATATGCACATCTTGGAATAAAATACGGTTAGATGACCATTCGATTGCGTTAGGTTAGCTTGACAGCAAAGGAAAGAATAGACATGCATTCAGTTGTATTTAAATTGTATCTTATTTTTTGCTACATAAGCATATAAATGCATAATAATGAAGTTGGGTCCTACATGGACAAACATGTACGGCCGGGAGATAAATTTTTATTACCGTTACGAAAGCTACAAAAGAAACATGAGAGTGTTTTTTTGTAATTTAAAAGTATACCCTAACTATGGTGCTTTCTGATTAAGGGTTTCCAATTTCAGCGAATATCCAGGTGAGTCGGATGACCCTTTCTTTCTACTCCATAACTGATCTTCGAATTTAATTTCTCATAATATGTAATTTAAGTAATGCATGAAGTTGTTGGTAGTTGGCTCATTGCAGTCGTATGTGCCTTTCATCTAAAATATAGTAATGCAACTGGCAATGTTATTTTTAACAAAAAATATACGTCATTATCATTAACTAAGAAGTTATAACTAACGCAAGTTTATCATTTCATAATGACCAATTGTAGGTACAACGACACTATCCATTTGAATGATACATCGTACGTACTTGAAAATATATATTAAGCATTATACATGGGATAAGAGGATAACGTGCAAATATATATTTTCACTATTTACCACTATTTATCGAATTACGTGGTGTATAAGACTATATTGTGCATAGCCTTTATTACTTGAAATAAGCTTGCTTGAAACAAAATCCATTCTATTTAAGGAGAAAAATAACAAATGGCTGCTCGTGAGTCACCATATATAATAAAAAGTTAACAAAATTTTAGATTTGGAAAATACAAATAATATTTAAGGGGAATGCGAAAGTCACGAAGATCCTTTATAAAGAGCGCAAGCTAAGATAAGAACTCACGAGTCATCAACACTCTACTCCTCATCTCAGTTCTCATCGCAATCATTACAGAAGCTAAGAAGATAGGAAATAGCAAAACAAAACACAAAAAGAAAAAGCAGAGCACTCTTCTCTCTCAAATTCGCCAAGAAAAAGAGAGAAAAAGGGAAAGCTAAAAAAGCAAGGGCTCGTGCGTCTACAGTCATCGAAACAGCCCATACAAGAAAATTATTACACAGATCATCAACAACAACAACCGAAGATTGAGGGTTTTTCTTGCTGTGGCTTATCTGCTGAGAATATGCAGCAGAATAGTGGGAGATCGCTAGAGAGCCAAATGTCCATGTCTCAGGCGTCTCATTCTGGGCAAATCTCGGCTAGTTTGAGCTTCGACAGTGGGCCTAACAAAGACGAGGAAGATATGTCCAAATCTGCGCTGTCTGCTTTCAGGGCCAAGGAGGAAGAGATTGAGAAGAAGAAGCTCGCCGTTAGGGAGAGAGTTCAAGCTCAGTTGGGTCGAATCGAGGAAGAAACTAGACGCTTGGCCAATATTCGCGAGGTAACAAACGATAATAGTTGGGCCTTTTTTTTCCTTGCGTTTTGCTTGTGTTCAGCAATTTTATGTAGTTTGATTCTCTTACTGATGAATGGGTTTTTTAGGGGTCTTTTTAAAAATAGCCTTTGACTCGGTCAATTTTAAAAAAATAACCCCGTCGATTCTACCTTTTGAAAAATAGCCTTCAATTTAAGGGTATTTTCGTCTTTTTACAGTGTCTGTAAAAACCATTATGTTAAATCGGGGCCGCACTAGGGTGGGCGGGTGTGGTGTAGTCCAGTGGTTGTATAGTCAGACGTTCAAGTAGTAGGTCGTGGGTTCAAATCCCCAACACATATTTTATATATATATATATATGGCTGCCCAAATGCATTGGGCGGGACCTCTGCTAGCATGGCGGGGACCTCTGCTATATAGCACGGGTCCCCTGCCCAGCATGGGCGGGGTCCCGTGCTGTGTTGTGCCTACTGCAGCACGGGACCCCGCCCATGCTGGGCAGGGGACCCGTGCTATATAGCAGGGGCCCCGCCCATGCTAGCAGAGGTCCCGCCATTTGCTGCACAGCAGGGGCGGGCCCCCTGCTTAGAGGACCTGTGCTTTGTAATAAGGGACCCCGCATTTTTCTGGGAGCCGATTAGTAAGGGCGTTAAAGTCATTTTACATTTGGAGGCTATTTTTTTAACGTTGATCACGTCAAAGGCCATTTACTTAAAAATCCCGTTTTTTAGAATGGGTTCAAATTCTTCGCCCTTTGCATGGATTTCGTTTCTATGTCTTTATTTTGAAGGCGATTATTTCGATGGACGAAGCATTGATTTCCATATTATTTTCATGGGTGGGATAGATTTAGCAAACATTGAAGTTTTTGACTCAAATCTGAGCCGTTAATAGCTTCTTTATCATGCTAGAAGTAGAAGAGAAGAGAAACTACTTTTTTTATTACAGCTTCCTTAAAAAAGACGGTAATTATTATCCATATAATATGAACTTAAACGTAAACTGTAAACGTTCGATAGGAACTTGAAGCATTATCCGACCCAATGAAGAAGGACGTTTCTTTCGTTCGCAAAAAGATCGACGCAGTTAACAAAGAATTGAAGCCATTGGGGCAAGCTTGTCAGAAGAAGGTCATTAATTAATATTATTATTATTACATGGATTTTCTTGGGAGTTTTAGGCTTCTTTTTACTTGACTTCTTTTATTTATATTCTGCAACTCCTCACATACAGGAGAAAGAATACAAAGAGGCCCTGGAAGCTTTCAATGAAAAGAACAAAGAAAAAGTGCAGCTCATCACCAAACTCATGGAGGTGTGGTTCATTTGGTATTCTATACATACCGAGAAAAAAAAAGAAAAAACCCAGTTGAGGAATTATGTTATTAATTATGTTATTGGCTTACGATTTATTTTTGCAGATGGTGAACGAAAGTGAGAAGATGAGGTTGAAGAAGTTGGAGGAGTTGAGCAAGAACATTGAAGCTATACGCATGAACTAAAAGCTTTTTTTTTTTTGTTGGATTATGAGACTAGGGTGTGATGTATTTATATAAAAAAAAATGAAGAAGTGTTTGCTCTAATTATGTATGTGATGGAATCGTATGTCGTTTTCTGGGTTGGCTGTGTTTGTTGAATTTGCAACTGATGAAAGTATATTATTTTGGTTTTTGAACCGTTAAGGTTGTTCGTTCCATGCTTCTCAAGTTATTGCACTGTTTTCGTATTTTTTGTACCTCTGCTTTTAGTAAATGTACTGTATGCTATACCGTTAGCTTTTGACCGTTGGAATGAACTTTATTACACATAGATTGTGAGGCCCAAAAAGATAAATTTATGAGCCAAAAGATAAAATGAATTGTCGAGAATGGGATTCGAACCCATGCCCTTTCGGACCAGAACCTTAATCTGGCGCCTTAGACCAACTCGGCCATCTCGACTTATTTGCTCAAATTGCTCATAAACTTCTAAATTTGAAATTTAGACCTACTCAAACTATTTCGAATCGACAATGGTGAATAGATATAGCTCCATCTGAGATCGATCTCATTGAGTCCCTGCATAATACAATACATCTCCGAGATTAGTGCTTTGGAGATAAAAGATGTTAAAAGCTGCTTTGCCATTTGTAGGATGCTGAAGACGTCTTTTCTGCCTTCCAAGGTGTGCGATTTTTCTGTTTATCTGCGTGTTTTGGATTGGAAATTTTCAATTTTTTATGGCCAGTGGAATCTCGAAAATTTCGTAGATGAATAGCTCAATTCGCCGCATTCTTCTTCCAATTTCAGCTTGCCATTTGCAATTTCTGCAAAGAGATGATTTTCCTCACCCTTTTGGAACATGTTTCTTTGTGGAGATTTGCTTGTAGTGATGGACGCAGGATTTTATAAACCGAAAATCGACTCGAAATATTTCGGGTCGGATTCGGCTTTTACCTAATTTTTTTTCGGTTCGGTTTGGTTAACCGACGAAAAATCAAATTTTAATAAGAAAATAAATAATAATAATATAAACATGATATTATAAACATATATACTATCATATATAGATTTGTATAAAATTTTAATTTACCTAATATTTTCATATTTTATTTAATATGTTAACATGATTTAAATTATAAAAAATATATTATCATATATATATATATAAATATTCGTATAAAATTGTAATATAATATATTTTATATTTTATAACATATGGTGGATATTTATTAATATAAGCATAGAAAAATATATGATAATATATCTTATATAATAATATATGTATAGAAAAATAAAAAAATAATAATTCGCTTTTTCGGTTCGGTTCGGTTTACCGAAGTAATAAACGGAAACCGAAACGAATTATTTTCGGTAATCAAAATGAACAACTTAATTAAAATATATTAACGCTAAACTCAATCAACAATTCACTCTAAAAAAAATAAAATTGTTATAAAATTCCTTTAATATATAATATACCAATATTAATATTACTTTAAATGGATAAAAATGGCTAATTGCTCGAATAGAAGTTCTCAGTGAGTATTAAATAGCCCACAGAACCCATGAAATTAGTAAATAAATTAAACACGTGTTTTAAAAAATCAACTATGGGCTGGGCCTACTTAAAATAACCAACTTAAAACCCATTTAAGTAAAATAAGGGTTTTCTTTGTCCTCCTCATCGTCTTCTACCTCGCGATTGTCTGCAATAATTGTTTCACGGCCCTCCAAAAAGCCACCAATTCATTCGACATGTGACACAGATTCATGGTAAGTGCATCTATTAAACCGATTAATAGCTAAAAATGGAATAGTTTCCTTCTATTCTACCTTCTATTCTCATGGAATAGTTTCCTTGTTTTGTGTTTTTCTTCGGCTTGATATTGCCTTGCTCTTTGACAGTTGATTATTCGTGTTTCTCCGAACAGGTTTTAACTGGACCAACTCTGAAACTTGGAGCGCAAACTCATCGTGTAAACACATATAGGACCAAAATGGAGCTTTCGATCACGCGCCCCGATGATTGGCATCTTCACCTCCGCGACGGCGAACTCCTTGCATCAGTTGTATCTCACAGGTAGGAAAAAAACGTTTCGTTAACTTACTCATTCGTTCGCTCGCTCACTCAAGAATTTTGGAACATTGTTGAAACTTTGGGACCGAGAAATCGATGTGAATGCAGTTCTCAACACTTCGCTAGAGCTATAATAATGCCCAACTTGAAACCGCCCGTCACCACCACAGCTGCAGCTGTGACCTATCGCGAGTGGATTTTAAAGGCTTTGCCTGAGAAAAGTGACTTCAATCCTTTGATGACTCTCTATTTGACCGATACTACGAGTCCTAACGAGATCAAACTTGCAAGTGAGTTTCAGGCGTAACTAACTACAGTTACTATTCCTATTTCATTTCATGGATCACAAACGTCTGAAACCACATTTTCGACTGATTGGTTTCTGCTTCAGGGGAGAGTAGAGTTGTTTATGCAGTGAAGTTGTACCCGGCTGGTGCAACTACGAATTCTCAGGATGGCGTAACTGATCTATTTGGGAAGTGTTTACCTGTTCTTGAAGAAATGGTTCGGCAAAACATGCCCTTGTTGGTGAGCTTTTCCTTTTTTTTTTTATTCCCCTGAATTTGTCATGCCTTAATCTTCTTTATACTTCGATTTGAGTTAGGATATGAGGTTCTTTTCAGGTCCATGGAGAGGTGACGAGCCCTCATGTCGACGTGTTCGATCGTGAGAAGGCGTTCATCGACACAATTCTCAGCCCTTTGGTCGAGAAGTTACCACAGCTGAAGATTGTAATGGAGCACATTACCACTATGGACGCCGTAAACTTCGTTCTGTCCTGCGATGAAAGTAAGCAGCAAAGCAATATGTGCTCGTCTTATTGCTCATAAATTACATTTTCGTTTTACGTAACGATACTGATATTCTTATCCTTGCAGGATTCGTAGCTGCCACTGTCACGCCACAGCATCTTGTCCTGAACAGAAACTCGCTTTTCCACGGTGGACTTCAGCCACACAACTACTGCCTACCCGTACTTAAGAGAGAGAAACATAGTACGTCTCTTTCGAACATGGAAAGTAGATGTATTACGAGCTTTTCGTTTCGTACGGTTAGTTTAGTTTCGCCATTTTTTTTAGGACAGGCGATTGCGAACGCCGTGACTAGTGGAAGCAGACGATTCTTCCTTGGAACTGACAGCGCTCCCCACGAACGAAGGACAAAGGAGCAGTCTTGCGGCTGTGCTGGGATTTACAACGCGCCCGTCGCCTTATCAGCATATGCAAAAGTCTTCGAAGAGGTAAAGTTTCTCGGCTATCCCATAATTGAACTTTCAAATTACTTAGTAATTATCATAACGACAGGCGGGCGCACTAGACAAGTTAGAAGCTTTCACTAGTTTCAACGGGCCTGACTTTTACGGTCTACCTAGGAACACTACAAAGATCAAACTGACTAAGATGAAATGGGAAGTTCCCGAGTTTTATTCTTTCGAATGGGGGGAACTTGTTCCCATGTACGCCGGGGAAACGCTCGAGTGGTCACCTTCTGTGGTTTGAAAACGATTCTTCTCTAAGTAAAAGGTTGCCATTTCTTCTGTTACTTCTGTAAGTTTGTTCTGCTCAGTTTTTAGTATGTCTGATTGGCTTTTCATGTGAGATTTTCATCCTTCTCTTTAGGACAAGAGTTGTCCTAAACCCAATATTTATGTATGCATATAAAATGACTGAAATAGGTTCAATTTCATTGACTTCTTTACGATCATGATCGTGTTGATTTGGGATTAGAATTTGCAGACCGTGAAATTTATCTTGTTAGAAGTTGGAATCGTAATTCAAATTCGATTTCTGAATTTGGTGTCAGTTTTTATTGCATGTCCCAAACTGATGATTCAGAACCAGGCTAGGACCACAATATATCTTGAACAATAAATGATACAAAAAAGACAGAAACACATTATTAGAATTAACATCAAGATGAAATTAGATTGAAGAACAAAAGTCAATGCCCGAACCATACAGTATTTTCTTGCTGTGACCACAAACAAGTAAGCCCCCCATTATTAACAGTAAATAACCGAGTCTTTCATGTAATAAAAGACCCAACCGAGCAAGAAAAAGGACATGCATGGTGCGTTCTTGACTCCCACTTTTTCCAATCAAAACCTTACCCAAAAAAAAAAAGAAAAAAAACAAATAATTGTCCTGAAAAAAAAAACAAAAAAATAATTAAACGACAGAGAGTAGTTGTGTGAGCGTAAATGAAAGCCCTTTGCACAATCATTCATGCGTTCGTTCTCTCTTCGCTGTTAAGCATTTAAGTCCCATCCATCCCACCATTGACGACGATTCACAGCAGGCATTTAAGTTCCTCAAATCAACCTCACATTCAATTCCATCTGTGCTAACGCTTTTAATTCCTCAGCATATCATCTCATCAAGAGAAAAGAACACCATTACTGCAAGCTCAGAGCTTCTTTAATCTGCCGTACGACGTTGCCGATGAGCCCATTCACAGTGTTCACGGAATCAGGCGTCATTTTAGCAGATGACGACGAGTTGCTCACGAGAATCTGCAACACAACCGTTAACAGCGATCCATTCGAAGAGCTGGGTTTATTCACGTCGTCATTACATCGATCGCTCGAGACAGTGAAGCCCGATGGGAGTAAAGGGATGTAAGAAGTTTCTTCGCCGCTCATCGCCAGGTTGACCGCCGGAAATTCGATCGGAGAGTAGACCACCATCGAGCCCGAAGAATCGGTGCAGCTTTCTTGAAGTATTAGCATGTTGTTTTGGGTCGAGTCGTACGCCTTTTCATTAATTGTTCAACAAAAGATCAATTCAAATGAATAGGAAAAAAAAAATTGCAGGAAAAATCTGAACTTTACCCTTAGGACTGATATGGAGTTCCCAGGATTCGATCCGTTCGAAATACGAGCGATTTCTTGAACTGGGCTTTGGTTAGATAACACATCCCACTTCAAAATTTTCGAGAATCGCAGATTAAGACACGAAAAAACTCATTGATCTTTAGTAAAAGAATATATAGGCTGATAAAATTATTCACCTGAGGACGATTACGCTCATCGCTGAGAAAGATAAACACAGTCTGCGAATCTATGGCGAGCCAAACAGTGGCCGATGCGCTGAGTATTACACCATTGGGCTGACCATGGCCTGCGTTTCTGTACAAAGTGGCTCGAACTTCGAACTCATTCGAGCCCGAGACAGTGGTCCATCTCTGACCATTGGGTGGATTGATGTTAGAACAGAAACTGTTCACCATTCTCTGAGCAAGCTTCATCATACTTTTCTTCCCTTCAGGCGATAGAATCACTGCAATAACGAAGACACTATCTGTCAGAAAGCAGTTTTTTAGGGTTTAACATGGAAAAAAAAAACTATCTGTGTATATGCATACCTTCGCCTGCTTTAATTGAGCTGCCATTAGGGTTTCGATCGGTCGCAGCGATGAAAGAAGCGAATCGTTCGCACGTTCTCTGAAGATTGGAAATCCAACGCCTGGCGCCGAAGGCATGTCCACTGTAAATGAGTTCTCTGTATAAGTTGTGAATGGGGGATTTATCTTCGACTTCCCAATGTTCAAGCCTTGTCACCTTTAATACAGCACATATATATCGATCATCAACACGACTTATATACTGTAAGATGAAAATGCAGTTCGAAACAAATGTAATAATTGTTCGATGGAGAGAAAACCTTTGAGTGGCCATTTTGTATGTCTTGTATCAGACAACCTGAAGGTAGCCTTCGAGCCTTAGACGAAGAAGGAGAAGAAGGGGTAAAGCTTTCGACTTGAGGCGCATCGTATGAAACGTCTACGATGGCCCACAATCCTCGTTCGATTTGCTGACATAAGCGAAGTTGAATGAGTTGTCTTGTTGGGACCAATGATGAAAGCACTTGCTGTTCTTCGTACATCTGCGGCATTGTGCAAGAAAGTTATGTGAAATTCATAGAAAATGGGGTATGAAAACAGCTTACTTATTATGGTTTATTACCAATTGCAATCTCATAGAAGATAGGACTTCAATGGTGATGGCCCTTGAGACTATTGCAGGAAACAGTTCCACGTACTTGTTCTAGGCAATCAATCAATATCATTTCTTCGATAATGAAAGTGAAAGAAAGAAAGAAAGAAACGAAAGAAAGAAGAGGTTAGAAAAGAGAATAAACTAACAGAATCCATGATCATGTCTGCTAGGGCAAGGCTGTTCATCATCACAAGCCCAGAATCTCTCGAAGCTTCGAACCGAGAATTGGGATCCTTCGAGCTATCGTTTTTACTACTACTGCTGCTACTACGAAAGATGCCATCGTAAGCTTCGAGGTTAAGCACTTCTCTGCCATCGTTGCTCGACTTAATCCAAAGTGGCTCATTGCTTTGCAAGAGCCTAATGAGTTCGTCCATTGCATTAGCTGCAGTTTCAGCCATGAGCGACTTCTCTACGTCTGAGAATGAGATTGGAGGCAAAGAATAACTCCCCGGTAAGAGATCTAGGTCAAGATCGAGGGAAGACGGGCCCGTGACCAATCCTTGGCCCGGCCCGAAAGTAGTAGCAGCCATTGATAGATCCAGTGAAGATAAGTGAGGTTGAACTATTGGTGGGAGATGAGAGATTGGCCTTCCTATGTATCTTGCTGCAGCGCTAGAAAGCCTATCAAGCTGCCAAGAATTAAAAAAAAAAAGGAGGAGGAAGTGAAAAGAAAAAAAAAAAAGAAAAGGATAATCAGAAGTTCAAGCGTCTTTTCGGAAGAAAAAGAGTTTCAGGATTATTATTACTGAACCTCTTCTTTCAAGTGGGCGTTTTCGATTTGAAGCTTCTGTTCGTCGAAGAAAGGGTCCTGCGACGGCGGCGGCCCGCCGCACGAGGGGCAGATTATGTTCTTCAGTGCTTCCCTTATCGCAATGTTTTCGCATCTGATTCTATCGTTCTCCGATCTGAGGGATGAGTTATCAGCTCTTTCGTGCTGCGCCTGAAATTCAGACAGTTCAAGTTATGGGCAATATGATCAAATCGCTAGAAAGATGAAAAGTGTAAGAGAAACCTTCATCTGCGTTCTCCTATTCTGAAACCAAAACTTGATCTGCCGAGGATGAAGACCTAATTCTCTGCTGAGGAGATTCCTCGTCTTTTCGTCTGGGTGAGGACACTCTTGGAAAGTTCTTGAGAGGAAAAAAAAAGGAAAGAAAGGTAACTTTTTTCAGCTTCTACTACAGAGCCAAGAAAGTTGAAGAGCAACGAAAGGAAAAACAAAGAAAAGAAAAAATATACATGGCTTATTGTTTACCCTTCGAGCCTTTGTATCTGATGAGCAGTGTGACGATGATAACGCTTCGTCTTTCTTTGCTTATTATCATCTGAATTGCCATCGTGGTGGTGGCCGTCTCCGCCTCCGCCGCTAGAGGAAGCTCCGCCGCCACCTCCGCTGAAGTCCATGGACGGAGGACGACTGTGTGCGTTTTTCTTGATGAATGAATTGATTGAATTTTTTTTTATTATTTCTGGGTCAGCACACTACTGATGAAGGACGATGATGGTAAATGAAAGTAATAACACGTTTGTGTATTAATATCAATATAGGGAGGGGCAGTGTAGTGCATTGAAGGAGGGTTGCAGCAGATTATTACGAGCCATTTTTCCCATAATACAATATTATACAACTGCTGTAATAACTCCTCTTACCAGAACAAAGTATGGCAATCAGAATTTATGTATGGTAGGTCAAAACCAATATTATGCTATAAACGTAATTTTTTCGATATTAATAGGGAACGAAACCGACGAAGGAAGAAGATAAGTGTGTATGCTTGAAATTCTCTTTACGGAAATTTAAGATCATTGAAAGGGTGTATGAAATTACGGTAACGCCACAAAACGCCTTACTATATAATGTGCATCCTAACATATAAAAAAAAAACATATATGACTTTTTGCATGCCAAGAAATAAAAAATAAAGAAAAGGAAAAAGTCCACTTGAGAAGGAACTGTGTTTTTTATGCGGTGTACGAACAAGGGATATATATATATATATATATAGATATGTAGATAGATTTAGCTAGATAGATCATCCGTGAAAACCCTAGTTATTTGCTTGCAAAGTCTTAATAATATTTATAGTGTCCAATATATTATTGTGCAAAGTCTTAATAGATATAGAGTATTTTGTAACCGACGGATATCTTCTATTATATAATATATATATATATATATATATATATATATATATATTGAAAGGTTTTGTATTGTGCAAAATATCTTCTATTATATAGAGTATTTTGTACTATATAGATATTGGGTTTTGTATTGTACGGTCAAAGGGAATATTGAAAGGTCTATTAAATAAATTAGGGAGGGGCGCCCAATGGTCATTGGTCAGGAAACTTAATATATGTACTACTAATAACTAATTAGTACACTATTATGCTAACTGTCGATGTAAGGAATGAATTTCAAAGTAATTCAAACGTGCCTATTTCGAATACGAATGACAGACAGCATCGTATTTCTGGTCAGAAAAAAATAGTAATAAGGAATTTTTAGATATTTTCAGTTTTGGTATCAACCAATAGTTAATGTTGGGAAGTAATCGTGTGATTAATAATAATCATGTGCTTGTTTTCGAGTCACATTGGTTTCATTTTAACAATTATATACTTTGGAAAGTGATAATGGTTTAGTTTTTTACATAATAGCCAAACTTGAAGTCAATCTTTCTCCCAAAGGACTAACATTTAGAATTGGCTCTTGAGTGTGTTTTAATAAAATTTTGGAGCTAGAAAATAAGCGAATTCGTCTATCACAGTTGTGAAAATCATTAAGTAATTTGGAAATTGTAGTTTGACACCGACGTTTAAAGTTATATGGCATGTTGACGCCACACATAAGACATGTTACGTGTCAATGAAAACGTATCAAGTCAATATGATACATCAGCATCCAATATGTCGATCAATGACACATGTTGCGTGTAAATTTATAAAACAACTTAACTTCATATGTAGATGTGTGATATTTGCACGGCAAGAATCGGTGCCACATCAACAAGTGTCCACGCAGTGTGTGCTAGGGGTGTTCGTTTGGTACATACCGTACCGAACCGAACCGAAATTTCGGTATACCGAAATTTCGGTACACCCCTAGTAGATACCGAATGCCGAGCCGAATTTCTCGGTTCGGTATTCGGTTTTTACCGAATTTTTCGGTTCGGTATTCGGTTTTTACCAAAATTTAAATAATGATAATAATAAAAAATTCGGTAATAATTAAATTAATACGTATATTAATATAATTATAATTTTATTTTGTTATTAATATAATAAACTATATTTTAATTTTTAAAATTTTGGTAATTCGGTATACCGAATTTACCGAAATTCAAAATCTGTACGGAACCGAATTTACCGAATTACCGAATTTTTTTTGAAGAACCGAATACCGAACCGAATTTTTCGGTTCGTTTCGGTTCTGTACCGAAATTTCGGTATTTCGGTTTGTTCGGTCGGTATACCGAACAACGAACGCCCCTAGTGTGAGCACCATAACATTCCTCTATATAAATATATGTAAATATACCTATGATACGTGTAGGCGTGCGTGTGAAGGAGAAAAACGGCTAGGCTACTAAATATTTGGTGGGCTGAACGGCAATTTTCATAAGCAGTAGAGAGCCACACAAAATAGCCCAAAAGCCCAAACAACTAATGAAATATTTGAACACACATTATTTGCTCGCAAGTCCAAATATTACACATACATTTATCATTAAATTTTCACCAAGCAAAATGTCAACAAAAGACACACTAACTAACCCTTTCATTGTCTTACATTTCGTAACCATCTTATGCCAAACGCAGCCTTAAAACTCTCTCAAAGACAACCCTCCTCTAGTCATTGAAGAACTTAATAACGAAAGAACATAACTAACTAACTGAAGATAACATTTCAGCAATAGCTAAATCGATGGTTTTCAAGCTTTCAGTCTCATCTTCCCATTAGTTATTAAGACCACACATATCATCTTTTGATCATTTCTCAAAACTCTTTGTGTTATTACACTACTTTCTCTCTCTATTCGAACACACATCGACGACGATCAATCTTTTAAGCTCATGATATCTATTTCCATTTTCCACGATATATATATATATATATATATATATTATATATATCGTGAAAAGAGATATCAAGATCAAGTGAAACTAGCAAGTAAGCATATATATATAATATCAACGTACGTTTTCGATTTAATTGGTAAACATGCGAACGAAAACACTTAATGGGTACAGATAAGAATGAGACTCATCCAGGACTGGATATGGAGTAAAACATGAAATAATAAAAACCTATTAGGCGAAATTACTGTTCTACCCCATAGCCTAGCCCTGGACAAGTCTTTCTCTGCTGATGATTTATATCGACTGATAACAAATAATAAGCTCTTCCCAAATCAACACATATATATAATAGATTGATTTTTTCCTTCCTCAAACGCCACACACACACACTCACACACAAACATTGCGCGTATTCTATTTATTGCTTGAGTTGCTGATTAACTTTTTAAAGGGATTGGAAGTTGGACAAAATAATGCCATATGACGTAGTTTTGTGTTTGTTCTTTAGCATATAATATTTCGGATCATTAGTTAATTTTTTTTACCGTTACATACATACGTCACTAAGACACTCGATCTGTAATGAAGGGCGGTGGTACTTACTTTCTTACATAAGATAACTTTCATATGTACATCACTTTCACTTGTCTTGGTAAGGACTAAGGAGACACTAATATCTTAATAAGGAATAGAAAGAGTAACAAGAAAAAAGAAAAACAAGAATGTAATTACAATACACAGATGGAGACAAAAAGCTAGCTTTTGTGTGCAGGTGATTATGGGATCATTTAGGGTTTTGCGTGACCTTTTGGTATATATGAATTATGATGTAAGCATATGAGATGCCAATATGATTGGTTTGTCGCCATACAATTATACTATTAAAGCAATGAGTCATCATTCATCATCGTTTTCTTTCACTATATTGCTACGATTAATTAATTTGATGATCAATGAGTTGTTGAGGTCGTGCTTGAATAGATAATGGAGAACACCATCATGAAAGTGAAAATTATCTAAATTTATAATATGTTAGATCATTCTCGTCATTATTATGGGGTTATCACGATAGTCATACATGAGTTTTCTCTATCAAATTAGGAACTACGGAATTCCATTTTCTGTATGAGATACAGTTATGTAGTGCTTAATTACAAAGCTAATTGATTTCCCATTCTTAGGGTTCATTGTTTCTTAAAATAAAATTATTCCTGTTATTTAAGACAAGCCATCTTGGTGGGTCGAGAGTAATTAATATTAAAGATAAATACATATATATATAAAGTGACTTGTAATAAGCTTTTGAAATAAATTATTATGTTCTTTAGTAGACTAGCTATGGCGCTAGAGATGTTCAAGTTCGGTTTATGGACATTTTTCTCTTTCTTAATTTTTTTTTTTTTATGACTGAAAAATTTTCGGTTCGTTTCAGTTAACAGTCGATTTACCTAATGAACACGCGTAATAAAGTCGTAAAAATAATACATCAATCCTGTCAAATTCATTATTGCTTAATGATTTGATTTAACAAAAATAAAAAAACATAAATGTCATCGACGTCATTAAAGAAAGAAAAAAAGACATCCCAAATTCCTGAATTAAAATAGAACCATTTGTCACGATCTGTAAATGGGCACAATTTAGGTATATACCATCAAACAAGTTCAAAAATCAGCATAAAGAGGCACTCAAAATTTATTATTAAATTAACGAATAAAACACATAAGCTAAAGCCACATGGCAAGCATATATTGAATGAAATATATATGAGAGAAATGCATGGTGCGGTCTATGGCTGTGTGATATTACTAACTGTTCTAAAATTGATTGGTAATTTGGTAATCAATCATTATAATTACTATTGTAACCTTGATTTTCAAGTATATTCCAATTATATCATCCAAAGCTAATTTTACTTAATTAAAAATAATATAAAATTAAAATTAACATTGTATTTTTCACATATTAAAGTAATTTAAAATGTAAGGTAATATAATATGTAGTGTAGGCACACACATCGAATGTGCAGAAAATACTAGTTATATTATAATGTATAATAATACTATTACTTAATAAATCTTACAATTATTATTACTATTATTATTATTATTATTTTTATTACCTAATTGAGCATATAAGTGTACTTCAAGCTTGAGCATTTTAATTTCTAGATCTTCAAACATGGGCCTGGCCCAAATCAAAGTTTATGATAATGGGCCTCAGCTATCCTATAAGTAAACTCTCTCTCTCTCTCTTATATCCTATAAGTAAATCCTATATTATATGTGTGTGTGTCTCGTCATAATATTAAGAGTATATTAAGTTTCAGCCCCCAAAAATATTTTTTAAAATAGGTTTCAAGGCCCTGTAAGAGAAATTTAGTTTAAAGGACCCAATTTTCGTAAAATTTAGAGATAAGGACATAAATTTACGCAAGTGCTACTTCATAGCAATGAAGTGTTACTGCAGAATAATGAAGTGTTACTGAGGAACAATGTTACTGCAGAACAATGAACTGTTGCTAAAAAAATCGAGACCTTAAAACTAAATTTTTTCCTGACAGTGCCTGAAAACTTAAAAAAAATTCAAAAGGCCTGAAACGAAATTTGCTATTAATTAATGTCATATAAATCTTCAAACATGTGAGGCGGTATTCAGTTTATATCACACACATTTTCATCTATTTAGATGTTCAAGAAAGGTAACAAAGAATATAATATTTTTCCAACAAGTCCAACAAAGAATATAAGATTGTCCGAACCATAGCTGGCCACGTACACTCTCATAATATTAAAATCCACGTGAATAAAAATGAAATTAGTATCTTACTAATTCACGCGACTGTTGCTTCACATGTATTAATCAATCTTCGTGCACGTGGCGTTCTTATCCTTGGAAATTTTGTTCATTCTTTTATTACAATTATGATTTATGAACTTGCCAATCGATGACCTATGCACCTATATCAGTTGTTCTCATGACAGTGTGTACTAGTATTTATTCAGAAATATTAGACCATTTCTTCTTGAAAAGTGAAACCGTAAACAATACAAGTTGTGAAGCACGCCATATTAATTTAACACCAAGTTGAAAAAAAAAAGTAATAAACAAACTGGAAGTTAATACTAGTACCCAAAAAGGGTCATACCTCAATTGCATGCATGATGCAGTCTTTCAACAAATACCAGAAGTAAAGAAGCTATATTAAATACGAAGATATAAATAATAACTTATGGGTGTATAACGATGAATATATTATATACTGAACAATAAACATGGTCGGCCCTCCCTATATATTATATTAACGGCCAAAAAAGAAAAGATTGCAAAATATTATTCCTTAATATTTTAAGTTGCTTGGGCAAGTGGCGAACCACTATCAGTATATATCTGGAACGTGAATCATTACATTACTCTAAAAAAATACCACATTCAACGAACAAAACCCAACGCATCTAAAAGCTATTATATAACAAGTTAGATGTGATTAGTTATTCATTAAAAAATAATAAAAAAATAAAAGATGTTTTCGCTACACAACATATAGATATGGCACGAATATCATTGCATCATGTCATTAACAATTTAACATTACATGTGAGCAAAAAAATCTTCCCATTTATATCTCCCATTAGTTTATTTCTCTCTTTCTTCAAAAAACCAAACAGCCCATCTCTCCTCATTCGAAGATATAAAGAAAACGCTCACTATTCTTAACGAATCCATCTTATTTCAAAGCAGTGCTTTTGAAGATGGAGAGAGATTTCATGGGCTTGTCTATGGCTAAAGCGATGGAAGAAGACGAATCTTCCGCAGGTATGACGAACACAGTTCATTATTGAAGTAATGGTTCGAATATTTTCTTTTTCATTCGGAGATTTAATATTCGTTCTTTCAAAGTAGAGACTTGCTTGTTTTTTCAATTATTAAATGTCATAAGTAAGGTAATTTAACTTGTGAGGAACTCTTCGGTATTTAATATATTATTGATTATTGCCGTTGTTTGTGTGAAAACATCGAGTGTTTCATTCATATATTGCATCGACATATCTATAATTAGTTGAAGCGTTGCGTTGGTTGCGCCACAAAAATGTCCCAAAATTGAATATTTCGTATCCTTGCAAGCCCTTTGAAGTTATTATAATTCCTATTCACGTTTCTTGATGCTCCATCACTATTCTATTACATGTTTAGTAACTTTACATATATTAAAAATAAGCTGCGGCCCCCAAGAAGTCTCTAGCTTAGCACATTTGTATTAATGTAATAAAATAAGCGATGCTCCCAAGAAATTATGAATATTTAAAGCAATCTAGTTGCATGGTAGTGCAATATTAAAATGTACATTGACCATATACGGCTTTCCCTGTCCTTCGACTACTTTAATGTTTTATATGTTTTATATGTAACATCATAGTACCGTTATTTATACGAAATAACGTGCATGAGATGCCGACCTTTTAAATTCATTATTCGGAAATTCCCAAGCATGCCCATTCCACCCTTACAGCTAATTGAGTTCCTTGCTATTATGTTATATCCATGATTGAACAATGAAACAAATGTCTCGCGTAATTATAGAACTGTAGATGTCCTAATATGCCGACACGTGTTCTATTCTAGTATAATTATATAGTCCCACTGAAAATTGAAATCGTCCCATCAGTCCTAATTTTAATTTTACAGCACGAGTGAGAAATACAGAAACGCAATGGACGTTCTGTAACAAGAACCCTACTACGTCCCCGCAAATCATCTCGTTCCACGGCGTCCCACGGGGAGAAAACCCTAAGACGGGCTTCGGTTCTCTTGCATCTAATGGATTAGTAAGCATTACAACTTCGAATGGTGTCGGCGTGGTAGGGAAGACGACGACTAGTTTAAGGTACTAAATCTTAACTCAACTATGGTTAATCGCCTGCGATAACGATTTATATACGTATATGTTTATTTACTTATCGATGTGTGTTGTCTTGGTAGGAGTCCTAAAGCGAATAATTCAGTCGCGCCTGCGGCGGCTCAGCTGACCATATTCTACAACGGCTCGGTTTGCGCCTACGACAATATCTCGCCCGAAAAGGTTTGCGGCGATTTTTTTTTTTTTGTTTCTCCACTTCGTTTCTCTTTGCAATTTAATAGCCGTAATAAATAAAATTGCGCGCGTATTTAGGCTCGGGCTATTATGTCGCTAGCGGGAAATGGAGCGAAAAACTCAACTCCAGCGGTGCATTCTTCTTCTTCGCATAATAACAATAATACAATTATTCGAAGAACGGCGGTCGAAGAAGGGATGCTCGTCTTTAAAAACGGATTGAATGCTACGATGAGAAGCCCACGACCCGTAATAGGCTCGATTTGGGTCGCGGGTCGACCCGACGGGTCGGCGGATGGTTCTGCGGACGGCGTGCCGCAGTTTCGTAAGAAGTCGTTGGCTCGATTCTTGGAGAAACGCAAAGAAAGGTAACATATATAGGTGAAGATATCATCTACTATTATTATTATTATTATTATTATTATTATTATTATATATATATGTATAGGCTGATGAGTATCTTTCGAATGAAAAGTTGCTCATAATCATAATGGTTCATGTTGACTGCAGGGTAATCTCGTCATCTCCATATGGTAATAATAATAAGCAATAGGAAGAAGATTGCATCGCACTGTCGCCGGAAGAAAATGACGACGATGATAATTTGTCACTTCCTGCATTTTTGTATCTATTGGGAGTAGCTTTTTACTTTGTTATTAGATTTTTTAGTCAAGAGTAACGTAATCGGTAATTTAAATAGAAAGGTGGTAATATAAAATAATCAGATGAAGGATTATATGTATATATATAATATATATACATTTCATTTTCAATGTTAAAGTTGTTTGGCAATTGCATTACACCATCGAAAGCCGTTGAATATTTGGTGAGAAAAAACTCTTCGCCACCCTTATCAGCTTTTTAGTGTATTTTTAATATTGTTGGTATGAAGCAACACATAAATATAATTGATAAGGTCTTCATGACAAATAAACAAAAATATATAGGGGTGTTTGTTTTGGGGTGATCTCTAAATCATCACCGTGATCTTCACATCACATCTTCATCACTGTGTTTCCGTGATCTTCACATCACATCTTCATCACTGTATTTGTTTTTCGTAGGTGATGAGTCATCACCGTAATGAAGGATCACATAGGTGATCAAGTGGGGTGATATTCCAACTTTTGGATCACCTCCCAAAAGCTAGGTGATCCAAATCACGGTGATGAGGTGATATTTGGAATTATTATTGAACAATATCACCCATGATATTTTAACATTTATTCCTTATATACCCTTATTCATTTTTTAAATTATATAACTAACTATTTTTAATCTTAAAAACATATTTAATTATTAAAAATATAAAAATATTGAGATTTATATAATAGACTTGTATTTAGTGCTTAAAAAAATTGTAAACTCGATACTACAACATTAATCGTTGTTACGTAAAATATCATCTCAACATAATATATTAATTCACATTACCTATATGATATACGTTGGGTTAAATATGTCATTATGCAATATCACCCCACACATCACCGTGATTAATCAAACATAATATTTCAATATCACCTTGATATACGAAATGAAATATCACCCCAAAACACAATGATGATATATCACATTGATCTACATCACGGTGATACTCACATTACGGGTGATGCAAGTATCACGGTAATATTTTTAATCTTGTTGGTATGAAGCAACACATAAATATAATTGATAAGGTCTTCATGACCAATAAACAAAAATATATAGAGTTTATTATATTTAGGGGGTGTTTGGTTTGGGGCGATTCAGTATAATTTATCTTCACCGTGTTTTTTACCTTAGGTGATGAGTCATCACCGTAATGACAGATCACCTAGGTCGGAAAATGGGTTAAATTCTACCTTTTGGATCAGCCGAAAAAATTAGGTGATCTTACATCACGGTGATGGGGTGATGTTTCAAATTTTTATCTGGACAACATTGCCCCTTAGTTTAGCATTTATACCTAATATATCCTATTCATATTTTAAATTTTAAACTATTTATATCTTAACATAATATATTTAATAATAAATAAATTACTGTACAAAAAACTTATTAGTAGCTCTTAAAATTTTAAATTCCATAATAAAATAGTAATCATTATTATGTATAATCCATATAATATGTATAATATTCTTATGGTTACATTTGACATTTACGCGATACCACTCCACACTACACCATATTTAGACAAATACAATATTCTAATATCACCTTGTTATGCAAAATGAAATATCACCCAAAACAAACGCGGTAATGATATATCACCTTGATCCGCATCACGTTGATATTCACATTATGGTGATGTGAGTACCACCATGATGTTGGATCAACGGAAACACACACCCCCTTAATCTTGTTGGTATAATTTAACCAACTATAAAGTTAAAATTTACACAGTATAACATTAATAAAAAGATATGGTTTAGGATATTAATAAAGCAAGTTAGTAGTTATAATAAATAACTGTTGGGCCAATAAGCCCAAGATATATTGTCCACTAGCTTTATCAAAGCCCAATCTATATAACGTACGATCTCTCAAACCCTAAAAATCGCTCTGCTCCCAAATCGGCCGGCGTCCCTTCGCAAATCACTGCCGAGCAAGACGATGACGACGCGTTTCAAGAAGAACAGGAAGAAGAGGGGACACGTCAGCGCCGGACACGGCCGTATCGGCAAGCACCGCAAACATCCCGGCGGTCGGGGTAACGCCGGTGGAATGCACCACCACCGCATCCTCTTCGACAAGTACCACCCTGGGTACTTCGGCAAAGTAGGTATGAGGTACTTCCACAAGCTGCGAAACAAGTTCTTCTGCCCGACGGTCAACGTGGACAGGCTGTGGTCGATGGTGCCTCAGGAGGTGAAGGACAAGGCCGGCGAGGGCGGCGCGCCGTTGATCGACGTGACGCAGTTCGGGTACTTTAAGGTTCTCGGCAAGGGGCTTTTGCCCGTGGGAAAGCCCTTCGTCGTGAAGGCGAAGCTCGTTTCGAAGAATGCTGAGAAGAAGATCAAGGAGGCCGGCGGCGCCGTGGTGCTTACGGCTTGAGTAATTTTCCCGGTCTGTTAGGTCTGAGTTTCGTCCTTTTTTATTTATTTTCTGCTATAACTAATCTCTCTTTCGACGCCATTGATCTGTTGTTCAAGATGCTGGGATTTATGGTTGCTGATGATATGTTGGGATTATAAAGTTTGTGCCTTTCTTTGTTGATTGTGCATTTGGTGATTTTGCTTTGTTGTGATGCTAACATATCGATTCGACGCATGCTTTAATGTTTTGGGGTTTGATGTGTGAGTTCTTTATGGTTATGGTTTCATAAGGTGCATTTAGACAGCGAACTGGGAATAGTACCAATGTACCATTATTTAGCTTATTTTTCTGTGATCACATTTATTTACTATGTTCGTGGGTCGTTTTGCTCGGCATATATCTCGTCTGATAGTTACTAATAGGATGAAAAATCTTAACATGGATGGTTTAACTTGGGATTACCTTAGAATTTTCTTTAGGGCTTTCTCTAGTGGGGAAAACTTCATAGATTTATACCCTACCCTGATCGCTTCATCTGGCAATATCGAACTATATGCATTTGATATTTATTCATGTCCTATATTATTGCAAGAATAGATTTCAATGCAGTCTTCATCACTATCATTCACGAGGCCGTAACGCACAATGTTATAGAAGTATACGGCTTTGTCTACCTTCAAAAATAATTTGAGACCTTACGAGAAAATGGGACGTAAAAGTAGTGTCGATGATATGAATGAAGATTGTTTCATTACCTTGCCAAGATAATGGGCGGAGAGCTCTTAATAAGAGAGAAATGAACGCAAATCAAATAAGAAATACAATAAAAGAAAAGACTCAAAAGATCAAAGAATCTGATATAAATCAGATTAATACTACATAAAAAATGACTATTAGCTGCGATATCTAGTACTTTGAGTATCTATTCTATTATGTTACGGTGGGTATAAAATTGCTCTTAATATGTCAAATAGATAGTGCTTTTATAATTTTAGCATTATATGTATTTAGTTTATTACAATTTTCTTTTTAGTTTGAAATTGTATTTTAAATAACTGTATTAATAACATAAAAATATAAAATAACTTTGATATATTTGCAATACATAAGATGTCCTAAAATATATTATCTCTCGTGGATGTTTTTATTTTTTTTTTAATTCGTTTTTCCTTTATAAATGAACATCTTCTTGATCCAACGGTGCACCTTTGCTCTACTAAACCGTATCTAATCGGACGACCACGAATAGAAGTTAAATGATGCTTCCGTTGAACGAAATCGCCAGGACCTCTAAACGGCGTCGTCTAACCCTTTTTCCTTTGCTTTCCACCCCATCGATATATATAGTCCCACGCAAGTGTGCTCAGAAAATAGGATATTTTCTTCCGATTTGAATCGTAAAATCGCAGATAGGTAATTTGATTAGATCACCCGTCGGTGCTTGTACCGTCTTCTCCTTCTCCCTATGTTTCTCTGATTGTCTTCATTCGTTCCACCATGCGAACCTTGATTCTGGTTTGTCAAAGTTAAAATGGGATTAGGGTTTCGGTTATGATATATCCCAGCGCTGGTTTCGAACGTGGATAGTTTTTAATATTGGGCTAGGTTTTCACATTCGCTGTTTATGGGATTAGGTACATGAAGAAGTCGTTGAAAATAAATTATGGGCATTTTACGGTAGTAGAATGTTGAATGTTGGAATGTAGCGGCTGCTTTGACGAGGGATTTTTTCTGTTAGATTTTGATCGGAAATCAAGTAATACTTGAAATTATCAGTCTCATCTGTGCTAATCGGGGTTTGATGATCCATCGTATCTAGTAATTTATTTTTTGTTTTTTATTTTCTGGGAAATCAGCCACCAGGTGATAATGAAGTTTCTTTCCTTAGAATTTCAGGATACCTTACGTTGGTTGGATGACAGTGGAATACCACTTGGACCATGACTTCGAGTATGTTGGCTGGAGAACGAAAGTACACATTCCTTTCATTGACAAGATTCTTGTTTAATTTGGCGGAAATTAAACTAGCGCAAACTCGTAATTTGTTGTAAATATAATTCAAGATAGGTGTGCTCGGAAAACTTAGATACGGTGTCGTAACGTGATATTATTAACCTCACGAGTGGGCTAACACTTATTGGACCGGCTATAATCATTATTTTATTGACAACAACCAGTTAAACATGTTGGAATCCAGTTTTTTATACGTTTTTACTGGACATTGGCATATTTCATAATGCTGGAATAAGAAATTGCCTTATGCTGAGTTGTCTGCGTAGATGGGCTACTGCAAGAAAGGGTGGCATGACTGTATTGGGGAAAGTTACTGTTCCCAAACCGTTGAACCTACCAAGCCAGAGGTACTTGTTCCCAGGATTTTTTTCGTTGTGCATCCTCTCCCTCATTATTGTAGTTTATACTATCTTTCTTTTACTTCCAACAGTCATGAACCACTTGTGGATTTTCTTTCTGACTTTTAGTTATGAAATTAATTGAAGGTCCGAAAATCATGGGATGGATCCCAATGTTGCGATCGTTCCCAAGTGAGTGATGAATAGTTCATTTCTCTCTTAGAATGCGCACATAATAATTCAATTAATGCTCCGAGTTTCTTTCCACTCAGTTAACTTACTCTTTCATCGCCTATTCAGGGGTACGCTTAGTTGGGGGAGCCGTGGTTATTCCTCAAGTTCAGATGCTAAGAATTCATCAGTGTCATTAAATGCTGATGGAGGTGTGGTTTCACCAAGACACCGTCCTTCATCGGGTGGTGGAACTCGACCATCAACTGCTGGTAGTGATCTAAATCATGAACCTTCCGGCGCTTGGGGTTCAAATCCTAGACCTTCATCCGCTGCTGGAGCATATCCATCGAATGAGTCAGCATTATCATCTCGTCCCAGAAGTGCAGAAACCAGGCCTAATAGCTCGCAGTTATCAAGATTTGCTGAGCCTGACCATGTTGTAAAAAACTCATCAGCTTGGGGTCCTGATATCACGCCAGAAAGATTAGTAAGATTTAGCGTTTGCCACTTCTAATAAAACTTATAGATTTTCTTTCTTCAGACTTGCATCAATGGTGGCAGTTTCATTATGATTTGTGACTTATCTTTTCTATTTCATGATCTAAAGCCATGCATCTTGATTCTATGTTGAGCATGTAATTATGATAGCACTATGGCCTTTATTTGTTAACTAGAGTTAACTTGGCAGGGTTTAAAACAAAATGGGTTTTCTCTCAACTCTGGGGATTTTCCTACCCTTGGTGCTGACAGGGTGGATTCTACGAAAAATATTGAATATGAAGGTGACTGGCACTTTTGCTAGTAGTTGCTGTTTATATTTCAATTTTGCCAAGTAAATAACATGATTTATTGAGTTGCACTATACTAGACATTCATTCCTAGTGTCAAGCACACATAGCATGTTGAATGCGGTGAGTCACCTTCATCAGAACGAGACGATACCAATTGGGTATCTTTGATCTCTTTTTGTTCACAAACTTTAGTATATGATACTGATTGTCCTTCGGTGGCGGTAAATTGACCACATGCCGCACGGAGTGTATTTAAATGCTAATGCTTTTAGTAACTTCCTTTTCTTGTTCTTACACGTTGTTGTTGCCCGCCTCATGTCTATGAGTAACCGACAACCTTATCTTCTCCAAGTCTTTTTATATATTGGTATATGGATATTTGGAGTGCTGACCTTTGACCAGCATGTATCAATAGACCATAGCCGGCCTACCTCTGCTTCTGGAACATCTGTTCAGCCAGAAAAGGATCCCAAATCAGATACAGGTGTGGCGTTGTATTTGATTATTGCTAGGATCATCTCAGTTGATGTGAAAAGATTTTTATCGTTCTTTTTCGATCCAGATATTAAACGAGGAAGTTTTGGATCTTGGAGAATGGAAGAATTGCAAGGTGCTCATGATAGCTTTCATCCCAACATGGATAAATGGAAGGTTGATCCAACACACTATCATCATGCCAATGTTCCCCCTCAGCATTTTGACGCATGGTATGGACCGCCCATGAATGTACCCGATGTTCCTTGGGATCAAGGCCATCCACGAGCTCCTCACTTTAGGCCTCCGCTTGGGCCAAACGGCTTTCCAGTGGAACCATTTCCATATTACCGTCCCCAAATTCCACCACCGCATCTAGTTGGTGGTGCTCCACGAGGTCCTCCCCCGCAAAACGGAGATTCGTACAGGCCAAATGTTCATCATGCATATGCACGTCCCAATATGCCATATAGACCTGGTTTTTATCATGGGCCTCGTGGACCAAGGCCTTTCGACGGTTATTGTGGACCGCCCATGGCCTACTGCAATGCTGAACAAGATATTCCATACATGGGTGTGGGAGCAGGCCACCACTCTGCTTATGATGTTTATCCAAGAGCAGGTGCTCCCAATCTTGGTAATTTACATGGTCGACCTAAGGGTCACTATGGGAATATGTTGACTGAAACTGATGATTTGGAAGACTCTCACCGCGAAAAAAGGGTTCAACTGAGACATGAGCGTGGGGATCAGAAGATGGTTGGAGAAAATTGGGAGGAAAAATCAGAACCTGTTATTCTTAATCGTAGAAAAGATTACTTTCCACCCATGGGGATCAATGAAATGGGAATTTCTGAGCGTACAAAAGAAGATGCCTTTTACAATAGGGGTGTACCTGGTGAAAACTTGGAGGGCGTTGCTGAGCATAGAACGCGCGCTGCAGAGAATACAAGACCCAACTCATTCAAAGTTTTGGGCAAGATGAGAACGGTTAAAGATGGTGGGAGCAATAAAACAGAGAAAGTGGCTTCTTTTCCTACAGAGATGTCTCAAGTACATCGTGATGGGGTTACTGATTCGTCAATTCCTGCTGGAACCAAAGATTCGGCTCTAATGAGTCGGGTTTCTGATGTCAGAGATGATGAGTCGCCCTTGAGGGATAATATTAAAGAACAGAATAATAGATCTCATGTTGAAGATCAGATAATTGATGATGAATGTATTAATGAAGTCAGTATTAATGCTTTTGAATCTTTAAAAAAGGCTCCTATCTTTGGTGATGCTCCTGTTTCTTATGAATCGGTGCAGCCAGTGGGTGCTGGTCCTAGGTCTGATGAAAATCTAATTTTTTTTTTCTGCCATGTTTTAAATATTTGGATTGTGTTGAGTAACTGTCGAATTAATCTCTACAGGAGATTGGGACGTGATGGGCATGGTGGAGAAAGTTATCGTGGTAAAGGAAAACTCAATAGCCATGGCACCGGTGGATGGCGAAGGAAAGGTCCTCATACTGGCTGTTCGCCTAGTATTACGTCTAGTACTGATTTTATTATGGCTAATAATCCATCTGGTCATAATGTTACTGTTGAGGTATTTGAGTCAAATACTCTAATATCTAATACCGAAGGCGACGTCAATGATTCACGTGACGACTCGGTCATCGTCCAGGTGTGGTTTGTTACTGCAGTTATTGATTCTGTTTTCTGGTAATAATCTTTTTGTCTAACATTATTCCCAATCAATCAGCGTGTGAAGATGGGAGAACTAACGAAACGTGCCTTGCAACGGCAGAAGGAAGAGGAAGCGAGGGCAAGGGAGCAGAAGGCTAAGGCTTTTGCTAAATTGGAAGAATTAAATCGCCGAACACTAGCTGGACATCATAAGCCTGGGGATGCTCTTCCCATTACCCAGAATCAGGGAGAACAATCTGAATCAGAGACGATTGAGGACAAGATTTCAGAATCTAGCCAAAATATTGCATATCACTCTGATGCTACTCATGGGAAGAGAAATACGAATCGGCCCGTTGAATCTGTGGAAGACTCTCAAAACCTATCTTCGGTGATTCTTAAGACAGACCTGTCAGTGTCAGCATCAGAGGCATCAAAGGATCATATCCTTATAGGTACTATTGATTGACACAGAGGATTCGGTGTCATTGATATTACATTGCCCAAGGGTCCTCTTGGTGAAACTAGAGTAAAAGAGCACGCGCCCGATACTTCCAATGCTCTAATGCAGCCAACTGAGCCACAAAGAAAGAAGGTTAGTCAAAGTAAACCCAGAAATAAAATGGATTTTGCCTCCACAAGAACATTGTCTCCGGCTAAGAATGAGAAAATTTTGGGCGAGAAAAAGGAGTCTGGTAGTTCTACTTCCAATTTTGATAGCTCTGTTCAAATGGGAATGCCCATTCGAAAAATATCTTCACCACCCAGCAAAGATTCGGTCGGCAGAGCAACCAACCATTGGAGGAATCAGCAGTCTCGCAAACTGCCCAAAGGCCCCCAAGCTAATAGATCAACGGAGAAGCACCACGGTAATGATATTGTCGTGTGGGCTCCAGTGCGGACACATACCAACAAGGCGGAGGATGGTGTTGTAGCTGATAGAGTGTCTTATGAGGAATCAACAAATAAGACTACGGTTGATGTTAAACTTGAAAATACGTTGGAGGGAAAGAGGGCCGATATGGAGAGATATGTTGCAAAAGCTGTTGTTGAGGCTGAAAATCCACATTCTAAAGATGGTTTTGCCGAGACTTTGGAGTCAGATGGGGGAAGGTATAACAAGCATAAAAAAGAGCATGAAGTGCCCAAGCAATGGATCACAGCTGACTCATCATCATATAAAAGGGGTGATGGGCATTTGATGGGGCCTTACAAGGACGTTGACCTATCCAAGGAGCAAAATGAATCTAGGAACGGTGAGAATCTTTCAAGAAACAGTGAAGAGGCCCGCACGTCTGGTGGGACCACAGCTGTGTCAAGCAAACATACCCTTGGAAAAGATCAGGGAATGGGCAGGAGAAAAACACAACTTCGTAGGGGTTCGAGGGCCATGGGTTATAATACTAGTTCAGAGAATATATCTACCATTGAGGTTGAAGGAGCGGTTGATGGTAATCGAACAGAGAGAACTATTTCTTCTTCAATAGAGATTCAAGAAACAGCAGAGCGATCCCATTCCCACTGGAAACCCAAGCCTAACTTTGCCAGCAGAACGTCTGGGAGTGAGAAGTATCCTCTTGAGGCGGCCAAGGCACATAAAGTTCATAAACATGACAAGGAGATTGACAGGATGAGTAAAACACACCAAGTAGAAATGGTGCAACGCGAAACAGATGAACGATCTATTGATCCCAACAAAGAAGAGAAGCCATTAGATCAATCGAAATCGACTCCTTTCACGCCGAGTAGCCAAGATTCAACCGACGCTGGTGGTACAACAGACCATAGGCTCATGCATGATGGTTCATCAAGATTTAACAAGCAAAGAAGCCAAAACAACCGTTCCTTTAGGGGGCATGAGTTTAGGGCTCATAATCAGAGGCAAAATAATACTCATTATGAATACCAACCTGTCGATCCAAGCAGAAGCACTGAGCCAAGAAGGCATGAGAATCCACCAGCAGAAGGGGCGGAGAGTCTCGATCGTAAGTATCATCAGAATAGAGGCCAAAGCCACCCAAAGCATGGAGGCAACTACTACAGGCATCAGAGTCGTGTGGACGCTGGTCATGACTGATTTGGTCAAGGTTGGTCCTTTGCCAAGAAAGCTTTTTTTTTTTCCCATGAAGATTCAGGAGAAAGCCATTCATACTATTCTCCATTTTTTACTTTAGTATGACTCCAAAGTTTTTTCTTTTTTTTTTTTTTTTGCAGGGGATTGAAATGGCACCGCGCTCGATCTCGATCCCTTTAGTTAGTGTTTAAAGCTCTGTTTTTAACTTTGGTTCTGTGGATTGTCATTGCATTTTGAACCCTCTGGGGTTGATTAGATATCATATGGGATGGATATTTAGAAAGAATGCAATGTTATTATTATTGTGATTGTTGAACTTGCCCCCATTCAATCATATTTTTTAATATCATCGTGCATTGCATCTCTATTTTCATTGCTGCGGCTACAATATAGCATTGCAATATGGACAATACATGATAATGGTTTTAGAGCATATGATCAATTATCCATGATTTGTCGAAAATTCGACGGTGTTTGGTTACTTTTCAAGTGGATAGGAAAGAAAAGGTTTGCAAAACATCTCAATTTTTTTTTGTTAGTGTGGGTCTTGGCGTGCCTCTTAAAAATAGGCTTTTTCGGTTTTCATAAATTTATTCTAAATTGGTGTATCTTAATTCCTGGGCCTGCTCATTAGTAAATGGGCTTTCCACAAATTCATATAAAAACTGCAAGTCATAATTATTGGGCCGGCCCATTAGTAAATGGGCTTTTTACAAATTTATATTGATAAGCTTGATATGAATGGTTCAAGAGGATCTCATCCACTGCCAAGTGCCACGTATGTTATGTAATTTTTGACCTCTCATCTCATCGAAAGACATTTCAAAGCACCAATAGCAAACCCTAGAAAAACTGGAATCAAATCTCAAAAGCCTCGATCCTATTTTGAAGTGATAATGTTACGACAGCTGAAGAACAGAGCGCTAATTTCCCAAGCTGTGCGGTTACCTGCCCAGCGGCGTTTGTACCACGAGAGAGTGGTGGACCATTACAACAATCCCAGGAATGTTGGGTCTTTCGACAAGGACGATCCGAATGTAGGCACCGGACTCGTAGGTGCGCCGGCGTGCGGCGATGTTATGAAGTTGCAGATTAAGGTCGACGATGAGAGTGGGAACATTGTGGATGCTTGTTTCAAGACCTTTGGGTGTGGCTCTGCGATTGCCTCGTCCTCTGTTGGTACGTGACTGGATTCGCCTAATTTGCAGCATTTTTTTTGAATTGTTCTCTTTTTTTAATCAGAAATTTTTTGATTGCCTTTGCTGAAGTTTGATTTTTTCGATTTTGATTTTGATTTGGATCGCTGGATTGTCGTAAGGTAGAGGGGTGAGATAATTCTAGGCTGCTGCTGTTGCCTATCAAAGAATTGTTCGGTGATTGTTTGAATTGTTTATGATCTTTTGATGAAGATATGATCTTGTAATACTCGTCGCCTGGCCTTCATTTTCAGCAACTGAATGGGTCAAAGGGAAACAAATGGAGGAAGTCCTCTCTATCAAGAATACGTAAGTTGTTATAATTCTTTCTTAGCACTCATTTACTTAGCTACCCATTTGATACAGTTTATCCTCGAGGAATATCAAGTAAATCTGGAAATTCAATGCATTAACGTTTAGAATTTCGAATATCATCTTGGTCCTATGGTTTTCTGTGCTTCGATGTTCACTAACCTCCATCGTATTGCAGAGAGATCGCAAAACATCTTTCTCTTCCACCCGTGAAACTACATTGCAGCATGCTTGCCGAGGATGCAATTAAGGCTGCTGTGAGAGATTACGAGTCCAAGCGTGCAAAATCGAAAGAGACCGAAGATACTGCACATTTAGAGAAGGCTGCTGATGCTTAAATACACTTCTCGGGCTGTATCTCTCTTTATCTTGCTTGATAAATACTAACTAATCATCCCAAGATGTATAAGATTTGATTTCCAAAAGGAGTTTGATGTCTTATCTTTTACTGTAATGGTGTTTCATCTTGCAAGATTGTTTATATACGATTGGAGAAGTTCATCTTTTGCCCATCTATAAACTGATCTGTTAAATAGCATACATACTACAAATGAATCCGTAATTCGAACACATAAAGAAAAACAATGAGTTGGGTGAGGGGTTAAATGAATGAATGAACGAATGAAATCAGTTGGTTTATAGATTCTGCTTTTCTGCTAAACTGCTAGCAAAATCTCTGTAGTTCGACGAACATGACGCTGATGTCATCAGTCGAGCCCCTCGAAGCAGAAAGATCGACGAGCTTCTTACAAGCCAGTAGTGGCTGAGGCTTATCCACGTTGACGCACAAACGACGCGCCATGTCTACTGCTTCTTGGTTACTAACCTGCAAAAGCAAACCAAGATCTTGTCTGAATATTACCAGACATATTTAAGGTTTGTTTCTGTCTAGTTTCGAGGATTAGTACCTTATCCCACAGCCCGTCAGAAGCAAGGAGAAGAAACTCATGGTCGTTTTCGAGCCTAAGTATTTTGGTCTCGGGCTCAGCAACGACCCATTGTTTAAGGTATTGATCGCCAATACTCCTCGAGACAGCCAAAGAACCTAAGACTCTCCAAACCCCATTTCGACACTCCACAAAACCGCCCTAAAACAGCATAGATCATCATTAAAAAAATCACATCTTTATGTCTTAAGAGTGCCATGAGAATGTATACAACAATCTGCTCACCATGTTCTCTACTCTAATCCTTTCGTCTTCCCTAGATGGGCGGTGATCAGAAGAGAGTGCTTCGGCGACCCCACTCCTGCTAGACACTGCACGACAATCGCCTGCGTTTGAAATTACGATATTGCCCTCCGTTATGAGGGCTGTGACGCAGCAAGTTCCTCCTCGATGGTCCGTCTTCAAGAACTGTGAATCTGTGGTCAAGTAAGCGCCTTTTACGGTTAGTTCGGTCTCTTCTTTGCTTTTGACGATGTTTTTTTCTCGGTTTTCGAGTGCTTTCATGATGTTCTTGTCCAAGTTTTGGGATGCGAATTCAGCTGCTTTTGGACCTCCATGGCCGTCGTATATGCCAAAGATCGCCTGAAAATGAAGTAAATGAAAGAATTTATTACCACCGAAAAAGAAAAACCCTTTTAATGAAAGTCTAAGTACTTTTATTACCTTGTTCGAATCCCCGTGAAACCCTACAACAGCTGAATACCTATCTTCGATCGAATTCCTTCTCCTCCCTTTCTTACAGCAAACGGCGTACCCATCTCCCTCCACCGCCACCTCCTCTTCTTCCTCGGCGACCGCCGCCGTCGTCTTATCCTGGACGAACGCCGCCGGAATAACGAGCCTCGGCGGCCTTTTCTTCCTCTTCAGCGACGGATCCGGCGACGGCGCGTTGCGCGAGGACAGGGATATGGCGAGCCCGCTGGGCATATGCAGCCGAAAAAGCCTCGGAGAAGACGGTGGCGTTTTGGGGGACGGTATAGACGATGAAGACGACGGCGAAAACACCGGCGAGCTTGAGATCGCAGCAGCGACTTTGCAGCTAGACATCGGTTCTTTGATTCTGGATATTTACTTTCTCTGATTGATTTAATTTGATTTTGAACAGAAGAGAAGCGGCGAGTGCTGTAATTATGGTTCTGTAGTATAACGTTCGAAATTTTTGTCAGAAGGCTCTCTTTTGTTTAATAATATTATTATATGTATAGAATGAGATGTTTCCAAGTATATAGTAAGTAGTGTTTTTCTAGCTGTTGGTGAATTTTCAGTCAAATCCGTGTGTCAATGAACCGTGTGAAGTTATTTCAACTTTTTTCTTTTTTCCTAAATAACCCCATACTTGATTCCAAAATATTACAACCCAAAATTGAAAAAAAAAAAAAAACAATGGAATGGTGAGATGGCGACACCATAGCTGTTTTCTCAAAGTAATAACACGAACAGTTTTGCATAGAAACAATTCTATCTTACAATCTTATCGACACTAAAGCATTACACAGTTTTGTGCCTTGCAAGAAGAATCACAACACATTATTAACTACGGCTGTTCTTTTCCTCAATGCCAGACTTGGAAAACCTTAGCCTGAGAACTTGAAGAACGTCTTCGATCTTCACGCCTTTCAGAGCAAGCAATACCATCGAATGGTAAAGAACATCGGCCATTTCTGAAGCTGTCCTCGACTGATCCTCGTCTTCTTCCATTGTTAACGCATAATTCGTCAGCCTCCTCTCTGCATTCGAGAAGAAGGTAATTCAAATTTGTTCGACAAACTAACATGGGATGTATGTTCATATGTCAGGCAAATGAGACCTGATCTTTGAGCACAGAAGCTTTTGATCGAGCAACAAGCGCTTTGTCCAAGAAGGTTTGCCCTCTGCCTTGTCTGATACTATTTCTTCTTTTCTTTTCAGAATTGTAGACTCCAACGAGTACAGAGTTGTTTCGGCAAGTTTGATATCATCCACCTGGAGATCAATCATAGGTCAACATCATTGGCAAAGTCTGATAAAATAAATGGAATTACTACCTTGGACTCCCTTATGACATCATCGATAGACGTGTAGTAGCAAGTCTCAGCTCCAGTGTGACAAGTCGGTCCATCAGGCTTCCCCAAATATATGATCTGTGAGGCAAACCGTACGATAGATCTTTCAAATGAAATAGAAAAAAAAAAACATCATATCCCAAAACTTATCATCAAACTTACAGAATCACGATCGCAATCTAGAAATATGTCGCAAATGTTTATGAAGTTCATAGAGGTTTCCCCTTTCGTCCACAGAGTCGACCTTGACCTGCTATAGAAAGTTGCCTTTCTTGAGGAAATGGTCTTCGAAAGGGCTTCTTTGTTGACAAATCCTTGCATGAGTATAGCCCCCGTATCTACGTTTTGAGCTATTGCCACTGCCAAGCCCTTTTCGTCCCACTTGACACTATCCAACAATGAATCAACCTATGCATTAATCTAGTTAGACGGTAACGGAAACAAATGCAGCATGGAATTCTTGCGAGGAAACAAGAAAGCATATTTAGAACGCAACGAAGGTGATGGTACTATTATGATACCTTGGCTTGTATTCGAAAAGGCGGATCTGAAGTTTTAAGACAAGCATATATAGGAGAAAACTTGCTGACACCCCCAGTTGATGATGCCAAAAGATGGCAATTCGTACGAATCTTGGGGAGGTAACAGTTAGTGTAGGGAACTGCCATTGGTTTCAAAATTATTACCTGCAAAGGAACGAGGATGAGAAGTTCACCAGCAATTTCAGCACGTGGAAATTTTACATAAATTCAACAAAGATTACTCACTGCAAAGAGTTTATGTCTAGAGATTCATGTTCTTACTGAAGTATGTAAACATCAACAACTTAAGACAAAGAACATACGAAAAGATAGGACAGCACTCAGCCGCACAAGATTCCATAGGACTGGAGTTAGTGTCGGACCCTCAATTCTTGTAATTTAGTTGGACAGAAACTTAAAATCAAAGCAATTGGAAAGCTAGCAACTTCACAGCCCACAAAGCCATTAAACCCCTCGATTCATTTTTTTTTTTCCCTCTTGTACTCAAGAAAACCAGCAAATGCAGCAGAGAATGACAAGCAGCTCAGCTCAATCAAGATTTTGAAACAGACAACGTTTTCGCAAGCTAGTCAACCCTCAAACAGTAAAAGATTGAATGTTCGAAGACAAGAATTCACCTACCGAAGAAATGTAGCTCTAATGTTGGAGGTAATTGATGGCCCACTGCGAAATTTAGGGTTTTGCTTTTGTCGCCTGAAGAAACGGAGAGCAAAATAAATCAGAAACTATAAAGAAATCATAAATGAACACATTGACCCAACAAAAGGTCCAATAATATGCTATTGGGCCAACAATAAAGCCCAATTAATGGGCCAAGTTCTAGGGATCTATCAACACTTCTTTCTCATTAATCGAAATAATTATTATTAGTTTAAGTTATTATTACTATTATCATGAACATTTCTTTCTCCGAAAGCAAAGGCAAAAGACGAGATTCGTTACATAAATGGAATTCGGGTAATTACCAAATCCAAGTTAAATACGTTACAACACCACAATAAATAAATAAAGAGTACAAGATAAGTCCCAAAGCCGACATAATAAAAAGAGACTGGGACGACATCGTATCGTATCACACGATATGCATTGCTAGTTGCTTAGGGCCCAAGAGATTATTAACATTATTACAACCAACAATTTGTCATTTATTAGCATTCAATTCAGTTTGAGCCTTGAGGAAAAGCCAGCTTTTATCCTACTATTCAAAACAAATATGTCTTCTTTCAACACCTTCCGCAAGTAAAGAATATAATGTCAAAGGGTATAACCGTCATTTGACCACCTAGCTTGTACATATACACGCAAATAGAATAAGATTTAGTACTTGACCCAAATTGCAAGGCAGCTTTTCTGACCACCTTAAACTATAAAATACCATCAAACTCCATTGAAAACAGTCTGCTCTCTTTCTCTATCTCAATAAACACCGCCCACCAAAAGAGGCATCTTCTCAAGGGGGAAAAAAAAGGAAAACTAAAGGCGGTGTTTTTATCCATCATTTTTCATGGTTCTTTATTTAGACCAAGAAAATCTTGAGCTGATTCTTATGAGCAGCTATCCTATCTATCTTTGAATCGTTTTCTTACACCTTCGTTTTCGTTTACGAGTTTAGTGTTGGTTGAGCTCGAGCAAGATGAGCTTTTGAGCTGTGGTGGTGTTTTTGTTTCTTCCTTCTTCGTCTTCTTTATCAGCTTTAGGTATCTGATTCTTTGAACATATGCATCTTTACTTTCTTTCTCTTTGTTGACCAATGTTCTTCAATTTTCCATTTCTTCATCCCTTTTCTTTCTATTTTTGCAGAGGTTGTCGTTATTCAATTGATTTTTGAAGGGTTGTTCTGAGGATCGAAAAGCGTCGATGTCGATGTTCCGAAAAGTTTGACCTTTCCTATACAGTCAAGAAAATCTCACTTTCTTCCTCCCCAAGAAGCTTCTAACTCTTACCCCCCAAAGAAAGTCAAAATTCAATTACATGGAGAGCAAGCAACAGCTTGGTCAAATCCTGTCCGTTGATCCCATGGAGCTGAAGCAAACCCCATTCGACGATCTAACTTCAGCTTCTTCTTCTGCTGCTGACGTCGACGACGGCGACTCATCTTATCCGTCTGATTGCGAGAGCGGGATTTCAGGCCCAGAAAATCACGGCCGTCAAAATCCTCTCCCAGCTGCTACCAACGGCTTGATCGGAGTCGGCCAAGGCGAGAGGATTTACCAGGCGATCGAAAGGAGTTTCGTTTCGAGCCTAAGTTCTTGTGGGCTCAACGCTAGGTTGGAGAGCGTCCATAGAAACGACCTTTCTATCGCAATGAGCCGCGCAAAGTTTCAATCTTTTTGCCTCTATTCGAAGGCCACCGAAGAAGCATGCGGGGGAAGCGCAAATTTGAAGTACGCTTGGTATGGCGCTTCTAAGGATGAGATAAATACCGTTCTTTCCCATGGCTTTGGCCTTCCTCTGAACAGTGGAGCGTATGGAGAAGGTCTTTATCTATCCCCAGCTGATTATCCAATTGAAAGGTACCAATATTTTAGTTGTTGTCCTCTTTTTTTTACTGTTGCTTAAAACAAATCATAATTTTGTCAATTATTACAGTGTCCAATCAGCAGTTGGCGACGAAAACGGTCTAAAGCATGTGTTACTTTGCCGTGTAATAATGGGGCGAATGGAGCCCTTGTCGCCCGATTCCAGACAGTGCAATCCCAGTTCTGAAGAATTCGATTCGGGCGTTGATAGTTTGGCGCATCCTAAGAAGTACGTCGTGTGGGCGTCGAGGATGAACACACATGTATGGCCCGAGTTTGTAGTCAGCTTTAAGGCTTCTTCCGCCACCGACTGCAAAGGTGAGTTATTTTTCTTCCAATTACAATCTTTGCGTTGTTTTTTCACGTAAAAGCTGGGTTATTACAATCGTATCTATCATCTCCTGCAGATTTCCAGCGCGTGCCAGCGCAGGATCTTCCGAAGTCTGATTGGATGCCTTTTCCCAATCTGATTAAAGTGTTGTCGAGGGTTCTTACCAGCCGATGCGATAGAGCTGATCAGCAAGCATCACAGCGACTTCAAGGTAAGTGAATTGATGTCAGAATCTTAACGAATTCGTTATTTCGTTTTGACTTTGTTCGTTACCGTTGGTGAGGGTTCGTTTTTCTTTCCTCTTTTGACGCTGTGTTCTGTTTTATTACCAGAAAAGGAAGATTGCGAGAAACGAAATGATTGGGCAGGTGAGGAGCATCGCGGGAGATAACTTGCTGTCGGCCATCATCAAAGCATACAGAGGAAAGGTTAGGACTTTCGCCATCTCCTTTGCCTTTCTTATCCTTAACAAAATTAACGCAATTACTTCGTTTTTGCAGATCCATGCGAAGAATGGCAGCTTCAAAGCAGCTCGCAAGAACTGCGCGGAGACAAGCAAGTGATGACTGTTTCCTCAGATTAATGAACTTTCATGACATTTATGATCTTCCCTTGTTGTTTATTCTGTGTTTTTTCAGTTTAGAACTCCATTAGTGTTAGAAGTTGGTAGCTATCAGCATACAGATTTGTCCATGCATACACATTTGACTTTAACGAAGGTTTAATCACTTCAATTGTTTAGATGGGATGATCAAAATTCAAACGAGAGACGAACAACAGTAATCTTCTAGAAAGAAATCCGTTACTGTTCGATTCAATGATAGAATTCCAAGAATGTTTGGTACAAATACATCAACAGAAACGATTGACAGCCTCTTATTACAACTCTTCCATAACCTCTGTTTGATAGATAGCTTCAGGAAAAAAAAAAATAAATTAGCGTAATATATGCTGTGTAGTAAATAATGGTATGACTAGTGGATCAAAATCTATCATTTTTCTCTTCATCTAAAGGCAACAGTGAGTAGCTCGTCCCACGTCGTAATCTTTTCTCGAACCTTACCTTTCGAATCTCCGAGCCTTCTCTCTTCCTCGTCAATCTTCTCCCACGACTCAAAGGGTACATATCTGACGTTCCTTTCGTCTAGTAATTGAAGTAACCCCTCTTTGCCGGGCTTTTCTGGGCTAGAACTTAGTATCCCTTTATCGACATCTTCTGATATGCATGCAACCTTAACAGAAACATTTGTGTTGACTTGGAATGTAATAAATACAACATAAACAAACCAATTTTTAGATGCTAGTTTCTATATAGAGGCTTACAGTTTCTTCTGCACAGTAGAGATTCGTTGCGATAATCCCAGTGGGACCCCTCTTCAGCCATCCGCAGACGTATAATTCCCTTTTCGTATTGGTCGTTATCTTGACACATAACACGACCTCCAATATTTGGAACGATGCCTATGGAAGAGAGCGAAATATTTGATTGAATTAGCATGTCTTTCATTAGAAGAAGCGATGGAAACGATAAATTAATCTCGAATTTAAGCATGGAAATGTACTTTCGCTAACAACCTTTGTAGTCGTCGAAGGGCAAACCATCAACTGCAACTGATTTATAACCAATGCTCTTCATTAGTAGCCTGCAAGGACAAGTATTCAACTTATTACCATCCAAAGGCTTGACTTGACATTTCAGTTCAACTTACCCTGGTGAAATGGAAGTCGAATAGAAAGAATCCCAATTTATTACGGTTTTAATGCAAAGGTTCAAACCGTTTTTTTTTTAAATATTGAAATAAAGACTTGCCCGGATGTTATGTCCTCATAAAATCCCGTACCAACCGCGATTTGCTTTCCCGATTCACCGTCTTCTATGAGAAAACGAAAATAATAAATGAGATTAACCGAGCAAGAAAGTCAACTGTGAGGTTCTACCGAAGGTAAATTTGACCTTGTTTTACTGCCTTCTATTCGAAAGTTTTACACAAACAATTAGCTTAAGAGTTTTGAATTCGTTAGTTAGGTGCGAATTACCTTTAAGGGAAGTCTTCTCAAGGCGAACGCCGCCAAGACGAGATTTTCCATCGCCTGACTCGAGAAACTTCTCAGGTCTGTGGAAGAATACAAAGTGAAGTTCCCTTTGACCTTCAAAATGAACGTTTCCTGAAGAAGCAGCTGCTGCTTTAGAGAGTAGCTCATGAATTCGCCTTCTGATTCTGCTATTCTTCATTTCTATCTTCCCACAAGCAAAAACATGAAGATAAAGTTGAACATTGCTGCAATATAGTGATAAAAAGAAAAAAAAGCAGCCATGATCTTGAAATGTGTTACCTCATCAGCTGGTGTAGTGATTAGATCAGCTTGTTGGATATTAATGGCCAAATTCTTGACCCCTGTAACAAGTTCATACATTACAGTGAAATATTTTAAAATGTAGGAAAATCAACTTCGATTCATAAATTAGGTGAACTTAACAAAGAACTTCAGACAAGCATATATGGAGGAATTATTACCCAGAAGTTCTCTTAATTCTTTCGCGGTACATGCTGCTTGTACTGGTCCACGCCTTCCCACTAAATAAACCTTCCTAAAATTGGGCCGAGTTATTACGCACGAAATTATGTTCCTCAAAAATTTTTTGAAAACAAGAGAATTCAGGAAAAAATGAAAGGAACCTTATAGAGCTCTCTTCCAAAGAAGCCAAGGCATGAGAGGCAATATCTGTTTTCGCCAACTCTGCTGTCGGACGTAGGAGGATTCGAGCAACATCAAGAGCGACATTACCCTTAAGTACAAATTATTGCAGATTAGTAATAATTCTTGAGCTTGAAAGCAAATACTTTGGTGTATATTTTATCAATCATAAGATCATCGAAGATGAATACATCACTTCATTCGCTTAGCTGAGGCATCATATATATTACCTGCCCGAGAATAACGGCGGTGTCCGAGCTTTTCAGATCGGGATTAAGGTTGCTATAATCGGGATGCCCATTATACCACCAAACGAACTCCCTCGCTGCATATATGCCAGGCAAATCCTAAAAAACGTAAGAAACAAATGATAATAAGTACAATCAATGTAAGAAACAAGTGATAATAAGTATGATTGGTACAAACCTCCCTGGGAATTCCAAAAGATCGGTCACTTTCAGAACCGTAAGCAAGCACCACCTGACATAGGGCACGTTTTCAAAGGGAAAAAGAAAACAAGGGGCTATTTTGATTGGAAGTATATGCTTTTTTTTATGGAGTCGTATTATAACAGTCTTACTGCGCTATACAACTGGCGTAGCTCAGACAAGCTTACGGAGGATCCAAGGGAAACATTACCCAAGAAGGAACAGCGCTCGTTTTTGGCAACTCGAGTAAACTGATTGATCACTATCTGCAGCAACGTTTCTGAAAAAATCACTCGATAGGATAATAATGGTAGTGATGAAAGATGAAGGGCAGGCTGATATGTTAATACATCATTATCAAGAGAGGCAATACATAACATTCTACGAAGACGTTAGCAAACAATTCTTGAGGTCAAATACGTTCAATTATTTAGTGTAGCACCACTGAATACGAAAATTGTATAAACTCGTGAATCATAGTAAACATGAAGCTTCACAAGCACACTTCTTACATGGATTTCTCAAGTAATTAAGAAATAATCTAACCTTTGTCTCAGGATGATCAGGTGCAACGCCAGACCTAACCAAGCCAAAGGGCGTTGGGAGTCGATCGATTATATCAACTTCGACTCCTTTATGCGTCTTCAAGATCTATAAATAGTCAGGAAAACAATTCCATTGGAAACAAAAGAAAGCGAGAGAGAAAAAGATACGAAGCAGCCAAATAATACTCAAAACTAATAAAGATTGGAACTATACGAAGAACCAACATAGTAAGAATAAACTCTAACTCAATATCTGCGTATACCTTCTCAGCTGTGTAGAATCCAGCAGGTCCGCTGCCAACAACACATACTCGTAAAGGAGCTGAGGAAAGCGTGCTAAAGCTCCTCGAAATCCACGTTAATTTTCCGGAGTAAGCCATTGCTCGCATGAGTTAAGCACTCACAATAACAAATTCGGGTTTCTCTTTCTCTATGAACATTCTTTCTGGGTTGAACAAAACATAGTCAAGGCTTTGAAAAGTCATTTTGGGCTTCAATATTCAAATACAATCAACTGGGCATAGCCCAGTTACATTTATTTTCTTTTTTTTTTAAACAATAGCTTGCCATATCATATAAGAACGGTACAAATGGACTAGCTAAAGTGCATATAACCCCCTCATAGTTTCACCGAAATGCACATAAATCTCCGTGATTTTTTTATTGTACGGTACCTACTACCTCGTGGTTTAACTAATGTTGCACCGTACCCCCGGGCAGCAGTTTTTGCTCGAAATTGAAATGCGCGCGCTTTTACTGCATGTGAGTTAAAGCTTGGACCATATTAAGTTAAATGAACAAAAGAACCACAATTATTCTTTAGCTCATTCTTCTCTTGATTCATGCCCACCTTCTTTTCAAATGATAACCCCCGGCCCTCTCTAGAATAAAAATTGATTCCCGGGGGTTATCATTTGAAAAGGATGTGATAATTGAGGTTATTCTGTTCCTTTAACAGTAAATAATATAGTCATTTGAGCGCGTGTAAGAGCGCGTGTAATCCAAATTTCAGGCAAAAGCTGCTGCCCGGGATTTTCATTTGAAAAGAAGGTAAATAGCTCGGATTATTCTATTCATTTTACAGTAAATAATATGGTCCAAGCTTAACCTACATGCAGTAAGAGCGAGTGAAATCCAATTTCGAGCAAAACCTGCTGCTCGAGTGGTACGGTGCAATATTAGTTAAACCACGAGGGAGTACCGTACAATAAAAAAACCACAGGGATTTTATGTGCATTTTGACGAAACCACGAGTGGGTTATATGCATTTTAGCCAATGAACTAAAGAGCTCACGGAGCCCTCGGGTCAATGTATAATTGCGGGTGGCAAAATACACCTCATAGGATAACAGACTCCTAAAAAGGAGGCAAAGTTCCCGCGTGGGGAAAAATAAAGCCGAAAGAAAAGCACGATTTTAAAAATACAACAAGAAGAATTAAAGAACGTACTATAGATCTCCATATCATTTGCTATCAAAAGACGCACAACTGTCAAATACAAGCACAACTCAACTAGAAACCCTAATAAAAACAAGTCACAGAACGGACAAAAAACACAACATCAGGTACCAAAACATTGCAAGTAGGACATACATCAAACGAGATATCTAATATGAAATAACGAACGAAAAAAAAAAAGAAAGAAAGCAAACACCAGAGACAACACAGCGAGAAAAATCCATCCGAAAAATGCAAAATAGAAAAACTTAGGAGCAAGAGGTCACGTAGGACTGGTGTTGGCGTTCCAGTGTGAATTCTTCCAGCGCTGCTTTGTCCTTGCTTTCTTTATAAAAAATTTATTCTCTTGGGGAAAAAAAATGTGATTTGTTGATGTATGAAGTCATCTGAGCCATGTGATTGTTTGGGAAGTCCCACCTCATTTACATTACAGTGCCAAGGAAAGGTTTTTCTAACATAAACGACTCCCATCTCGTCATATAATTCGAGCGTAGTTTGTTTCAGATAACAGCAACACAAATATCTATTATTCAACTTCCTCGTGATGAATCATGAAACAGAAGGGGAGGAGAGGAGACAGATTATTTTACCGTTACCTTATTAAAGGGCAAACCCTAGCTTAATGTAATGGCTAATGACACAGTTTCTTTCCAATGCACGCCACAAACAAAGGAACTAACTAACTAGCAACACCAATGTTGTCACTTCGAACTTCTAAGCTCTTTTCTCTACATAAGAACCAGAAAGCCCAGAGGTCCCAAGTATGGGAACCTGAGTAAAGATTCGTAAGAAGAAAAGCACATTACAGAACGAACAAGAAGCAATTGGAACAGAAATACCTTTCTTTCATCACCATATGTCATTGAAAACCATGCAACAAATGGTATGCTTTTGTATCTATCATTTTTTCGTGGAGGCGTTTGTTATATTACATACAGTTCATTGAAATACACCCAAAAAAATGGTACCTTTCCCCAATCAGAGCTAAGGCCGCCACACCTCATCTTGAGGTATATCATCTTCGAGCCCAACTCTGTCTCCACTTTCTTCTTCAAGTAGTTCTCCTCAGGCCCAAATGCATCAAGATATGCATTGTATCTGTCGAAGATTGTCTTCATAGCCTTCACGTGATCCTTTGGAAGTGGTTTTACATCCTTAAAAAGAAAACACAATTGAAAATCTTGAGAAATAGAAAAACAGACAAACTCGTAACAATTCCAAAATTGTGTCGCACTACCTCCCCGCTCATCCCAACGAGATCGTCCATTTCCATCTTTAAAGACATGATGATGTCGCCGAACTCCTCGACTGCCTCTGCTGCCCTGAAAACATTCTTCAGAACTTCTTGGGCTTTTTTGTCCTCAGCGTTTTTGGATAATGAGTTCTTTACGTCTTCGACGACCGCAGGAGGCAGCTCATCCCAGTTTGTGGCCATCAAGTCCATGAACGCACGTTTGATCTCTTGGTCCTTTATTTCAGGCATATGAGAGACGCCCTCGCTGAAATAACGTGCACCGCCGAGGTGCATTGGAGCACGATGCGAGTAACCTATTGAAGGAATGTTATAAATGCTAGTGAAATCCAAATGAATTATGTTAACAAACATAAATACAACCACAGCTCAAACGGCCAACCTAAGTAAACATTGTTTCAGTCAGACAAAGGTAAAGAAGATGCTTCATCCCAGCAGGAACACATGCAAGGATTTGGGCACTGGAGCAAAAAATAATTGGAAGTCGCCTGGGATTTCCTACAACTTCAGTACACATATTGATGCAGTATTCAATTGCTTAAATGGTGACCATTTTGATGCTGAAAGCGTATCACTACTTAAAATTTAACGAAATATAATCCCATTTTCCAAGCAAAATCCCAAACCTAAACCAGTCCCTCATCCACAATAGGACGGGTATGCTGCTATTCAGCACACAGAGTACAAAACGCCCATACGATTCAACACCACAGAGTTTTATTTTATCAAATTTAAAGGCACGCGATCTATAAACAAACCTTTGCAGGAAGTTAGAGGTTCGATATATAAACTCATAGCACGAAAGCAAAACGAAAGTCAATTACTTCGGTTGGGAGAGAGCGCGGGAAACGATCGCGAATCGAAATGGAGGCGGCGGACTTGGTGACTGACTGCGGCGGCTGCCGATGAGGAGAGATTGCGAGATCCTCGATGAATCGATCGATGGAGCGATCTCATCAGCGTCAACTTCGCCATTCTGTATGTCCTTTCTTCTTAGCTCAAAACCTGAGAGGTAATAGAGACAGAGCCGATGACTGCTTTGGTCCGAGGATTTATTCTGCACTATAATAACGCCTTTACTTCTCTATATTGAGGACGGGTAATAACGTCATTACTTCTCTAAATTTACAAAGCCAGCATCTCAGAAAAATTTTTATATTACCCATTTGACTGTATGTACCATTTTTTCCATCTTTACCTACTTTTTTATATGTGTATTACACACTGTTGTAAAACTCGGGCTAGGCGGCCCTGCCCGAGGCGCTTTTCGGCTAGGCGGCTGATTAATCGGTTCCACCGATTAATCGGCCTATGCGGACGATTAGGCGGACTCAATTTTTTTTTAATTTTTTTTTGAAAAAAAAAAAATTAAAAACAAATTTTTTTTTTTGCAAAATTAATTATAAATACAAAAAAATTATTAGTATTGACATTATTTATTTAAAAAGAAAAGTTTGATATAGCTTTAGGTTGGTATATTAACCTATAAATAAAATTTAAGTTAAGGACCAAAGATAGTTTGAATTTAGGAATAAGGACCCTGTCAGAAAAAGTTTAGTTTTAAGGACCTGTTTTTGAAGTTTGCATAGTGTTAAGGACCCTGTGACGAAAATACCCCTGTAAAATATGAATGAGAAGTGGTATCCAGCGCCACTGTTGTGTTATCAAATCGCAGTGAAGTGATACATGTGAACAGTGAAGTGGTACTGTAGACCCATGAAGTGGTACGGGTGAACAGTGAAGTGGTACTGTAGACCCATGAAGTGGTACTGGTGAACAGTGAAGTGGTACTGTAGACCCATGAAGTGGTACGGGTGAACATTGAAGTGGTACAAACATTTGTTGACCCATGGAGAGCTACTGTTGACCATAGAAGAACTGGTACGGGAGACCCATGAAGTGGTATTGTTGACGCAGAGAAGTGGTACAACAGTTTGTAGACCCATGAAGTGGTATTGTTGAACGGAGAAGTGTTACAGAAAAACTCTTATGTGTTTCTTGTGCAAATATTTACCGATTTCTGCAGAAACACTAAAGAATTCTTCTGTACCACTTCTCCGTTCAACAATACCACTTCATGGGTCTACAAACTGCTGTACCACTTCTCTGCGTCAACAGTACCACTTCATGGGTCTCCCGTACCAGTTCTTCTCTGGTCAACAGTAGCTCTCCATGGGTCAACAAATGTTTGTACCACTTCACTGTTCACCCGTACCACTTCATGGGTCTACAGTACCACTTCACTGTTCACCCGTACCACTTCATGGGTCTACAGTACCACTTCACTGTTCACCCGTACCACTTCATGCTTTTATGGTAACACTTCCTTATTTCTGGATAACACTTTCTAGTAATTCATGAAGTGTTACCACTTCATGCTTTTCTGGTACCACTTCCTTATTTCTGGATACCACTTCATGCTTTTCTGGTACCGTCGTGTGTTTGGAAGAGCTGATGGCAAATCTGTGTAATTTCCGCAACAAGCAGGGGCAAATGCGTCCTTTTTCACGCAGTTGGTCCTTAACTTTAAGTCCAAACTTGAAAATAGGTCCTTATCTCTAATGTGAAACTTATTGGGTCCTTAACCCTAACGAAAACATTCCAATTGGGCCTGAAACTTAGTTATCTCTAAAATTTATAAAAAATTGGTATATCGACTAATTTCCGCCTAGAAACCGCCTAGGCGTTAGGCCCCCCTCGGGCGCCCTGCTAGCGCCTAGCGAGTTTTACAACATTGGTATTACATACCACGTCACACGTTTATATTTCTAACATGGATACTGACTTGTAAATTTCTGCAATGGATAGTGACTCGATGATTTGTAAATTTTCTGACATGGATGCATGGGCAATAAACTAAGTTTCCCAAAACAGCAATGATAAAACAATTAGTGGTTCCAAGACTAATTAATCATTATTATGATAAAAAAAATAGCAATAACATGAGCAGATCTGTCTCTATCTATACAATATCATTTCTCGTGTTAGTTCAAAAATGTTACAGAGAAGAGCATAAGAAAAGTGACAAAAAGTATGGCGTTCCATAAATAGTGAAAGGAATGCAACAAATCAGATACTTTTCTTGCTGATAGCAGTAAGATCAACACTAGACTCGTGTTCCAACTCTTTCAGATATCTAACGTAAGCAGAATCATAAGCAGCAGCCTTTTGAAGGTACTTCATCGCCTCATCCTTGCGATCCATGTTCACCAACACACTATACAATCCAATATAAACCAAACCTTTGCTATATATACTAAGAAGTTCCAATCAATATAATTAAAAATATCATCGTTTTTAATACTATCTGTTGCCAACAAACCTTGAAAGAACGAGTAAAAGATCGTAGTAGTGAGCCTTGGCCTTCGGGTCACGAGGTTCTTCCAACCGAGCAATTCTTTCGAGGTGAACAAGGCCATCACCAAGTTTTTCCTGCACATTTCCCCCCAAGAGTAATAATACATAAAAAAAAATAAAAAAAAATCGAAGTTTTTCATTCGAAAGCAATATAAATATTCGGCCATTTTATGAAAAAAGGTTCATTTGTTTTGTACTCACTCGGCGAACGTTGGCAATGCCAGCCCAAAGAGACGATAGTATCAGTAAATCAACTTGTTCGGGCTCTAATGGCTGATCAATAGCAGTAAGCTGGGCGGACATAAGAAAGATGTATTTCAGTCAATTTGGCTAAGAGAAAACTCTATCCAAGAAAATGTCTCCAAGTTATATTGAGAACAAAAACCTTTGAAACGGCGCTCTCTAAAAGCTCGGTGGCATCTTCTAACTTTTGTTGCTGTAACAATTCTTGGCCCATCATAAGCAAAGCTCTGGGATGCGATGGATCCTTTTGCAGAGCAATTCTACATTACAGTTTTTGGCAGGAATATGAGGAGAAAGTTAACAATATTGCAAAAAAGAAATATATTCGTTATATAAACTACAAATGCAAATAAGCTTCCCAAGGCATCATCTATCCACATATCTGTATGCTATATCATATTCTAACAAGTCTAGCACGATGACTATTTTTACCTAAGTAGATTTGTTGCAGTTTCTGTGCGTCCATCGCTTAAGGCCTTGATAGACAACTGTAGAGTCGATTGCAGATAGATTAGAACCCATCATTTTGTCAAGGGGTGTTGCAAATCAAGCATACTCACAGAAACCAAATCTCCAGTTGGTAGGCTTCGAGCGGAGATACGTTTATTCTTTGTAGATATGATAACGTCTGCTATCCCTTTCCCGCCACTTTCTTGGGTTTCAAAATGGACGTTCTTACTAGAAAGCCCTAAATAGTCGAGTACAGTGGGATTGCTAAGACATATTTGCTGAAATTCAAGTGGGTGGAAAAAAAAGGAACACATTAGAAGCCTTAAAGATGTCATGGGCTCCGAGGGAGAGGAAGTGCTTGTCATTTACTTTAAAAAATGAACAATACTAGTGCTAGCTAACCTGTACCAGGGTCAACGAACTATTCGTAAGCCAGTACACCAAGCTTCCCTGAAAGAGAATTTTACGTAGGAAGTGATTCACAGAAATAACTACAAGTTTGAATAACCGATACAAACCACAACTAGATAATGATCGATGATAATGCTCAAACAATACCAGAGGAAGACTGAAAGTAGCAAACAAAATAGGCAGTGTCAGAAGGTGCAAATAGAGCTTGTACCCCTGGAAAGCAACAAAAGAACCACTTTATCCGTAAGAAAATATACTTTCAGCTATAGGATCAGAGAACTACAATAAATCGATAACAATGCAACACTGCGGCTTTAGTGGAGCAGCAATTGTCAAAGTTCAGTAAAAACTCACCTTTGCTACTAGTCCCAAGGAGCCAGGGGAATTTTCTAGCGAGGACTTGAACGACAACTGTTAAAGGCAGAAACGAAACATCAACCACAAATTGTTTACTAAAAATAGATCGATCAACATATTTGCTTTTGAGTGTTTTACATAGTCAAGAACTAAGAAGTTAAACCTTAAAAGAAAAAAGAAAAGCAAGTGTCCACAGTTAGTGTAAACAAACTAAAAACATCAGAAGGATCGGATCAATGCTAAATAACAGGGTCCTTATACCTGGACATTAACGTAATGCAATCCGGCAATAAAAAGAGGAAATATAGGCCCTAATAAACCATGTGGATATACAGTCAAGTCTTGGAACCATAAAGCGCCCCCCTGGAAAAATGTTGCAGAGAACCATTATTTTACATGCAAAAAAATGGGTTCATACTAAGAAAAGACAATGACCTTAAGTTAACAATTGCATCACGTATCATATTCGTAGCATCGTAAAAGTTTCACATAAACTGCTAAATCTGAAAATCACAGCTTTTTGAGACTAGCAAACTTAGCCTGCTTTTAACGTTGTAAAAAGCGCCAGTACAAACGATATGCAAATAGCATGTAGAATAAACGGAATCTCACAGAATCAAAACCAGAGTGATGCTCCAATGACATTGTCCTAACAGTCAATACACAGAGAAAAAAGCAGGGGACCTGCGAAATTACCACAACACCCACCGATTAACAAATAACAATGAAGATCCACATCTTATACTTACATATATATATATATATATATATATACATAGATATAGATATCAAAGATAAATAGAAGTTTATAATTGAGGCTAGTATGAAACTGGCAAGCATTTAAACCACCAGAAATGTCTTTATAGATACAGGTACTCGAGCGTGTCTTTGGTAAGCATTCCCTAACTTTCTTTGCTCTGTGAAAATCATAACTACTCTCTTTTCTCGGCATATGAAATAAAAATATCTTATAATAGAATTCCCGTAGAATTTTGTTGCATATATAATGTTTGCCTCCGAGTAGCTAAATCCAATCATATAGTGCGGAGAAATATGACCTGAACAGCAAACGATGCAAGGATCCAAAGATGTGAAGGACAGCCAAGAACTTTCTTCATCTTCAGGAAAGTGGAAAATTGGTCTATGAAACTTCTTCCTGATAGAGGGGGTGGAAATGGTGGCGGTACTATTAAAAAATGCACAAAACAGAACAGTTATTAAATATCATTATAACAGTTCACTATCCCATGATACTAAATAACTGTAATGACAATTCCATCCAAGAATGAAAGCAGCATTCAACGTATATGTAGAACCATACTACCTTATCTACATCTATCCTATACCATCTAATCAATTACGATGACTATGACATGCACACAGCTGAACATGTTCCATTCCTTACAATAACATGTTGCTCCATCATCAAATTGTTGGATATGGTGAATCTCTATCGCAAACGCCTTAGAACCTGACAACTTAGTTCCCTAAAACTTATACTTAAAAACTGCATCTTCCTTCAACTAATTAGCAAGCAATTAATCAAATACCTAATTGCTTGCTAATTTTAACTTGGAACTTTTTCAGGTAAACATCAAGTCAGTTTACTAATTAGAGCATAAAGGCAAAATACTCACATTTGTGCACCAACTCCCCGATCCTTTTCAATTTACGGCGTTGTATTACAACCAAAGGAAATATCGCCAATCTTATTACCAAAGCGGATGAAGCAATAACGAACCACCTGCATGGAGATGGAGTCAGCAGATGAAACACAAGAAGGTTTTTCATCAGCAAAGATTCAAACTTGAGCCTTTTATCAAAGGGTTCATAATCATAAAGCAGTGAAATTTAGTAAAAAAATTAACATTCTTTGCTAAAAGCTCAATCAAAAGGAATGCAGTAATATAAGGCACAAACACGATGCAAACGCCGGCGACCTTCAACCTGAGTATCACTTTGTCTAGAAAAAAATGAGAGAGCAAAAACACTGAACAAATGCTGATTCTAAAATTCGAGAAGACGAAAAATGTCTTTAAATTACCAGGGCAAGCCGCTGTGATCGTGATAAAAATCGAGCATCGAAGTAAGAACCCTCGTTGGCAAACTCGACTCATTTGGATCCAAGAAGTCACCTTGTGTTGAAAATTTGCGAGAAAGCCAAAAGCAGCTGTTCGGCGAAAGCATTGAATTGATCCCACGATTACAACCATCATGGTAGCTGATGATTGCGGATTGAGAAGCATAAAGTGACCTAGGAGAAGACGAAGCCATGTAAGGAGCATCAGCCAAGACATGTAACGAACGGATCCGTGATGCAGGCCGCGAACGGCGGAGCAGTGACGCCGTCAAATTTCGCATTCTTCTTCTGAGGTCGGCGGCAGCTAGGTCACGCCCGGCGGCGGGGTATGATAATCTTCCTGTTCGGGTCGTGTCGGGCCGGGCCGGGCCGATTTTGCAAGCCCAGTGTTTTTTCGGGGCAAAATAAACAGCAGGCACGAGACGACGATTCGATACAGGATCTAATTGAAGCAACAAAATATGAAAGGGGCTCAATTGCGTACAGTTTGATGGGCTCGATTGACCTTGCGAAAAAGATGGTGGGCCAATTGGAAATGACGATGATCATGTTCTTGACTTGATATCATATCTCTCTTTCTACAATGACATACGACTCCATGGTGTGTGAAATTTAGAGCTTCGCACTTTGAGATATTTCTCCCTCAAACATCACAAGCAAACAAATTCCATCAACTAGATATGATTTGATCACACTCGTAATAGTTATACATTACTCGTTTTCGAACAATTTTCGAGCAAGTAGCTCGAACGAGCAAAGCTAAGGCATGAATCAGTTTCCGTCGAGTAATATTTGATCATAACAATAGCTACATTTCTCGAACAGTCAAGCTTAGAGATGAATTCAATTTTACATCACTTGGAAGATATGATCGATGATCATCTCATCAGTCAGTCTTCCGCAGTTCGGGACAATTCTCGAGCACTCTATGACGATTAATAAGCCGCCTTTTTCATCCATGTCCAAACCTGGGATTCATCCACATTAAACACTGATTAGGTAATTAGATAAGAAGTACTCACTGTCTGGGCAATTAGATGAGAATTATTATACAGACATGCTAAGCAGATTCCGATTAATAGACGGGCAGTGATTGATCAATTTCAGAAACATACAAAAACTAATCTTATGGTAAGAAGAAAGTGATTCAACTTCAGCACTGTAATAATTTTGATGAAAGAGCATAAGGAAAGAAGCCATAGAATTCACTTGGAAGGAACAAGTAAATAGCTCTCAATCAGGCAAGACAAAAAAAGCTTCACCTTCTTGCCAATATTAGCTAGCAGGCGTAAACATCTCCTCCTTGTAACATTTTCCGCAACCTTCTTCACTGCCCACCACTTGAAATCGATGAGATCATAGAGGATATCCAATAGCATGTAATAAAGAATCGTTAGGACGGAAAACAGAATCACAGATGCAACTTTTTATCACTAGAGAGCATCAAATAAGAACAGAAGCCTGGCCACTCATTCATCAGTTCAGATAAAGAAGCAGAATCACCAAACAAAAAGGGCAGCAGTCATAGAGACGAAGCCACAGATCCTCTGTTTTGGACAGGACAAGAAAAGAAACACAACAATCAAAGTTAGCTGCTTTCCTTAAACTATGGTAGTCAAACAAAGCCCAACATTCATTCCTGCAACAACCGATCGTTATAAACAAATGGAATTCGACGCTTTCCACAAATCTGCAAGCACAAAATTAACAGCTGTTGAAGTCAAACTCCCCGGCTAGAAGCATAATGATTGGTGATTGAACAGATAAAAATCGAATCCGAGGAGGTGCCTATTTCGAAGAAAACCCTAGCCTTGAAATTGAGATCTAAGGTAAGGTGACGCAAACAATTTGGCGGAAATAGTAAAGATTCTTGTGACTAATTACTAAAAAATTCAACTAGGGTTTTCACGAAGGCCAACTTTTGTTAATTAGATGCCATCGTCCTACAATTTATCTCACTCAAGTCAAAGGAGAATCACAGGCCTGACAAACAATCGGTATTAAGCCGACCATGTTTCTGACTGTCTTTCTCGTACCCATCTAAAAATTAGGTCCGAAAGTCGATCAGTTCGTCAGACTTGAAATTCTCCCTCGATTCACCGTGAAAGAATGGCGGTTGAGAAAATAAGAGAACACTCCATGGAACGATTTGCACGTTCAATGCATTGTGCAATAATATATAAATATATAATAGTAATATATTTAATTTAACATACCTAGATAATATAATAGAATCGAAACAATCTTACACATCACTATTCATTTAACCGAAGTGACAATTTTGCCCCTCATTTATAATTTTTTAGATCTTTTCTTCTCCAATTCAACCTGAAAACACATGGGTCGCCCCAACGTTCTCAGACCATATTTTCATTTTATTATGTGCAAGCATCCATTTGTTAGCTCTCAGGCCTTAATTGCTCGAGAAATGTACGTGTTTCCGACAATCAAACACCCGGTACGTGAAAGATACTACAAATAACCTACGAAGGGTATTACAACAGAGAAATTTAGGCACTACAAATAACTACCCATTTGTATTTCACACATCCATGAATTATTACCACAGACTAGAGTTCGCGTATTTTGGATGCCGATCGAATTATTTTTGGGTCCCTGACTACGTGACTATAGTCATATTTACTATTTTGATCATTTGATATCGAAATTGGCGGTTTAACATCTACCACCAAGGATTATCACATTAATACGCCAACTTTCTTTCTTCTTGAATGACACTAGTGACAACATGTTACTACATAGTCATATTTTTTCATATATTGGAAGTTTATGTGCCACGTGTTTCATTTTTATTATGTGCAAGCATTCATTTGTTGGCTCTCAGACCTTAATTTCTCGAGAATGTACGTGTTTTCGACAATCAAACACCCGATACGTGAAAGATACTGCAAATAACCTACGAAGGGTACTACAACATAGAAACCTATGGTCTACAAATAATACTAGTTGGTATTGCAAACATCCATATATTGGTACCACAAATTAGAGTCCCCGTATTTGGGCGCCGATCGAATTATTTATGGGTCCCTGATTACGTTACCATAGTTATATTTACTATTACATCATCTGGTATCAAAATTGGCGGTTTAACATCTACCATCAAGGATTACCATGTTACTACACCAACTTTCTTTCTTCTTGAATGATACTAGTGGACAGTGGCAACATCTTATTACATAGTCTATATTTTCATAAGTTTATGTTCCGATATGTTTCAGTTTTATTACATGCAAGTATTTGTTGGCTCTCAGGCCTTAATTGCTCGAGAATGTACGTATTTTCGACAATCAAACACCTGGTACGTGAAATATACTACAAATAACCTATGAAGGGTATTACAATAGAGAATTTATGTTACTATAAATAACGACTCATTGATGCTGCAAACATCCATACATTGGTACCACAATTATGGGTTTTTTCGAATTATCCATCGGAAATGTACACAAATAAATAAAAGAATAATAATAGGCCGAACTAAAAATCCTCAACATTCTCCTTTCCCTACTCCTCAACTAAAAATTTCAACAACTCCATTATTTTTTCCGTGTTACATTGCCATTTCCCATCAAAAGGCATTCAACAATTGATGATGAAAGCTTACTATAGGGATCAACGGGTTGCCATAAATGGTGCAACCCCACCACCTAATGAAACTCTTGTGGTGAGAATATAACTTATATTCTCACCTAATCGAAGTTCTCCTCAATATTATAACACCTCAATAATGTCACAATTCTTGAAAAAGATTGTGACATCTTGGGCATGCCCAAGAAAGTGTAAGAAAAAGTTAGTCTTAAGAATTTTTTATGTTTCTCCGTCATCAAGGGCGTTTATTTCATCATCGTCTCTCTGGAAAGATTCGGATGACATCGTCATGTCATCTGGTGATTATTCCTTAATTTTCTTGAGCCGTTGTGTTTTTTCGACTACAGTGCTTGGGACAAAACCATAGAATCAAATGATGAATTTAAAGTACCATTAATTATGTAATGCGGTACCAAAACACATATACAAACAGTACCAATTCGTAGTTCCCAAAAACAACCAAGAGTGGTACCAAACCGTCACAAATGCAGTACCTTTACATCGAACAGGGAAATAAAATCTAATTAACCCCAAACGATAACAAAACCCCAAAAACAAAAATAAAACCCTTTTTTGTCATAAATCCCAGATTCGAGCCGTACTAAAAAGTTAAACGTTACTCGGCATGCAATCCTTGAAGCAATGCAACTATCGAAGCCCTAATCTTTACGTTAACCCAGGATGCCACAAAAAAATCAAAATATTAAAAAGGAAGCTTATGGTACGCTCGTTCATATGCTGCCACATTGAAGGTTACTCGTAACTCGAAGCTTGCTCGTTGAACGAAGGTGAAGCTGAGAATTGAAGCTCGGCCGTTCTCTTCTGTCGTTCTCTGTGATTTTTGAAAGCGAAAATTGACTAATCGGGGTGAAGCGACAGTGTTGACATTCAATTGGTTATGTAATATTTTGCATGGTATTTGTCCATTAGGTATGTATGTGATGTAAACGTTTGAAAGGGGAGTTTAATGACAAATATATACTACTAGGAGGGGAGTTAGTTGATGAATAGTTTGGGATATGTGGATTTATGTGTAGATTAGCCTAATTTAAATTTAATTGTAATTGGCTAAAATAGTAATTAATTATAACTAAATAAAGTAGTTGGTGTTTTTCTATTTTTTACTTACTTTTTTTTTGTTAAATTGACGGGACAAAAGGCAGTATATATTGACTCCTCACACTTAATAAGTAAAATAGATAAGGTAATGAGAGAATTGGTGACTACGCATTAGGGTACGTCCACTAACTATGAGCTCCAACGTGGGGCTATACGTAGATTATGGCGTGTGGCTTGGTAGTTGGTAGGGGTGCTTTAGAGTAACACAAGTCAAAATTAGTTGGGTTTTTTAGAGTATTACAAAGACTAATCAGATTTTATTTTAATTTAATAATTTTTCCTTCATTTTTCACCACAAAATACTTTTAATGCGGCGCCCCTAACTCCTACCGCCATTCTTAATACTAATTTATGTGACTGCATGTGATATAAGTGAAATCTATATACAAAAATGCGTACAAAATTTTTCCTTTTATATAAAGGAAACCCTTCGATACAATACAAAATATTTCTAGGACATATATACAAGGTAGAGTGCGCATGCGTGTTCAAAATAACCTATCGGCCCGCCACTCAGGTCGCATCCATGTACACACTGCCACCTCAAAAGTCCTCCGGAAGCTTCCAAAAATAGGCCTCGCCATCGTAAAATCACGTACCGTGATCCCGCGAACCTACAACACATAATTTATGGAATGAGCTTATAAAGCTCAGTAAGTGAAAGTCATGCATGCCGTGCACGTGTCCTAAATTCGCAAAGGCATCCGCGCCAATGCTTCCTAGACCTCATATTTTCCTTGTCTTGTCTTGTCATATAGGGCCCTCGGCTATCTTGCTATGCACCATCATGGAGCTCGAATCCACTAGGGATAAATAAATATAAGTGGCAATACCCACTCAAGGGAGGCTAACCCTAGGGCGCCTTTTCTGTCCCAAGGTGGTTTCATACGCCACGCGGACGCTCCACACTGGTAGCCTAATCTGAGGTAGTCGACACCAGAGGTACCCTCGGTGTCGCTTACTCCCTCAGCTCGCACCCTCCAGGTTTCACGACCCGCCATGAGGGCATTAGCCCTAAAATCATGTCTTGCCTTGTACATGTCATGTCATAACGGTAGCGCCATACGACGTCACCATGGTAGCATAGAAGAGCCGTGACTCAACTGTGAGTCGACATCAGACGCCCATATCGGCGAATCTTTATCGCTCTCAGGCGATCGTATATTATGCACGCTATCATATCATGCCTTTCGTTCTAACGTGCGTGCACATGCTCATGTCGTGAATATGCATGTCATGCCATAATATCATGTAATTAAATCATGCGTGTCATATAACGCAAATAATTCACGTAGAAAGTCACATAAAATCATAGAACACATAACATATAATTTTCATGCCCATATAGTTATGTGTTGTAAATGGGACTTCCACTTACCTGATATCCTTAGCTATTAGCTTATCAGTAAGTCGCTAATCTTCAAACCCTAGATATAGGAACATATAAAAATGAGGGTTTGTTAGTCTAATTATTATTTCACGGAATTGGCTTAATTTGAAAACCCTAGTTTCGACTTATATAAATTTCGAGGAAATTCTCAGTATGGATCTCGATATAAACTCGCCAAAATCCCAAAGTTAATATTAACATGAATTTCGATCTCGATATTACACTTCAATCTCGACACATTATATATATATTTTTCGAAATCAATACTAGGTTATATCTCGGTAAAGGTCTCTACACGTTGGAATTAACTCTCGGCATGAACTCAAATTAGACTAGTTAATACACAGACTTCGAATTTAATAACACACCAAGATCTCAAAGATTTCGATATGTATGCTTGGGAATATAAACAAGATGTCGAGACATATATGAATATTATACTTAAATGTCGAGAGGTTATTACAACAAAGTGTCGATATTACCATCAAATAGATGTCGAGCTGCATGTCCATATTATAGATAAAAATCTCGATACCAACATCATCTCGATATTATATACAACTTCGACATGAATTGTAACATAAATTTCGATATGTGTGTTATATATATATAAGATGTCGATACTAGACAATACAATACTTGAAATGAATGTCGACTTATCACTATAACATCTCGATATTATTCAAAGACTTCGATATGTCTCATATCAAGAAAGAACTCGAGATGTATGTTGGGGTTACATGCTAAAGTTATAACAAAATGTCGATATCTATACTATGCTTAATGGATTTCGATGTGGTAAAGCTCATGAGGTAAATCTCGATATAATATGTACTAAATTAATCTCGACATCTCACGATTGCCTCTTGAGTTTTAACATTATACAATTTCAAGGTACATCTCATACGTGAATGTCGAGCTTTACAACACATTATTTCGAGATTTAAAAGAGAACACAATTCGACATTTTAACAAAACCTTAGAACTAGATTTCGACATTTCTATATCCTTATCAAAGATATCGAATTTATTCCTATTGAACTTAACATAGCCTTGAGTTTCACAAGCTGGAAAATCTTATCATCATTCGAAATATTTTATAAAAATCATCTAACTATCAATCGAAACCCTAAAGTTGATATCTCATGATTATGATAACATATATATATACAATTATTATCAAAAGGGTTGCTCATATTTCGTAAAACATAATATCAGTGCTACACTACATCATGAATTTAGATATACAAATTGTGATAGAAACTCATACCTTTCCAAAACTCTGATTCGATCGTAGCTTATGTGAGTTCTCTTTTCTTCTAAATTTTCGTCTGAAGTATTTATTCTTGCTTAGGGCTTTCTCATTTGCTTACCTTATAGTGTCGATGGTTTGATAAGTATTAAACATGTTGAAAGGACATAAAGTAACGTGACTTTACTTCTCTTCTAAGTCATTAATATTTATCTTAAATAGTTGGGCTTTAAACTATGAATTAATAGGCCCAAATTGAATTCTAATTATATTTTCATTAATATTTGGAAATTAAAATCTTATACTTTAATTTCTTTTACTAGCTATTTTCTAAGTCCCAACACTACCTTCCCATTCGTACATGTCATGTTAACGTATAGCATGAAATCAGTTAAGCACATAAAAGTCACAACATATAACTCATGCAGTCATGTAAGCCATATAATATGTATGCATATTTATTGGCCGACTTACTTACGGGACTCGGGTATTACATCCTCCCCCCCTTAAAAGGGATTTCGCCCCCGAAATCAGGCAGGGAGAAATAGCTCAGGGTAGTGGTTTCTCATATCATCCTCTCGTTCCCACGTAGCTTCTTCCGTGGACTGATTTTGCCATAAAACCTTGACCAATGGAATTTCTTTATTCCGTAATCGTTTCGTGTCATGCATAAGGATTTCCACTGGCTTTTCCTCGTAGCTCAAATCTGGCTTAAGCTGTTGATGAAGATTATCGGTGTTCAGCACATGGCTTGGGTCTGCGACGTATTTTCGTAACGTCGATACATGAAAGACATCGTGCACTTGAGCTAATGAAGCTGGTAGTTCGAGTTGATATGCTACTTCACCAACTTTCTTGAGGACTCGAAACGGTCCTATGTACCTTGGACTTAACTTGCCCTTTTTCCCAAATCGTTTAACACCTTTCATCGGGGACACCTTCAAGAATACAAAGTCATCTACTTGGAATTCCAACGGTCTACGCTTTTTGTCCGCGTAGCTTTTCTGCCTACTCTGGGCCGTTTTCATTCTTTCTCGTATTTGGGCAATGGCTTCTGTCATTTCCTGTACTAGATCAGGGCCTAGTATTGCTCGCTCTCCAACTTCATCCCAATGGATTGGAGATCTACATTTGCGTCCATATAACGCTTCGTATGGAGCCATTCCGATTGTCGCATGGAAGCTGTTATTATATGAGAATTCGATCAACGGAAGATATCTGCTCCAATTCCCTTTAAAATCGAGCACACAGGCTCTTAGCATATCTTCCAACGTCTGAATTGTTCGTTCAGACTGCCCGTCTGTCTGAGGATGGTAGGCAGTACTGAATGATAGCTTGGTTCCCATGGCCTTTTGCAAACTCATCCAGAACTTGGATAAGAATCTCGAGTCACGATCGGAAACGATCGAAATTGGAACTCCGTGCAGCCGTACTATTTCTTGAATGTATAGTTCCGCGTATCGTTCCATTGAGAATGTTGAACTGATAGGCAGGAAGTGAGCGGACTTAGTCAATCGATCAACGATGACCCATATAGCGTCGTGGCCTTTTACAGTCTTAGGCAAGCCAACAACGAAGTCCATGGTAATGTGGTCCCACTTCCATTCAGGTACTGGCAGGGACTGCAAGGTTCCTGCCGGTCGTTGATGCTCTGCCTTGATTTGCTGACACGTTAAGCATTGGCTCACAAAAGTTGCGATTTCTCTTTTCATTCCTGGCCACCAGTAGTTGGCTCGTAGATCTCTGTACATCTTCGTTGCTCCTGGGTGAATAGAATAGACAGTGGTATGAGCTTCCATCATGACAGTCTTGCGAAGTTCGGGGTCGCTAGGAACATATAAACGTCTTTTGTAATATAAGCTCCCGTCGTCTCGTAGGGTGAAGTCTGAAGATCTTTGCTCCGTGGAAGTTTCTTTGATTTTCAAGTATAATTCATCATTCTCCTGGGCTTTCGTAATTTGTTCCATCAGTGTAGGTCGAAGTGTTAACGCCGCTAATCTCGCTTCGATTTCGCCCATTGGTATCACTTCTACTTCGAGTTTCTGTAACTCCGTATTCACAGTCTTGCGGCTTAGTGCATCAGCTACCACGTTCGCCTTTCCTGGGTGATAACTGATTACACAGTCGTAATCCTTAACCAATTCAAGCCATCGCCGTTGTCGCATGTTCAACTCCTTCTGGGTGAAAAAGTATTTCAGACTCTTGTGGTCTGTGAAAATTTCGCATCGCTCGCCGTATAAGTAGTGCCTCCAGATCTTGAGAGCGAATACTACAGCGGCAAGCTCTAGGTCGTGTGTTGGGTAGTTCTTCTCATAGTCCTTGAGTTGTCGTGAGGCATACGCTACGACATTTCCATTCTGCATTAGGACACACCCTAGGCCATTTTTAGACGCATCGCTGTAAACAGAAAATCCTCCAGTGCCTGTAGGAATAGTTAGCACTGGAGCCGTAGTGAGTCGTCGCTTAAGTTCCTGGAAACTTTGCTCGCAAGCGTTGTCCCATTGAAATGGAGTATTTTTCTTCGTTAGCTTCGTCAGGGTTGATGCGATTTTGGAGAAATCTTTGATGAACTTCCTATAATACCCAGCTAGTCCTAGAAAACTTCGTATTTCTGTCACATTCGTCGGTTGAGGCCAGTTGTTAATAGCCTCAATCTTGCTGGGATCAACAGAAATTCCAGCTTCTGAGATAACGTGTCCAAGAAATGCGACTTGATTAAGCCAGAATTCGCATTTCTTGAATTTTGCGTACAACTGCTTTTCTCGTAATATTTCTAATACCGTCCTCAGGTGTTGTTCATGCTCCTCCCTGGTCTTCGAATAGATAAGAATGTCGTCAATGAATACGATAACACACTTATCTAAGAATGACTTGAATACTCGGTTCATCAGGTCCATGAATGCTGCTGGCGCATTAGTCAACCCAAAAGGCATGACTAGGAATTCGTAGTGCCCATAACGGGTACTAAAAGCAGTCTTCGGAACATCCTCTTCTCGAATCTTTAATTGGTGATATCCTGACCTTAAGTCGATCTTCGAAAAGACGGTTGCGCCTTGTAATTGGTCGAACAAGTCGTCAATTCGAGGGAGGGGGTATTTATTCTTGATCGTAATCTTGTTCAGCTCCCGATAATCGATGCAGAGTCGCATCGATCCATCTTTCTTCTTAACGAATAAGACTGGTGCTCCCCAGGGTGAGAAACTCGGCTGAATGAACCCTTTTTGCAACAGTTCATCCAGTTGCTCCCTCAATTCCTTCAATTCTGCTGGAGCGAGTCGGTATGGTGCCTTAGAAATCGGTGCCGCTTCTGGCACTAGGTCAATCGTGAATTGAATCTCCCGATCCGGCGGAAGTCCGGGTAAGTCTTCAGGGAATACATCGGGAAAGTCTTGTACGACTGGGACTTCTTCTAATTTCGGAAGTAACCGTTCTTCGGATGATATCGCAAATACTAAATAAGCTTCACATCCTGTCTTGAGTAAACGATGGGCCTTCATTGCTGAAATCTTTGGAATCTTATTAGTCTTGCTAGTTCCCATGAATGTGAAGGGTTCGCCGTCTTCTAGATTAAAGGTCACTTGCTTACGATTACAGTCAATAACTGCTCCGTACTTCGATAACCAATCCATTCCGAGAATTACTTCATAGTCGTTCATTGGAATGACTATCAGATCAACGGGTAAGGTCCTATCGTTTACTATTACTGGGCTATCTCGTAAGATTTGGTTGGTTCTCGTAGAGGTACCGTGAGGTATGGTAACATTGTACTCATAGTTAACTAGGTTAGGTGTAACCCCGAGTCTCGCCACGTAATTAGTAGATGCAAATGAATGCGTGGCTCCTGAATCAACTAATATGCATGTCGGGGTTGAATGGATAAGGAGAGTACCTGCCACCACAGACGGATTGTTCTCCGCCTCTTCAGATGTCAGCGTGTAAACCCTAGCAGGTACCGTAGGTGGCCTAGTTTGAGCAGGGGCTTGACTTCCAGAGGCCACTTCCGGGCATGCCTTGGAAAAGTGGCCTGTCTTGCCACATTTATAACAAGTTGCGTTCTGAGAATAGCACACACCTAGATGTCGTCGTGTGCACCGGGGACATGGGGGTATGCTCATTGGTGGTCTTCCCTGATTAGGACTGAATGGTTGATTATGATTGAATGGTTGTGGAGGTCCGAGTCGATTCGGGAAGTTAGGTCTGACATTCCTAGGGTTAAAGGGCTTCTTTGGGTTGCCTCCATTCCATTTCGGCCCTTGAATAAACTTCCTCTTTGCTTCATGCGCGCGCATAATTCGGAGTTCGGCTTGCTCCGCCATCAACGCGCGTTCAGCCACCTGAGCATAGGTAGCTCCTTGGGATCCGGCCATATTCACATCTCTGTATAGCTCAGGTTTCAGGCCTTCCAGGAAACGTTCCACTTTCAATGCATCTGTGCTCACCATGTGAGCTGCGAATCGAGATAGTTGCTCAAACTTTCTGATATATTCTGCCACGGTCATCGGGCCCTGTCGTAGGTTGATGAATTCATTCATCCTTTGGGCTCGTACCGGGCGGTGAAATATTTACTCCTGAAGAGTTCCTTGAATCGATCCCATGTCATCGTAATAGGATCTTCGAAGGCGAGAATAGTATCCCACCAATGGCCCGCACTTCCTCTCAGCAGGAAGGCAGCACATAAGACCTTTTCTTCTTCAGGAATGCGGCTGTATTGAAACATACTTTCCAAAGTTCGAAGCCAATCTTCCGCCGCTGTAGGGTCAATGGCATCTTCAAACGTTGGGGGATTGAGTTTACGAAATCGCTCCCCAACAATTTCAACTCTTTCCGCCTGAGAGAGATTATTACTAGATTGTCCGCCCGCATTTCGCTGTTGCATCATTTCTTGGATTTGTGCGGATTGCTGGCGAACAAGTTCGGTAAGTTGAAGAATCGCTGTATCGCGATTATCGGTTGATGTTTCGGGCTCTTTACCTTTGCTAACACTTCCGCTGCCCTCACTTCTTGTTCTACCCATTCTTATCCTGATACCCTAATAGTCCCTATGGCCAATAAATTACGCACGTACAACATTCATAGAAACATAAAACTTACTAGCAAGGCCGCTTCCGTGCTTTTGAGTGTGTGTACATGGACAGTCTACAGAACTTGTAACCGAAAGCTCTGATACCACCTGCGGCGCCCCTAACTCCTACCGCCATTCTTAATACTAATTTATGTGACTGCATGTGATATAAGTGAAATCTATATACAAAAATGCGTACAAAATTTTTCCTTTTATATAAAGGAAACCCTTCGATACAATACAAAATATTTCTAGGACATATATACAAGGTAGAGTGCGCATGCGTGTTCAAAATAACCTATCGGCCCGCCACTCAGGTCGCATCCATGTACACACTGCCACCTCAAAAGTCCTCCGGAAGCTTCCAAAAATAGGCCTCGCCATCGTAAAATCACGTACCGTGATCCCGCGAACCTACAACACATAATTTATGGAATGAGCTTATAAAGCTCAGTAAGTGAAAGTCATGCATGCCGTGCACGTGTCCTAAATTCGCAAAGGCATCCGCGCCAATGCTTCCTAGACCTCATATTTTCCTTGTCTTGTCTTGTCATATAGGGCCCTCGGCTATCTTGCTATGCACCATCATGGAGCTCGAATCCACTAGGGATAAATAAATATAAGTGGCAATACCCACTCAAGGGAGGCTAACCCTAGGGCGCCTTTTCTGTCCCAAGGTGGTTTCATACGCCACGCGGACGCTCCACACTGGTAGCCTAATCTGAGGTAGTCGACACCAGAGGTACCCTCGGTGTCGCTTACTCCCTCAGCTCGCACCCTCCAGGTTTCACGACCCGCCATGAGGGCATTAGCCCTAAAATCATGTCTTGCCTTGTACATGTCATGTCATAACGGTAGCGCCATACGACGTCACCATGGTAGCATAGAAGAGCCGTGACTCAACTGTGAGTCGACATCAGACGCCCATATCGGCGAATCTTTATCGCTCTCAGGCGATCGTATATTATGCACGCTATCATATCATGCCTTTCGTTCTAACGTGCGTGCACATGCTCATGTCGTGAATATGCATGTCATGCCATAATATCATGTAATTAAATCATGCGTGTCATATAACGCAAATAATTCACGTAGAAAGTCACATAAAATCATAGAACACATAACATATAATTTTCATGCCCATATAGTTATGTGTTGTAAATGGGACTTCCACTTACCTGATATCCTTAGCTATTAGCTTATCAGTAAGTCGCTAATCTTCAAACCCTAGATATAGGAACATATAAAAATGAGGGTTTGTTAGTCTAATTATTATTTCACGGAATTGGCTTAATTTGAAAACCCTAGTTTCGACTTATATAAATTTCGAGGAAATTCTCAGTATGGATCTCGATATAAACTCGCCAAAATCCCAAAGTTAATATTAACATGAATTTCGATCTCGATATTACACTTCAATCTCGACACATTATATATATATTTTTCGAAATCAATACTAGGTTATATCTCGGTAAAGGTCTCTACACGTTGGAATTAACTCTCGGCATGAACTCAAATTAGACTAGTTAATACACAGACTTCGAATTTAATAACACACCAAGATCTCAAAGATTTCGATATGTATGCTTGGGAATATAAACAAGATGTCGAGACATATATGAATATTATACTTAAATGTCGAGAGGTTATTACAACAAAGTGTCGATATTACCATCAAATAGATGTCGAGCTGCATGTCCATATTATAGATAAAAATCTCGATACCAACATCATCTCGATATTATATACAACTTCGACATGAATTGTAACATAAATTTCGATATGTGTGTTATATATATATAAGATGTCGATACTAGACAATACAATACTTGAAATGAATGTCGACTTATCACTATAACATCTCGATATTATTCAAAGACTTCGATATGTCTCATATCAAGAAAGAACTCGAGATGTATGTTGGGGTTACATGCTAAAGTTATAACAAAATGTCGATATCTATACTATGCTTAATGGATTTCGATGTGGTAAAGCTCATGAGGTAAATCTCGATATAATATGTACTAAATTAATCTCGACATCTCACGATTGCCTCTTGAGTTTTAACATTATACAATTTCAAGGTACATCTCATACGTGAATGTCGAGCTTTACAACACATTATTTCGAGATTTAAAAGAGAACACAATTCGACATTTTAACCAAACCTTAGAACTAGATTTCGACATTTCTATATCCTTATCAAAGATATCGAATTTATTCCTATTGAACTTAACATAGCCTTGAGTTTCACAAGCTGGAAAATCTTATCATCATTCGAAATATTTTATAAAAATCATCTAACTATCAATCGAAACCCTAAAGTTGATATCTCATGATTATGATAACATATATATATACAATTATTATCAAAGGGTTGCTCATATTTCGTAAAACATAATATCAGTGCTACACTACATCATGAATTTAGATATACAAATTGTGATAGAAACTCATACCTTTCCAAAACTCTGATTCGATCGTAGCTTATGTGAGTTCTCTTTTCTTCTAAATTTTCGTCTGAAGTATTTATTCTTGCTTAGGGCTTTCTCATTTGCTTACCTTATAGTGTCGATGGTTTGATAAGTATTAAACATGTTGAAAGGACATAAAGTAACGTGACTTTACTTCTCTTCTAAGTCATTAATATTTATCTTAAATAGTTGGGCTTTAAACTATGAATTAATAGGCCCAAATTGAATTCTAATTATATTTTCATTAATATTTGGAAATTAAAATCTTATACTTTAATTTCTTTTACTAGCTATTTTCTAAGTCCCAACACTACCTTCCCATTCGTACATGTCATGTTAACGTATAGCATGAAATCAGTTAAGCACATAAAAGTCACAACATATAACTCATGCAGTCATGTAAGCCATATAATATGTATGCATATTTATTGGCCGACTTACTTACGGGACTCGGGTATTACATTTAAATTACAATGTTTTCATATTTATTATTTTAACTATTAATAAAATACTTACTAATAATTATATATTTCACCATGGTTCATTTTTTGTCTATAAAAAAAATAACTTGTATGGAAAAAATCCGGACGTGAATAAAAGGCAACACTTTCCACCACGCAATATTATTAATATTATTGCTATTATTATTATTTTGACTTGAAAATAAATATTAACACAAAGTAAAACAAAATGATAATCCTCAAAATATTTAAATAACCGTTATCTTACAAGAAAACAGACATTCGACGAAATTGGTGTTTATACTATATGATGCTCGGGTGTTAATGTCCAAACTTTTAAATGCATTGTTAGTTCATTAACTTTAAAAACTCGTTCTTTTTTTTTTTTCTTCTTTTACCCGTTTAAAAACTTGTAAACAAACTTGACTACTAATTTACAAGACATAAATATGCACGATTTGTTTTTCCCAAAATTCTTTTTACGCGATTTTCCCAAATTTTCTATTTACACGACTTTTTTAAACCTCTATTGATAGTAAGAACACCATCTCTTCATAAAAACATCATCTAAGGAAATTTGTTTCTTCAATTAGAAACACCGCCGCACAATGCATGTCAAATGACTCTGATTCATGGTTAATTTTTTCCAATATTTTTCATATGGCAATGCGATCACATATTACACTTATATGCGCAATATTGATACAATACAAAAGTTTCGAATCTCCTTTATCGAAAATATATGTCAGACATTCAAGTTGTTTGACAAACAACAACAAAGCTCGAAAGGTGGCATTTCAGTCGCAAAGAAGTAATTGTACACTATTTTCTTACAAGATCCCTGATTTTATAGGGCTCTGCGATTAATTAATAACAACTGATATTAGTTTAGTCTGCAATCATAGTACAGGGATTTGAACTAACACGCAATATTAAGGACAATTATAATCAAGAGATATGCGTGAGAATGAACGAACCCACGTCATTCTTGAACAAGATTAATAATCTAATCTAGAAAGATTATACACTATACGATCACGTGGCTAATCACGTGACCTCTCTGAAAATTTTCAAAGTGATTATAGTAAATATTTTCAGGCAGAGATACTACGGTCAAAGAAAAAACACACATCACATGATCCCACGAGCCTTGGATTCTCCACATAATTAGATTTGTATAATAAATGAGTTCATGACTTAAGACAAAGATGCTTTGTATATATCAACGAGGGGAAAGATATGATGATCTCCATATCTTATTCCTAATACAACGATATAAGTTTTTTCTTTTCAGACCAAAATGAAGCTTCATTTCAAGAGAGTACTATGTTTTCTTCTAACGTTGTTGTTAGTGATTATCATGCAATTGCAGTTTGCTTCTTCTTCTTCGTCTATTACGAAATCTGTCAAGGATTTGCATGCAAAGGAGAAGAAACCTTATTACAAGAACGTGAGATCGAGCTATCGAAAAATACCCCCGAGCAGATCGAATCCTACCCAGAACAAGTAGAATAATATTGTCGTCGTGTTCTTTTTTTTGGTATGTTTGTAGCATGATTTTGGTGGTAATTTGTCGTCTTTGTTGCGTATTATTTCAATAATATTTAGTGTAGACATGTGAATACATAAATGATCATATGTTCTTTTTTTTTTTTCGAAACGATAGCTTGCATTAATGACAAAAGATACAGAGCTAAATAGCCCAAGGGGTCTCACCGGTACATCGTCAACCGAGAAAACAAAGGCTCACTTAGGAGCAACATACAATCCCACAAGGGGAACAACACTACCACGTGGGGAGAAAATGGTCCACAAGGGACAAAAAACCGACAGAAAATAAAACTCATTATCAACAACCAAGAACTAAAGAACCTATAACAGAAAAAGGGATTAAGCTAATTCTACGATACTCTTCACTTTCACTTGGCGTTCGACGTCAGGATTTTATCTTCATCGGACTGAGAGCTCCACTAGGGAGAAAAAGGCTCCCGACCTCGGGTCGGGAAAGATGAGCTCCCACAACGGAGAGACTCAAGACAGTGGCGACGGCAGGCGATGGGGGTAAGTGACAAGCATGGCGGGCAGACCTGGGGGCGGCTACCCTTGGCGAGCCGGACGTCAAGGAGGGCGCGAGCCAGGCGGAGACGAAGGTGGGCGAGGCTGACGAAGGTGGAGACGCCGGCAAGAGAAAGTGGGGCGGAGGCGGTGAGGCGGCAAACGGGGTGGAGCGGAGCTCGGCGGCACCGACGGCAGGTGGTGGTCGGCGGGCGGCAAGGGCAGGTGGTGGGCGGCCGGGTAAAACGGGAGAAGCCATTTTTTTGTTTTTTTATTTAAATGCAAATAAAGAAAGAAAGAAAGAAAGAAAGGCGGCTCCCCCGACCTCCGTTAATGGAGGCGGGGGAGGAGGTAAGGCGGAAGGGGTGGGGTGTTTGTTGGAGGGGTGGTGGGGGTGGGAATGGGTGGGTGGCGGCTTGAAGGTGGAAGGAGGAAGGGGATTAGGGTTTTGGTTTTTTAGAGAGAAGGGAGAGAGAAGGGAGAGAGGTGAGAGAAGTTACACGTCATTTATAAATGATCATATGTTCGAGCTCACTTTTTATGTTTTTCTTTGACTTAGATTCATGTTATAGATTTTCATATAAGTCGTGAAGAGAGAGATCACAAGTCAAAGATGAATTGAACGAACACGTGAGGCTTTAGAAACGACAGTTCAATCTATCCTCAAATTGTTGTCCTTTTTTATTATTATTGTATTTTATTTTTCAAGGGATATGTGGAGGAGATATATTAAAATGAAAAAACAAGGGTTTGATTTAACTGCATTTTCTTACAATATTATCGACACTACACCATTGGCATGAGTATTAGTGTTCGCCCATGGAGCTTCTGATATAAAAAATTAGTTAGGAGGATGTTTGGAAACACTTTTGAAATCGATTTCTAATCCAAAAGTAATTTTTGAGAAGTAAAATACGTTTGGTAAAAAATATAAGATAGAATTGTAAATAATTTACTTATCTAAAAGGCCATTGAGAAAAACAACTTTTAATCACTTTTAAAACGACTTTTATGCCACTTTTTAAAAAAACGTTCTCACCAAAAACTAAAAAATAATAATTTATATTTATCTAAAAAAGGTTCATTTACCATATGCGCCAAAAGCGAAACCAAACTAGTCCTAAATATTCAATTTCACTTGGGCTTCTTAACTATAGTATCCTAAAGTTCATTTACCAGATGCACCAAAAGCGAAACCAAACTAGCCCTAAATGTTCAATTTCACTTAGCTTCTTAACTATAGTAGCTTACGTGCAACACTTGTGTAGGGAGATGCCTCACAAAAATTACAATTATGTAAGAAATAGATAGATGCATTGGAAAAAAGAGAGGTAATTGAGTAAACCTTTGTTTACATGATAGAATATGGTCGGAAAATTGATGTTCTTGAATAGATTAATTTATTGTTAAAAGAATTTAATAGTGGAAGATTGTGATACTATAGTATACAAAGCATATATCATCAGTATATCTCTGCACTCTACACTACACCTCCGAGACGACGAAACGCAGCGTTTTGTCCGAACCTTAATAGGTTAGGAACAACAGAGTCTCCTTCTCCCCCAATAGAAACGAACCACATGTGGTACAGATCAGCTTCGTTCGTACTCGATCGCCTAGACGACGCCGTTTCCGCCCCCAACAAAAGCGCCAACCCTCGATTGTTGCCCTCGATGTCGCCGTCCGAAATTCCCAAGCCGAATCCCGCGATTTCGATGTACTACCAGACCCGAGCAGCTCACCACGCCGTCGTCACGAGCGACTGGCTAGCTCAGGCGCAGGAGGCAGCAGCCGCCGTAGGCCGGGAGGACGCCGCTTCGAATATGTCCGGTTCTGTGGCTGGGGAGGATGACGGCAGCGGCGGCGGCGGAGCTAGGGTTTCTAGCGTGGTGGATGAGTTCAATGGATGGAGGAAGCAGCCGGACCTGGCGGAGGCGGTTGCGGCTATCAGGGCTCTGGCGTCGGTGATCAGGTCGAGCCAGGCGACCACTATGATGGAGCTGGAGATGGAGCTGAAGAAAGCTGCGGATGCATTGAAGGTGTGTTGATGCGTGCGTTGGCTGGTGTGTGATTCTGTTTGGTTGTCGGGGATTTTGGTGATTGGATGAGTCATTTTTATTTTGTTAGCTTGCATGATTTATGCTCATGATCATGAAATATTACGTGAAAGTTGTTTTTTTATTGAATGGGGTTGCCTTTGTTGGTCATTTGTTCTTCCTGTTTTGTTGGAAGTGGAAACTGTAGTGTAAAAGGTGCCTTTGCACGGCACTATTTGGTTGTTTATCGTGAAGAAAATCAATGTGTTATTGTTGAATCAGGTTGTGGGTGCACTCCAATATGAGTGAGCTTGGATTCTAATTGGCTGCATATATGGTAGTTCTGTATATGCTTTTTACAAGCTAGGCTCAGGATGGTAGAATTTTGTGCCGTTAGAGAGTGGACACATTTAAATATTCGAAACCCCGAAAAGGTTGTCATTGCGAAAATAGTCTTGCCAACTCAATAATGTCATAACGTGGGGCGGCTTCTATCGCCAATTGTTTTTAAGCATGTAAAGCTCACATTTTCTCTGGAATCATACCGTTACCGACTTTGGTTTGTTTAACCGTCGTTCCTTCGTCGATTTGTGTAGTTTTTATTCGTGCAACTCTCTACACGTGAGGAGATCTGTGGGAAAATGTTAGCCCAATCAGAACCGCAGAATTTAACGGTGTCTGTTGGAATGTTTTATGGCGTTTTGTTGTCATACAGGTTTCATGTTTCGTCATAACGGATTAACGGTTTTAACTGCAGCGTCTCAGTAGTCAGTACTTTGAGTTTTGACTATTATATAGTTTCTTCATGTTCCAGGATCAATCTTTTCTTGTTGTGCAATTGGTAGCGTGGCTTGACTTTTCCAGTTACTTAGCTAGCATGATTGTAATGAGTTGAAATTTAAGTAAACTATAATTGGTCCAACGAAAAGTAATGCTTATATACCGATGCTGTCACATAACCATATACCATAGTGAGCTTGCAGATTTATTCTTCATCTATGGATTCCAAATTAACTGCATAGCAGTCTTGTGAAGAATGTTTTATCTAACCGTCTATATGTTCTGTCGTGCCGCCTTTTTACAAGGCATGGGACACAACCTCCATCTCTCTGACAGCTGGCTGCGACCTATTCGTACGCTATGTGACAAGAACTTCTGCTCTCGACTACGAAGACTTCAATTCAGCCAAGACTCGACTTCTCGAACGCGCAGAGAAGTTTGGTGAGATATCATACAAGGTACCACATTTTAAAAAAAAAGAAATTATAGTTATCCACTTTATTATTGCCCGTCTTTCCAAATTAGCGTACGTAAGTCTAACCTGCACATTTTGTCGTCCGCAGGCTAGGAAAATAATTGCTATGCTCAGTCAAGATTTCATTTTTGACGGCTGTACCATATTGGTGCATGGTTTCTCCCGAGTCGTTCTAGAGGTATTAAGAACCGCCGCCCTCAATAAAAAACACTTCCGCGTATTCTGCACAGGTGCGTATTCTTTTTATTCAACCATAAATTGGGTTAAACTATCTACAACATGTGGATAATTACCATGCATGTACACATCTAAAAGACTCTAATAAGGCGTGTACTGGGAATTCAGAGGGAAGACCAGATAGAACTGGGCTAAGAGTATCCAATGAGCTCGCAAAGCTCGACGTTCCCGTTAGGCTTTTAATAGACTCAGCAGTAGCTTACAGCTTGGACGAAGTAGACATGGTTTTCGTCGGGGCTGATGGCGTTGTTGAAAGCGGTGGCATAATAAACATGATGGGCACTTACCAAATTGCACTTCTTGCGAATAGGTTGAACAAACCAGTTTATGTCGCTGCTGAAAGTTACAAGGTAGAAAGCTTGTTAATTCTTCAGTGGTTATCTTTATGGTTCACTTCTGATTATTGATTGAAACTGTAGTTTGCTCGTCTCTATCCTTTGGATCAAAAGGACATGGTGCCAGCTTTACGCCCTATCGATTTTGGGGTACCGATTCCATCTAAGGTCGAAGTCGAAACCTCGGCTAGGGATTATACGCCTCCTAAGTATCTGACGTTGCTCTTTACAGATTTGGGCGTTCTAACACCATCTGTGGTTAGTGATGAGCTTATCCAATTGTACTTGTGACAAAGAACTCGATGTTTTTGGCCTTCTTTGCATTTCTTGAACTCTTTGGTTGACTGTTTCTTGCAAAACCTTGGTGGTGATGATGATTGATGATGTAGTACGGGCAATTGCATATGGATTTTTTTCTTCTTATTTTGAATTTATTTTGATGTTGTGTTTGTTTCATATATGTAATATCGGGGCGTTTCTCTATCATCGTTTTCATTTCCCAAATGGCGTTTTTATGCAACTATCGGGTTCCAAAATCCAAATTATTATTAAATTTCACTAGGAAAATACATATTTTAACAGGTCATAGAAAGTTTTCGTCTCGTTCTCATGGAAATTACAGTTTTGTAAGATTATTTAATCCGAGTTGACGCCTTAATATAAAATTGAGCTGAAGTACGAGGTTAAGTCTCTCTCTCTCTCTCTCGTCTTAATTGGAGTTACATATTCGTCTTAAATTTAGGTTTTTTAAAGACAAAACACTACGTGGTGCAATAACAGCTACCTACTCTCTCTCTCTCTCTCTCTCTCTCTCTCTCTCTCTCTCTCTCTCTCTCTCTCTCTCTCTCTCTCTCTCTCTCTCTCTCTCTCTCTCTCTCTCTCTCTCTCTCTCTCTCTCTCTCTCTCTCTCTCATATTAAATACGAAACACCTCACAACACCTTCATCTCACATTTTCTAGCACGCACCGTTGCACACAGTATCTCTCATTACACAATGTCAGTATCTCTCACATTTTAAGCACCAATTGAGCTTAAAATCTCGCAAAATAGACACCCAAAAAAAAAAGAGAAAGAAAGAATGGAAAAGATGAGATCAATCATCTTTAGCTCCAAGCAGCAGAAAAAAGGTTCTCCTACTGTGCGCCGTTCATTCTGGCCAAGAGAGACCTCCCAAGAAGAAGAAGGCCTGAGAATGCTCATTAAGCTCGAAAGTGTAGTAAGGTCTGAAGAAGCTGTTGTAAGAAACAAACCCATTTTCTTACTCGATCGAATGATCATCCAAACTAATGAGCTTCATCAATCCTTCTTCCATCTAAAGTGGTGCCATCTCTGCAAGAAAACCCTAACTCTCGACAAAGAAGTCTACATGTACAGGTTAATATTATTATTCTATACTAATCTATACACAAACATGCACAAGCTCTATATGTTCTTGTTCGTTTTAAAACTATCCTTAATTAGTGATATGGGATGACTTAAAAATCCCTTTTTTTATAAAAAAAATTATGTATTGCAGTGATGTAGGATTCTGCAGTGAAGAATGCAGAGAGGGGCAGATTTACATTGATGAGAAGAAGGAATACGAAATCTCAAGTCAGAAGCTTCTAGAATCTCTCGGAGCTTCCCACCACGGCGGCGACAGTGGCGTTGTTGGGCGGTCCGAGCGTCGGAGACGCCTAACGCCTCAGGGAAACAACCGTGTTATATTCATATAAATTGGCCAACTCCACCTCGAGCCTCGATAAACGTTCTATAATCTATATATATAATATAATATATCGTGTTTATGACCGATAAGTGCATGTAATTTGTGACTTGAGAGAATCTTGTAAAAATTATAGCTTTGCATCGATAGATATGATGATAGATATTTCTTCGTTTTCCGGCGTTGTCTGAGAAAAACTACGATTAATCAAAGACGAAATGAATAAACTAAACGAATAAAAACAAGAATTTGTTTGGGCTTTGTTTATTTTTTGAGCCGATGTTTGGGCTGCATAATTTCATTATCGGGCTTCGAAAACTGACATGGGCCTGCTCGAATTTAATTAAATTTCTTATTTATTAAATTATAAAAAAATAAATAAAACACCACGTTTTTTAAGTTACAGTGTGTTCGTTTGGTTTGGCTCGGTGATGTGACGCATGTATCACGTGATGAAGGGTTTAGCTATTTGTCGTATAGTTCATTTACTAAATTTAGAAAATATACAACGTAATCCATTTTTTCTATTTTTAATAACATACCATCAAGGTTCAACCAAAATATTGCGTCTGGATAAGGGTATTTATCTTTTGTTTGCAGATGATATATTTTAAATCAGAAATAATTCCGATCATATATGCTTAAACTAATACATATCAGAAAATCATTAAATTCATCAATGGGATAAGGGTAGTCTAGTCATTACGTTCACCAAGATACGCAATTCAGTGTCCTAACAAGGGTACAAAGGTAAAATAACACGACCTCAATCCTCAGCTACCTACTATATATAATGACATCTTACTTCTTAGAGCTCCAATTTACTGTTAATTAATTTCCAGGAAAAGCAAAAATGTGCGGAGGAGCTATACTCTCAGACCTGATACCGCCGGCGTCTCTCCGTTCGTCGCCGAGGCTCGTGGCGGAGCTACTGTGGGGACGCGACGATGCTGACGTCGCCCAAACTAAGAAGAACAGGAAGAGGACCTCCTCGAAGTCTCAGTCCTCCCTCGCTGGTTCCGAAGGCGATTGCGGAGGTTTCGGGCGCCGTGCGGACATTGATAAGGCGGTGAAATCCATAGATCACGGCTTGGGAGGTAAGGAATGCCTTTTCTATTGAACTATTTGTTTGAATGCTGAATCAATCGTTCGAATTTTTGTTTTCTCAAAATTGGGGGCAGAATGTGCTGAATCTGTGCTTGAGAGGGGCAAAAGGCCCTCGAAAAGGAAGAGGAAAAACGAGTACCGTGGAATCAGACTACGACCATGGGGAAAGTGGGCGGCTGAGATTCGTGATCCTATCAAAGGCGCTCGTGTCTGGCTCGGCACCTTCAACACAGCCGAGGAAGCTGCTAGGGCTTACGATGCTGAGGCGCGGAAAATCAGAGGCAAGAAAGCCAAGCTTAATTTCCCAGACGATTATCCACAATCTGCTTCGAAACGCACAGTCAAGGCCAACGCCAGTGCCGAACCACAAAATCTGATTGCTACTCCTAATGATGCTTGTCCTATGTACTTTGGCTCTGATCAAGGTAGCAATTCGTTCGACTGTTTGGACTTTGGTACTAGTGAGATTTCATCTTCTGTCCTTCCTGGGATTGTCGAAGATGATCATCAAGTTGAGTTCTTGAATCAGTACCACCGCCCGTCGACGGAGGAAAGCTTGAATCCTCAGGACATTGTGTTACCCGCCGGCAATAATCAAGACATGAGTAAGCTGTCCGAAGATCTTTCTGAGTTTGATTCCCAGGCGAAGCAGTTTCAGATTCCATCCCCCGACGTAAACAACTTTGATGCGCTGATTGATGCTTTTCTCAACGAGGGTGGAGATTCGACGGGCCTTTGGTCCTTCGATGACGTTCAAGAGATGATGAACGGCGTAGACTAAGGCAGCTAAGCTTCCATTGTTCCCCTGCTTTTTATTAAGCTGTTGATGCAATCGACTACTTGTCTGTGCTTTGTGTTGCTTTTGAAGCGTTTCTTTGTGGAATGTATTGTACGAACGATAATGTTGTAAGGCAGTATGAATTTTGAGAACTGCCGAAAATATATGTATGTGTTTCAATCCCTATGTATTGAGATATGATTTGAAAAGTAAAGAAAAGAAAGCCAACATCAACTATAATAATGCAGATATGACTTGTTGTAAGGAAATAGTTTGAATTTCTAATCCATGTCAAGAAAATCCATCCTCTTCTTCATGCTTCCCATGAGTTCTGAAGCCTCTCTCTCTGCTTTCTGTGCCTAAAAGAATACAAAAAGCAGATAACTTAACCTCAATATGTCCCTTTCCGACGGGAAATTGCAAAATGTAAAGAGCCCGCTTACCCTTTTGATCTCTACTTCTGAGACACGGACCATACGCGAAGGAAGTTCATCTTTGTCCAATTCCTGATTAATCATTAGGATCGAAAAGTAAGAATTTTCTCATCATTGATAATTATGACAAAGAACTCTAAAAATGAAATAATACCAATTCCCCGATTAAGACGACATTTTCTCCACGGATAATGTATAGACCTAAAGGGATGTCACAGTATATATTGCCTACAATGGCACGCTCGCATGCACCTTCTAGGACAACATTAGCTATGCAATAGATAAGCTTTGTGAGTCGTAAGGGAGTAGGGAGATAGTTGAATTGAAGGAGGGAAATTGATAGGTATATACGGACTGATTACCAAATTGATCGAAAGAACGAAGAATCCCCAAGATTTTCCGGCCATCACGAAGTAAAATGAGAAGCTTCTCTGCAGAAATGACAACAAAAGAATAAAAAATCGCCAAATAAAGGCTTGCAATTTTATGTACCCAATTTCTTAGCCTGCAAAACCTATTCAAACTGGCTCTGATCTGATACACAAGAAATATCATCAATGAGTCCTACACAGTCTAAAAGAAAAGTCAAGACCATGGACTTCTTCGCACACGATATTCTTACAATGCTCATACATCATTGCCATCATAATTCAGTAACCTCCTAATGAACATTTTCACAGAGTTCAAGGTTATCGTAAGGAAACCCACCATCTATCAATAGATTACGAAATCTCCAAGAGAACAATTTTAGTGCTCTTCTCTGACAATGAATAAAGGAAAAGGGAGAGAAACAAGAACTCACTGTCGAGATAGCTAGCAAGAGAAGTGGAGAGGTAAAAATCTTCCGGCCCGGCCCACGACATTGACGATGAACTCCAACCACAAAGCTCCAATCTTTTCCCCAATTTCGAAAACCCAATATGAAAAATCTAACACAATCGCAGAGGTAAGATGCAATCGAGTGCGAAAAATTTGGACCGTATAGCTAAGAATGACGAATTCGTTGGCCGAAACCCAAACTGAATTGAATCGGAGGACAGAGGAATAGTGATCTTGCTTCTGTACTACTTCTGGAAATCGTCGATCTTGAGGAAAAAGGTTCCGTTTGCTTTGAGGTAACAGTGGCAACTGTGAACACCATTTGACACCTTAGGCTGCGTTTGGTTATAATCTCCATATAAGGGCCAAGATTAAAATTTTAAGTTATTTATAGAGAGGCTTATTATAGCTTATCTATAGCTCATTCCCTAGTTTACTTATAACGGACCATCAGTCTAATATTCAGGCTTTAAATTAAAATGGGCAGCAAAACAAACAACCAAACACAATGACATATTATTTATATCGCTGGGCTTATTTGGGCTTTTCAGGGAAACCAAACGCAGCATTAATTTCTTACGGTATAATACGCAAGGAACTAACGACCACTGCTCAACTAATCTGCCAAAGCCCAATATTATTGAGAGTCGTCACAGGCCACGCAGCTCACGTATTATTTATTACATGGCATGCATATTATTTTCATTTTTCATCGGAAATTAAAAATAATAGTCCAAGTTTCACGCTCGTGTGCTCTTTAATTATAAATGTATTTATTAACTTTAATAATAATTACTAATAATAGAACGGTAAATAGAACCATATAAAAATGCAAGGTGGTTTCTTTAAATTAAATGTTATTTAATTGGGAAGAAGGATTAGTTCGCTCGACGTTGTGCTTGTCCCATATGTGATAATGAATTTATATTTCAACTGTGTGGGAATGAAGATGTTATTATGTGAATATATACCTCGTAAAATAGATAAATATATATAAGTGAGAGGGGAAATAATCACTTTCTCTTTTATTTTTCGTTTTTTCCCCATTTTCCCTTTTTTCTTTTGTGTTCTCCTGACCTCAACTCAAAGGTATACTCTAGAAAAGGACTTTTTCCAAAAGCATTAGACGGTGGGTGTTGACGACATGTAATTTGGTAAAGATAACATTTTTATGATTTAGCGATTAGTTCTTGCCATAAAAAACTTGCATAAATACGCAGAAGTATTAAATTATCGCAGAAAAAGAGAGGATATAAAAACCCCATAGAGAGGAAGGAGATGGATTGCTTGAGGACTTTGTAGTTTAAGATCGCATAATCTTTTCCAATACCTTCCGTGAAAAGCGGGCGATAGTTATTCACCATTAAACTAACCGATCCCTTCAAATCCGTCCAACAAAGGTACGTTATAGCAAATTTAGCAAATGATTTTTGACTATCTTTGGTTCGAGGTCTATACGTCGCAGTTTTTGTTTTTCTCCCCTTTTCCATCTCTTTTTGGATCTGGGCTTTCTCAGAAAGGTTCTTCGATTTCGCTCTTTTTTTTTTGCCTACCTGGCGGCCCGAAGTTGGGTTTTTTAGGGCTTTGCAATTCCAATTTTTCGAGATGTTGATTATGCTCAGGTAGGTTTGTAAATACGTGTTCATCACGATTCGTATCGTGATGGCCTCTTGCTTTAGCTGTCTTCTTCGCCTTTGTAATGATTATATGGAATTGGTGATGGATGCTTTTCCTTTTTGACGATAAGATACGCAGATATCAATTTTGTTTGTTGATGGCGTTGTGGGTTTGTTGTAACTGTGAGGATTACATTTGATTCGATTGTTAGAATTTCAAAATTGCAGACTGTGTTGGGTCTATTTGGAATATTGTTTGCTATTGAGCTGATTTCTTGTTACATTTTCGAAAATCCAACAGTGTCCTTTGTTGTATCTCTTAATATCTCGGGAAAGATTAAACTGCAGTTTATGCCGGTATATGAGTTTGGTAGTTTTTCCAGCAATATCGTGTCTTTAAAGAATGTAATAATCTTTGCTGTTGATACAAGTATGATCTGTTGTTCCTTCAAAGAATCTGTTTTTTTTTTTTCTTATGTTTGCATAAAATCCCATTACGTTTTCTGTCTATTCGTTTTGTTCTTCTTACAAACTTTATGTGAAATAAGTTTCTCGATATTTTTACGGTAGGCATCCTGTATTCATGGCAACAGCCACGATGGCAACTGCTGCTGGTGCAGCAGCACTTCTTTACTATACATTAAATCGAAAAATACAATCGAGAGAGATTGATGACGATGACAGTGACGATATTGAAAGTGAAGTGCAAAGCCGTGCTTTGGTGGGTATAGACAGAGTTTCCAATAGGCTTATACAAGCTCCTGCCACGTGGTTAGAGACAATCTCGACATTGTCAGAGACTCTTAGATTTACTTACTCGGAAACTCTGGGAAAGTGGCCTATTGGTGATTTGGCTTTTGGCATCAGTTTTCTGTTAAAGAGACAGGTCAGTGAGATTTGTGCTCTGAGAAATTTACGGTGTGTCTTTTTTATGCAGCACTGTATCGTGTATTGTCTCTTTCTTATAGCGTTCTGTTCTGGCATATAATGAACAGATGATGCTTTACATGTATAAATTAATAAACAAAATGGAGTTCTAGTGATACATTGTCGGAAATCACTAAATTAAAGACTATTGAAATACAGTATTGGGATGATTACAACTGCTTGTAAGCAGTTTCTCATACTAATATCAGCAAAATGGATTTTGAAAATGTGGAACCAATATTTGCTTTGTTCAGCTTGAAAGAATGTGGAATACCCATTTGATTCTATGGGTGAGGCAACTTATTTGTGTTTGCGTTATTGCTTATCAAATGTTATTGGTCTTGGCTTATTTACATTTCTGACTATCCTTACTCCACGGGCTTCTGTTCTATGCTAACTTGCAGGGAATCTTACATGTTAGCCGTGAATTTGGTGGTAACGGAAGTACGCAACTGAAAGGGCCCGAAATTGCTGCAGAGCTTAAATATCTACTAAATCTACTAACTTTATGCTGGCATTTCTCCAAAAAGCCCTTTCCATTATTTCTACAAGAGACTGGCTATTCTCAAGAAGACGTTATTCTCCAAGAACCAAAAGCTGGAGTATGTATTTTCTTCCTCTATCCTTTTCTCACGGTTAATTTACAGTATTCGCCTTGGAAGGCTCAAGAATAATCGACGATCTTCCTTTCTTTTTGTGAATGCAGATTCTGAAACCTGCCTTTACTATTTTGATGGACCACGAATCAAAGAGTTTTCTATTACTAATTCGTGGAACGCACAGTATCAAGGACACATTAACAGCTGTTACTGGGGCAGTAGTGCCTTTCCACCACACTGTGGTTTATGAAGGAGGTGTTAGCAATTTAGTCTTAGGTTACGCCCATTGTGGTATGGTTGCAGCTGCTCGATGGATTGCAAAGCTCGCCACCCCTCGTATACTTGCTGAACTCGACAAGCATCCCGACTACAAACTTAAGGTTCCCTTTACTCAAACTGCTTATTCGTGCTTTAATTACAGTTTATGGTCCATTTTGTTTGCTGCAGATTGTGGGGCATTCTCTTGGTGGTGGGACGGCTGCGCTTTTGACCTACATTCTGCGAGAACAGAAAGAACTATCCAATGCGATCTGTTTTGCATTTGCCCCAGGTGTTTGTTACATTTAATGCGTAGTTTGTTCTGATTTCATTAGATCCCTCCATTTGCTCGCTCGAACTTTTTCTGTAGTAATATTTCTTTTACTCCATAGCTGCATGCATGACATGGGAGTTGGCTGAATCGGGAAATGACTTCATTACGACTGTGATAAACGGAGCTGATTTGGTGCCCTCTTTTTCTTCTGCTTCAGTTGATGATTTGCGTGCAGAGGTGAACTCTTCAACTTTTCCCTCCAATGTTCTATTGCAAAGCAATTTGACTCATATTTTCTTTTTGCTTTTTCAGGTCACGGCATCTGCTTGGTTGAATGATCTGAGGAACCAAATCGAACGCACGAGAATCCTCAGCACTGTGTACCGCTCTGCTACTGCATTGAGCTCTCGCCTTCCTTCAATGGCCACAGCTAAGGCCAAAGTCGCCGGCGCTGGTGCAATGCTCCGCCCGGTTTCCAGCCGTACTCAGGTAATACATCATAGAAACATAATAATGAATAGGCAAAATGTTAGATTATCAAAGAAACCACACTTCTAAACTTAAGATGTAAAACGACGAATGACAGGGAAAAATGATATCGAAAATTGGTCCAGACATGCATATTGTATGTTATCTGTCTAATAATTAGCATCCTAGCCAACCCTTTTAAAGCATTACATCATTTAATGCAAAGGCCTCCCTTTTCGTGATGCATTCATATTGATTATGAACTGGGTAATATTCGATAAAAAAAAGTGTAGTTTTTTATATTGAAAAATTCTCCCCATGCCAAAATGTAGGTAGTTATGAAGAGAGCTCAGACCATGGCTCAAGCCGCCTGGTCTAGGCCAGGCCTAAGAATGTCCTCGTGGTCTTGCATGGGCCCACGCCGTCGACCATCGACCACTCAGATGAACCACATCGTAACTGAAGATTCTTCAGAATCTTCTTCCGTTCAACAAAGCAACACATCTCAGCCTCTTCTATCAACCACCGAGGAGAGGATATCAGCTTCAGCAACCGTAATAGAAACTCTCGAACTCCCAATATCTTCGTCGAAGAATGAGATCACCGCCGAAGAAATAGAAGACGATGGAGGCGATGATGTCATCGACCATCACGTGGGCCCGGAAGATCGAATGACAGAAGTCGAGCTTTGGCAGCAGATCGAAAGGGAGCTGTACAATCAGTTGGAATCTGAAGAAGACGACCGTGCGAAGGAGATCAAAGAAGAAGAAGCTGCTGCCATGGAAGAGGTGATAAGCGATGATCCTCAATCTCAGAGCTCTGTCCCAAACACGAAGGAAGTCCACAGATTTTTCCCCGCTGGGCGAATTCTGCACATTGTGACGCTCGCTTCTGAGGAGGAGGTTGGAAGAAGCAGCGATGGCAGTGATGAGAGCTCAAGCGATGATTCTTCAGGGGAGAAGAACCGTGTCGAAGAGGAGAAAGTTGGGATTTTTCTTACGCCGAGGAGTCTATACACTAAGCTGAGGTTGTCTCAGACTATGATTGCTGATCATTTCATGCCTGTTTATAGGAGGCAGATTGAGAAGCTTATTAGGGAGCTTGAAAATGAAGGGGATTTGTGAGTAGTTTGTAATAATGCTTTGATGTCAGTGAAGTTGTTTGTGATGATGATCATAGGCTGCTTTGAGGTTAGGGATGGTAAGAAGTAAATAAAAAAGGATATATGGTGAATTTTGGGATTCTTGTCTGAAATTAAATTGGGGTTTAGTTTACTTCGTATGTATAGTATATATAGATTTTATGCATAATATAATTTTTTGTTAAGACCAAGGTTTTTTTTTTTTTTTTAAGATTTTGTTGATCTTAAATTTTTTTAGAATATTTTCATTTGTTTTGATATGTAACGTTGTTTGGCTAATTTATTATAGAAGTCTAAAATAGAATCAATGTAGAATGGAAGAGTAATCTTAACTGAGGAGAGAGAGTACAAAACAAATCGAGATAATACATTAATTTTCATAAACTCGATAAAACATTTGAAGGAATGAAATTCCATCAAAAGTCTCAACAACGGCAACGAAAACATAGCAAATAATTAGCAGTAGAGGCATAAAACCCATACCGCACCACAGTCAACGAATTGAAATAACACACAAAAACAAAACATTATTTTAAACACAAACATCTCCATAAGCAATGCAACGAAGACAGTCTCTTATTAAATATATTAAAACAAAATATAATATATTACTCTAATAATTGAATTATCAGAGTAGAACGCACACACCACATCTTCACGGCCAACTACTCGCCGTCGTCCTTCATCTTCGCCGCCGAGCCATCATATCCTCCGCCGCCGAACTCCATCACTGCTGTACCTTCAATTGCATACAAATCACAACTAATTACTCAAATAACACACAGATATACAGATAAACCTTGCTCATGATCGGTGCTTACCTCTCCTCTACCGCCGCCGCCGCCATTACCAACCCTACGACCGCCGCCGCCGTTCACCGCCGGAGGCCCATTGCAAGGCATGCCAATTAGATGATAAAACACAGTCTCCATATCCTCGGGGAAATCGAAGGTTTCATCAGTGACCTCCATTTTAGGATCGACTTCCAAGTAATCGCTATTGTCTGCGACGACTTCCAAGTTGAGGTCGAGTTGATTATTGCCCAGCCCTTGCTGACGACCGCCGGCCGGAATGTTCGCCTCCCATCGCCGGCTTCGCTCCATACCTCGGTGGTTGCTCCGCCTGGGAGTGGTCGCCCTGGCCCACACTGCGCTGGCGGCATTTCTGATCATTTTCAAGAACAATATAAAGCTCACATTTTTAATTATATGATTTCATGGACAAATATCCAATTTTTCATGTTTTTTTGGAGTTGATTAATGCATTTACTATTACCTGAAGGTGGCTAGCCACCTGCAACCTTGTAAGGCCGGGGACATTCATCAGCTCAAGAATGTCCTTTGGGAAACAATCTAGGAAAAAAAAAATTTGTAATAAGAAGAAATAGAGATTCAATCATTTGATATTATTCCAAGAATACGAAAAATTTTAATTTTGAGAAGATATTACATCCATCGCCTAGCTTTTCGCAAGCCTCCATGAACCTCCCATGAAGCTCCTCGGTCCATTCTATGTAGACTTTTCCCTTCTTATTCTCTCCATTCATGTTAGGGTTTTCATCGAAGCGAATTTCAGCATTGTTTGTAAACTTCTCCCTCGCCACGATCTGCCATAAATACTCGAGGAATTCGAACATCAATGGCTTATCGAGAGCGAATACAGCGCCCGAATACAGTGACCTCAGCGTAGTGAAAGGGCTGTTTTCGCATGACATCACTGTAATATAACGTGGTCGTCAAGAAAGTTATCAACTTCATGTATATGCATATATGAATTAGACGCTAAATTCGAATAAAATCTGTAATAAAACTTACGGACGACGGGCAACTGAACAGTTACTGAAAGCTCTAGCAGTTTATGTGCGCAGAGGTCGGGCGAGTACATGCTTGCAAAGATGACATCGAAGCGATTTCCATTAGAGATGAGCGATATCGCTTGAGATGCGAGTGCGACAGCTGTCACTGTAGATTTATTACAGAAAAAAAATTATTACAAACTTGAACCTAAAAGAATAATCAGAGAAAAATAGGGTTTTCGAAGAATCGAAACAAAAATATTTACCTCTGTATTGGCAAGCCTCAAGCATTCCCATGGCTTGGGCTAACCCTTGAGAGTCATGTTCAACGAGCAAAACGTGAATTTGATGCTGAGGCGCTGCGTACATCGAAGCTATCGACATTTTTCTAGGGCAAGTTTTTTAGGGTTTTCTACGCAAACACCTACAAGTTTTAAAAGAAAAATTAATAAATCAATGATAAGATGATATGTAAGCTGCAAACTTCAACAGAAAGAAAACAAGAGATGAGAAATTGGAACTTCTGAGGAAGAGAGGAAGAGAATCATTACAGAGGGTAGGAAGAGACAAGATTGCTGAGTGTGCAACTATGAGGCAAACCCAAGGCCTGTATTTATACAAGGATTAAAGTTTAAATCATTGTGATTTTGACATCTTTATATCATATTCGCATAATTATTATGTCGTCTTTTTTTTTTCCCCTTTTCGCTAGATTTCGTGATGAACCGCGTGATTGTGGCAATCGCTGACGTAAGAACGAATGTATTCGACGCGTATTTCGGTCTAAATGACGTCGGGATATAATATTTTGTTGGTCATCGAATCTGCCAATATTTTATTAGACAAATGTAATAGGATGTCCAAATTTTATGAAATAAAAATTCGCCTAAATTGAGATAAGGATTGAAGGGATAATTACGATTACGATAAAGATTATCAGTGTAGTTATCATCATCATCATCATCATCTTTTTTACTCTCGACGAAAAGTTCATATCTGTGATATTTCTCGAAAAGGATCGTTTCTGGCGAATTTTCGAGGTTTCTGCAGTTCGGGCATCATGTGATAACCTTTTTAGACACACGCACGAATTGAAAGTTAGAAATGAATTCTTCCGTGTATATATATATTATCAACACCAAGGAAAACGGAGATTGCAGTCGTCGATGTTAAGCATAAGGTATTGGTATATATTTTATCTCTGATATTCCAAAGTAAAATTCAGGTGTAGGAGGAATTAATGAGAAGCAGTTTCCTTCCATTACAGCTTATCAAGTTAGCCCTAGACCAGTGAAGAAAATAGATTAATATATGTCTATGAGCAAGCCAACGATCATATGGCCATTATTATTACTATTATTATTATTATTGTTAATGTTATTATTGTTATTATTATTATTCCCATATGAGTTGTTCGTATAGATCTGCTTTGTCGTCGCCGGCGACTAATAATTCTGATCATATAGTACGTGTAATAGCAGATAGTTGACGTAGTGCATCATGCTCATATAATGTGTAATAATAAGCAGACAATTGTACGTAGTGTATCATATAATAACAGATAATTGAACGTAATATACGTAAAGGGAGAGATGCTCGACAAGGTGACTATAGTAAACTATTTGGCACGCTGGTCTATACTGTATATTGTGTTTAATATAGCTAATTTTTTTTCTTCAATTCAATTGTATATCCTCTTTTATTTCTTTGGGTTGATGTAGAATGTTTTATTCTATTTTTTTATGTGATGACAATGTTCCACATAAAAATAGTTTGAGGCTTCTTTTTAATTTTTAACGCTATTGTATTTCAAGTATTTATACAAGAGAAGTTTACACTTAATACCCAAAAGTATAAAAAAATGTCAAAATCACTCTCATGTCGGCATTTTTATATGTAGGTAGTTGAATAAAATTTTTACACGTAGGTACCCACTTGACTGAAGGCATATTATATAAAAAATTTAGGTACACAGAAAAACAAATTTTTTGTACATTCTACATTGAAAAAAGGTACGTCACACATATAGAGATATTACATTATATATTTGAAATTAGGTATCATACAAACACGTAATATAATATATAACAAGATGATACATAAACGATGGTAAAATTGTGCTTTCAACCAAACAGATGCCTGTGTAATAATTTTATTACTATTAGCTATCTATATATAAAAACAGGGGACTGAACTTATTATTTCTTATACTTTGTGTATTTAAGTGTAGATACACCTTTATATAATTAATAGAATTAAATGTTATTTATATTTATATTTTTTAAATTGAATAAGATAAAATTATATCAGTTTAATAAATTGTGCAAGTGTTATGATGTTCACCTTATGTGGGCACCTTTGATGTGGCATTAATCGGTACCACACCAACATACAAAATCAGAAGAGGTTACAGACCGCAAATTGATACCTTTTACGTGGATTTAGTTGACACCTCATATGTTTATTTGGTATGTTTGTGTGGCATCGACCAATCGCACGTTAAAAGTGTCCACATAAGGCGCTCACATAATATTTCTGGTATTTGTTGATAAAACCCCAATGGGTTTAAAGATTGCCTAGGTATATAGTATATGCTAATGGTCTTTGTAATTTAATATTGTTAAAATAGGGTCGTGCAAGATAATATATTAAGGGTATGGATGTGGCTACTGACTACTATTTCGGATATTCTGGAGTAAAATATGATTGTGAACTATCATTATGTAAATAAATAAAAATAAACCATTCAATCAATGTTCTCAAAGTGACGAGATATTTCGAACGAGTGATAATTCCGATCCACATGTTAGCCATTGGATATCATCGGCCAAAACTTTCGTGGTTCCTTCGTTCAAAGTAACCGTCACACAACGAACTTGATGAGCTAATAATTATTAGATATACAATATATTTGTAAAAATCTGGGATATTTGAATATATATTTAAGAGATGCAATCAAGGGCGTGGCGTGTGTTGTGTGTCTCTGTGTTTTTTCATATAATTTCTGAATAAGTCCAATATAAATAAATAGATAATTATATACACAAATAAATAAATAGAAGAAAGAAGAATATTTCTTTTTGTCGGACACGTGAGGGAAAATTCAGATATCGTTGAACCCTAAGAAGGGAAAGGGCTTCTTTGAGATTCAAATCTAATAGAGGAAAACGCTGCTCTCTCATTTTCTCTCTTTCGTAGCGAAGAAATGGAGCCTGGGTATAATCCGCGGACGGTTGAAGAAGTTTACAGGGATTTTAAGGGTCGCAGAGCTGGAATAATCAAAGCCCTCACTTCGGGTTTTGTCTTGCTTTTTTTTTTTTATTTGATGAATTCGTATGGTTCCTCTTTTCGATGAGTTTGTGGTTTTTCCGTCTAATGATTATGTTCTGTTTCTGCAGATGTTGAAGAATTTTATCAACAGTGTGACCCTGGTAGGTTTACGAACATGTTAGCTCTTTCTGAATCGATCCGCTTTTAGGTTTACAAATTTTCAATTTAGCTCTTTCGTCTGCTGAGAACGTCTGTGTGCGGAATTCCTTTTTTTTTTTAATATGATGCTTTGGGCATTCAATTGCGTCTGATGGCCGTTATTTCTCTGAAAGAATGGCATTACAAATGGGTTATACTCTTTAAGGATTGTTATTGGTTATCATGGTAATGTACCTTTGAATTAATTACAGAAAAGGAGAACTTGTGCCTTTATGGTTTTCCGAGCGAGCAATGGGAGGTCAATTTTCCAGCTGAAGAGGTTCCTCCTGAACTGCCTGAGCCCGCTTTAGGAATAAACTTTGCTCGAGATGGGATGCAAGAAAAGGATTGGCTATCTCTTGTTGCTGTCCACAGTGATTCATGGTTGCTTGCTGTTGCCTTCTATTTTGGTGCTAGATTTGGCTTTGACAAAGCAGACAGGTTTGTTTATTGCTTACTTGCTGCACACAACTTGTAATTTCCAGTTGGCTTATGAGAACAGTTTGGACTTCCCAGTTTCATTTTTAAAATTGGGTTTGTGGCGTAATCTTCTACCATTTTGGGCACGAAGGTTTGATGATTGTAATAGGTTGGTCTATGCCGTAAACTCTGTTCTTTATATAACATTAGTTGCTTCAGATATATGTATAACTAAGCCTATCGAACTGGAACTAGAAAGAGCACTATTCACATACATGCATTCACAGTAACTTCTCCCTTCTATTGTTATAGGAAGCGTTTATTCAGCATGATCAATGATCTCCCAACGGTGTTTGAGGTCGTCACTGGTACTGCTAAGAAGCAACAGAAAGAGAAATCCCCAGTGACGAACCACAGCAGCAACAAATCCAAGTCTAACTCTAAATCGGTACAGAGTATATAAGATTATCTGCTTGGCTTATTTCTTCTTCTCTGTTCACTAAAACCCAATTATAGCCATCTTCATGTCACCTAAACAGCTGCAACACTCAGATAGATAAACTTTATCAGTAGGCATCTACATTGAGAAATCATGCCATTTTCATGCTATGGTATTTACATTGTCTTGAGATAAGAATCTTGGTTTCTTTGTTAAGCAGCGTACGTCTGAAACCTCTGGAAAGAAGTCTCAGGGCATGGATGAAGAAGAGGTCGTAGATGAGGAAGAGGAGGACGATGACGACGATGAAGAACAAGGAGAGACACTCTGCGGTGCATGTGGAGATAACAGTGGAGCAGATGAGTTTTGGATATGTTGTGACTTATGTGAGAAGTGGTTCCATGGCAAGTGTGTTAAGGTCACTCCCGCCAAGGCCGAGCATATCAAGCAGTACAAATGTCCCTCTTGCAGCGGCAACAAAAGGTCCCGTCCTTCATAGAGCTGTAATGTGATCTCTAGACTCTATGCTCTTCAAAGACTTGTCTCAGTTCTCTTAATTCAAACTAGTCGTTGATTTCAGCTCGTGGCAGTTTAGTTTTTCTTCTTCTTCTTCTTCTTCTTAAACTTGTGAAAAGCTTCACTTGTGCCTTCTTTGGTAAAGACTTCCACTCAATAGGGTCACGTCTTTTGTTTCATCTGCTGCCTTGCTTGTGATTGAATAACATTTTTTAGACCTCATATTGATATGTTATAATAGTCTTGTGGTCTTGATTGAATCCTTTTAAGATTTAGTCAGATTTGTTTGGATGGTTATGGTGATACATACTAGAAAATACTTACACATGCTACATGGAATATGAGGATTCGCCTTGTTGGAAGTCGTGATCGCCCCATAACAGATAGCGAAGTTTCAAATTTGATTAAAACTGAACTTATTCGAGCAGATATGACATTGGGGTTGTCTTAAAACCGCCCCAACCGTCGTATTTCAGTCGAACTTGAAATCTTCTCCATTTTCATAACGATGCAGGAAAACGACTATGATCCCATTCGTCATTACACCCGAGTTAGTACGACGAATCTTATATTATAACGTACACAAAGATTATTCTCATGCACAATTCAAGAAATGTTGCGCTACCAACTGTATGTGTCACGTGCGTGTCTGTATTTCTCGGGAAGAAGAAAAACGTCACGATTTTCCGTTCTTGCCCTTCCTTCGAGCCTTCAAATCCACGACCACCACCGAGACATTATCTCTGCTACCTTTGCGAATTGCTAGGCTCGAAAGATACTCCGCCGCGGCTTGGGCCGCGGGATCCGCCCCTAGACCTCTGTCGTCGGCCAAAGGGTCGTTCTTTTTGTGCCACAACAGGATTCTTTTCCTCGCAAATTCGCACGCTTCTTCGTTCGTCATTACGTCCCACAAGCCGTCGCTCGCCAGGACGAGGCACTCGTCTTCTCTCGCACGAGGTAAGAACGTTACCTCTGGCTCTGCTATGGTATACGGCTTATGGTATCCGTCGCCTGCAGAGAAAAAAAAACAGAAAGGAACGGTTTTTGTTGTAACTTTTTGCGCTTCTCACGAGAATCACAATCGGGAATAGATTTTTTTTTTCGTACCTATTGATCTCGACATTGCAAGATGGCCGGAGACACGGTACCCGTCCCACCAGAAGACCTTACCGCCCAATGCCTCAATCCTCGCACGTTCATCCTCTCGATTAGGCTAAATCATTGAAGGACAAAGATATATGAGATTTGCTGAAGTTTTGAAACGACTTGATTATTTTTTTTCATCCTCTAATTTAAGAGGATGACATTATAGGAACAATGAATTTATGATGTAACATTATTTGGACAATAACTTGGGGTCATATACGCCGGATCCCTGCATTTCGCTCCAAATTTTATGGGTTACGGCGTATGATCTAGGATTCTGGCGAATCAAACGGTGGTATTATACGGACAATAACTTCAAAAAACGAGCAATTCCGGGACAATCTAGGATTTTATTTTGCGCATATCATGTCCTTAAATTGCTCAATTTTAAAAGCTCATTGCTCGCATAATGCCACCACCCCCAATGCCAACTCCCTGAATTACAGGACTGAAAAAATAATCAATCCGTTTCGTAGCATGTGTTGAGATTTCTAATTGGGCTGTCTCCTCCTATCACCAGTTGATTTTAGGAAAAACACCTCGATTTCTAACAGCATGCGAAGTAAGAAAGAAAAACCATAGACGCAAAACAGGCGAAAGATGATTTACTTTATGATCGACGGACAGAGCGATCGCCTCTTTACCGCGGGAAAGCACAGCCCTCGAATCTCCGCAGTTGGCGACTATCACGTGAGACGAACAAACGACGGCCACCACAGCCGTCGATCCAACGTTCACCGGCGCAATGGGTTCGACGTTAAATATGTTATCTCCTTCTTTGTTTTCGTCGGACTTGGCAATTTGAATTCCTTCTACGTTTTTTCGTTTCCCCGAAACTTCGTCGTCGACCCTTTCGAAGCAATTCTTGAACACTTTCTCCCATTGGGATTGCTTAGTTTCGTCCTTTGAAGAATTTCCTTCGTAATGTGCTATCTCTTTTTGCAGGACAGAGTGTATTCGATCTCGACAATAGTTCGAAACCTAAATTTGCACGAAATTGCATTAATCGAAGAATTTGGGAAGTTCGAATCAGCATATATATATGTATATATATACCTGAGATCCTCCATGGCCATCGTAAACACCGAAGAAATGAGAGGTAAGGTGAGTCAGCGTGGGGGAATTATATCCATTCCATCGCCTATAAGCATCTTAATTGGGATTTTCGTAAAATGAGGAACCACCGTAAGAAAATCTTCCATTTCAGACCTATGTCCACAGATAGCCGAGGAACCCCATAGTGGGACACAGTCGAGCTCAAACACGCTCTTTGCGCGGGAAATTTTCTCGCCGGCCAATTGAAGAGCAATTACAGATTCTTTCAAAAGGGGTGCATTTGGACAATCACCTGAATTGTCTGATAGTTTTTCGTCTTATGTTCCTTTCCTCCAAAGCGATGACTTTGGCAACTATTCGGCCATGGCTGCTACCCTCGATTTCGACAGCAATGGGCTTGCTATTATGCAAGGAAAGATCGATAGGTAGGTTAACGTCTGAAATTGGATCAAAGGGAAGAAGCTCAATGTCTGAAACAGAGAGATTTTCATCTTCATCTTCTTCTCCGCATTTGTGGCCATTATTCTGAGCTATCCGATCGTTTGATATTAGCGCTGATGAGGAAGCACATTCATTATCTTCGGTTACGGAAGATTTATAACCTTCGTCTTCCCAGCTAGTACATGAGGAATTATCGTCTAGTACATATGCTCGGCTAGAAAACAGATGAGCTGTTAAATTCTTGATTTTGAGCTGGGCAGTTTCCATGTTGTTCGAAATTCCAGGATTTTCGCACGTTGAGTTACTGTCTAAGCTTAGAGTGGGTGTCATTGCAGGAGAAATCTCTTCCATTGTAGCTGCTTTTTCTCAACCAAGAATGAAGAAAGAGATGTATCAGATCTCAAATAAGGCAAAGAAAATCAAATTGCATAGCGTGGATTACGATCTTTTTCAAGACAATGGGTTTCTCAGACAAATTCGAAGGAAACATTTTCGCCAATAGAATCGAAAACATCTGAAGCTAAACATGGGATCTTAATCTAGGTAATGGGATAAGATCATTGTGGGAATTGACCTTCCACAAGAAAAAGAAAGAAGGAAGATCTGTCTTGAGTCACTAAGCAAATCAATTAAGATAAACAGTTTCAGTAAGATCAACCACTTTCAGTAAAACTGGAAATGATGAAAAGGAACTAAAAACAAAACCCTTTAGCTATGCTATGAACTGCAAGATTATAACCTCACCTTGAAGAAACCTGTAAGCACAGGGAAAACCCTTAAAGATCCCAACTTTTTGACAGAAACACAGATTTCAAGAATTAAAGGTAACCCTTTCTCCAGGCTCTTATCTAACTTACAAAAAAATTATTCAAATAACTTCCTCAGAAGCAGCTAAAGATGAACCCTTTTCTCTGAGCCCCTATAAAGAAGCTGACCCTATTGATTGATTCAGATTGAGGGTCTAATTTCAGACACTGATGCATCAAAAAACAAAATAGAAACAAACTTTGATGAGGGTTCATCAAGAAATTCGAACAGAAACAAAGCTGCCCAGAAACAAGCCACCCTTCAAGAACTTAAACTAACAGATTTTTCCTTGAAAAGAAAAGCTTGTATGCTTCTGGGAGATTAACGAACCCGATTCAATTATCTGGCTTCAATCAAAACCTTAGATGTGGCAAAAAAAAATTAAAAAAAAAATAATAAAGAATAAAAAACCTATGAAATGCTTCCACGTAAGGGCGGTAATAAAGGGATTGTGGACCTTTCGTTGAGAGACGAAGATCAATTCGAACACGTGTCCTGTCTCTGCTAAGATCCTACACAAACTAATTAAATAATTAAGGTCAAATTAAGGTGAATCTACAAAAAAATACCAATTGAATAAAAAATTTGCAAGTCATTACTCTATCAGAAATTTTTTTTTATATAAGTACTCGTTTGAAGTGTGTACCATTTTTTCAGACTTGACGTACCTTTTTATGTATATTATGTACCACACCACGCGTTTATATGATACTCATATACGTTTCTATGGTACCTTGATGCGTTATATGATGTACCTTTTCTCAATGTATTATGTCATACGTTGTTATATAGTACCTAAATGTGTTATATGATGTATCTTGCGGCCGATCGGGTACCAACCAGTGTGCAAAAGATTATTGTAATAGGTACCTATATATAAAAAATAATGGCAGGGTACTAACTCCGAGGTTTTATTCAATTGAGTATTTTCTGTGGATTTCCCTAAAATTAATAATAAAAAAGAGTAACAAGGGTAGATGGTTAATAATTTTCGTGTTCGTTCATATAATTTATTTTCTTAAGTCTCACTAATAACCATGGTTTTCGGTTATAAATCGGCACGTTGGAGAATTGTATAATGAATATTGCAAATCTCGATTAATATGATTTGGTAATAACAGTCAACAATAATATCCCACCAATGTCGCCTCTAAGCATTACAATACTATCTTTTTTGAATGGGGATAACATGGCTCCATGTAACTGGGTAATGGTGTTTCCGTGTCACATGCTAATTAAAATATTAAGTCAATTGCGTGAACAAGATGATGAGGTTTTGTTATTTATTTTGCTTGAGCATATAGCAAATTAACAACTACGAAAATAGCCGACTTCACTACCCAAAAACAAAAAAGACGAAGTCTATGTTTCACAATTGACATGTGTCTTCCAACATCTTTGTGAATACATCAATGCAATTTAGTTTTATACGCTTTTCAATTCCATGTTAGGTGTCAAGGGCATTCCATGTTCTTGCCTTAGTCTACGCAAAATATGGGAACGAGGGGGAGGGGGGAGATGCTTATTACTAATGAGACAAGTTGGTTAAGATTGATTAGAAAACCCAAAAAGTGCTGCAATAAATGACATTCTATGGTCTCATAATTCAAATATATGTAGGATATATAACTGTACAAGGAAGGATAAAGAAGGGATAAGCTAAACTAAAATGCAGCCTGATTTTTTCTTATAGAAAGGTCAGACATTATAACTAGATTATCTTTGAACGTTGAATGTTATTGCAACAGTTCAACGGTCAAAAACTGGAAACGAGGCACATGCAAAAGCATCAAGAACATGCAAAGGAGTGAGTTAGGGCTGAAGAGACATCTTGGCTATTTATTACCATCTCATCGAAAGTATACCCCAAAAGAAGGAGAAGAATATATACTTCCCTTCGATATAAGACAATTTCCTTTCCATAGCAATTAACATAGACAGGAATTCAAGGTCCATATCAACAAGGAAAGCAGTGATCATCATGAATCCAAGCAGCAACAGCAGAGTGGTTAGACATGATACAAGGAATCACGGCACCTCATTGGAGTACAATCATAATCCTCCCCATGATATCGATCGTAGCCATAATCATCACCATCATCACAAGGAAAAAGCTCATCCAAATCATAATCAGCGCAAGAATAAATACATAGCTTCTTCTTCTTCTTCTTCTTCAAAGAGTTGGAACTTTCTTGACCCTGAAACGCAGAGGAAGAAGAGAGTTGCTGGGTACAAATCGTATGGGGTGGAAGGTAAAATGAAGGGATCTTTCAGAAAGGGCTTCAAGTGGATCAAGGACACTTTCATCCATGTTGTTCATGGATTCTAGCGCTAGTAAAATAGTAATAATACTTTATAGCAGCATGTCTATCTCATACTCTTGTAAGATTGTTGTGTTTGATGTAGCAAAATGGTAGTCCATCATGAAATGACACATTAGTGAGAATTGGCCAAAATATATCTGAAACTTGTCCGTCTCCATATGCAACAGCAGATTACCAATCGAACGATATTTGCCCGACAAATTAGAAAAGGAACCACATATGTATAACGAACCTTCTCACTTATTGGTGAAACTGAGGCCTTCAATGGCTTTTATTGTAGATTCAAACTCCCTCACGTTCGAAGGGTTACGATTGGATGAGACCACTGGGCTTCTTCTCTGAGCGATGTTGGAACTTTTATAGAGCGAATTTCCAGATCGAGGGCGCATAAGGTCGTTATCATCCCCAGAAAAATCGACATCTCGACTACTTGACACAGCGGGCCGCCTCGATGACGAAGGCTGCCTAAACCCATTCGAACTAGAGAATTGCTGAAAAATATTTTAGGACCGCCCTGTTAGAACTTGGAAGATTCAAGTGTCTAAACTAAGTTCCAAATAAAATGAAATCTACTGTCCTATTTTACAATACACTACATGTAATACCTCTCTTGGTGTGGTAACATCATCCGGACCTGATGCTTTCTGTCTCGAAAAACTTCCAGCGAGAAAGCTTCTTCCACGAGAAGCGGCTGCAGACCAACCCAAGGCCTTAGCTGCATCACCACCTATGTTAAGAGATGAATGGTAATTTGAAGAACAGAGGTCACATGAAACTGATACAAAACATACACAGGCATTCCGTGAAAATAGGTGTAGAATTAAATTGAATGAAGTAGCATGAATGGTTACCATCGGGAAAGCATACTGAAGAAGAAATTGAATAGCTGCGAATTGAAATGAATGGCTACCCAATATCTACCTGACTGTCGATCGATATTAGCACGTGGAGGAATCGCTGAGCTTGTACCAGCAGCATTAGCCTGCACAAGAGTTATGATTTCAAAATTTTTTGGGAAACGTTTGAGTAAGGCAAGAATGAATTAGTTACTTACAAGGGGTCGAGATGGAGGATTGGCAAGCTGTGCCTGTTGATATTTTAGGATAGTCCAGTCGAATGTGCTGTCATACTGAAAATCTGCAAAACCAGATATGCCAAACAAGAAAAAGAGGATTAGAGTGTTAAAGAAATGGTGCATAAGGATAAGGGATCTACGAATGGCAAGGCAGAAGTAGTAAGAACCTTCTCGAATAAAGAGTTCACGAAAAATTCTCTTCAAATAAGTATAATCCGGTTTATCTTCAAATCTAAGCGAACGGCAATAATGGAAATACGATGCGAACTCAGAGGGGTAGCCTCGACACAGGACCTGTTAAATGTTAATTTCCACAATCAGGACATCCATTGTGAACATGCAAACAAAAATATGCGAACAAAGGGTGCATTCTCAATCACCTCAACGGAGGTTGAAACCTTTTTATCACTAATTTTTTCATACTTCTGTTTCTTGGTTCCAGCATTCAGTCCTTGCCAAGGTAGGCTGTGCATATGATGTCGACGAATAAACACATCGGACATGTTAAAGCAAGGACAGAGACGTTCATATTCATTCAAACGTTTACCTTCCTCTTAAAAAGTACATGAGAACATATCCAAGTGATTCTAGATCATCCCTTCGACTTTGTTCTACAGTATGGAACCAAAAAATACTAGACAAATTTAATCATAAATATTGTACAACAAAAAATAGGACACTTAGCAGCATGCATACCGATGCCAAGATGAGTGTTCACACTTGCATATCTGGCAGTGCCTGTCAAATTCTTATTTTCTCTGCTTTTCATTACATAATTATGATTTATGTCATATAATACATGGAAAATTTACAAGGTTGAGTAATATACGTATTCATAGCTTCATGCTTCATGTTTGACACTGTTTACCTATATGGGATATGTCGTTGAGTTGCAGAGTCCCTATATTTCTTCGCAAGTCCAAAGTCAATTGCATAAACCTACGAAATCGACTTTTAACGTTAAAATTACAGATAATGTACTTAACCCAAATAGCGATAGAAATTCCGAGGGACGATAATACAGGAACCTGACTTGCACGCCTCCCCAAACCCATGAGAAAATTGTCAGGCTTTATGTCACGGTGAAGGAAAGATTTAGAATGCATATATTCAATGCGACTAATCTGAAAAGAAATTAGGATCTTCAGGGTCACGTAAAAATACCATCAATTATCTAATATCCAAATCAAAAGAATCAGTGATGAATCTTACAATTTGATCAGCAAGCATGAGAACGGTCTTCAAAGAAAACTTCCGATTGCAGAAGTTAAACAAGTCTTCAAGACTAGGTCCCAGTAAATCCATAACAAGAACATTATAATCACCTTCAACTCCAAAAAATCTAATGTTCGGAATTCCAGCTACAAACATTGTCAATTGGAAACTTGTTAACAGAGCGATGAACATAAATTCAAATAAGAAACAATGCACAAGAAACTAGATCAGTAAACGGGGTCATACTTCCTCCCTGAAGTAATCTGTACAGTTTTGATTCGTACAGCAATTGAGGATGCTTGGTCTTGACATTTTCCTGAGTGCAAGGTACATCACAAGCTAATTGCATTACACATAAAATTAATACATGACAGAAAATGGCAAAAAGTTGTGTTCACTTCACACTCACTAGCTTAATAGCAACCTCCTCGTTCGTCTGAATATTAGTACCTGCAGAAACAGTAATCAACCAAGCAATTATCTCAATACCACTTAACGAAGAAGGAAAAGAGAATCGAAAAGGTATTCACAAACCTAAATAGATCTCTCCAAACGAACCACTCCCAATTTTCCGACCCAACCTGTACTTGTTCCCCACTCGCGGCTCCATCAATCATGCGGCGTTAAGAAAATCCCTAATTTAATCCACGAAGTTTATGCAAAACTGAGGTTAAACTGTTCACTTGTGGAGAGTGAGACACAGAAACTTCGCTCGAATCACCGACATTCGTCTTCAGTTTCGATCAGTCGATTTAGATATTTATGGAGTTGCGATATTTACCAAAACGACACCAAATTATTTGCTTTCCTCCAAACTTTCTCTTTGGATAAGGTAATAAATAAATAGCGATTTAGTAAAACCGAATCATTAAATTGCTTATCAGAGGAGAATAAATCATAATTACGGGTTTGTTGTTTCATTGATTTCTTTATCAAATATATATAGAATAATTTACTTAGATAAAATTAAGAAAAATTAACTTCATAATAATGAAAGAAGATATATCTAATATCTAGATAAACAACAAACATCAATTACAACAATATGAACTCGTTTTCGTTATCTACCTCAAATACTTACAGAATCATGTCCATAGTAGGTATTGATGTTTCATTCTGAATTTTAATTGAAGGCTTTGGCCATACATAACAAAGGAGCATATTAATGGTCTTTCAAAACCTCGGGAAAAAAAAAAGAACATTATATTGCACATTCTCTTGTTTTCTGACCAAATAGAAAAAGCAGGGGATCTTTAACCCCACCAGTATTATCTCTTATTACAGCAAATTGTTCAGCAGAGGTACGCCTTCACAAATCAATCAACAGTGCGATTGTCTGAAAATATTCTTACGAGGAAAACACCTCAACAAAAAAGACACCAAAAACAATACCATCAGAGATGATCGCAGATCGCCTTCGTAAACTCAGTGGTGGTCGATTTCCCGCCAAGATCGCCCGTTCGATACTTTCCCTCTGCAATCGTATTCAAAATTGCGTCTTGGATTCTGTCGGCTTTATCGTGTAGATCCAAGTGGCGCAACATTGTGACAGAACTTAGGAGTAAAGCAGTTGGATTTGCCAAGTTCTACATGAAATCAAGAGATAAATAAATACAACTATCCTTAGTTATTGGCTGTTAATGCCGATTGAAAATGTTTCTTTCATTTACTGGCCATTGTGTTAAGAAAAACTGAAGAGAGTAGTAATAATGTTTCTTATCACTAACCTTTCCAGCAATATCTGGGGCAGAACCATGGACAGCTTCGGCCAGGGCAATGCCTCCCTCGCCGATATTGCAGCTAGTTAGGGACCATAGCCATGGGGAAAATGTTAAGTGTATTGACTATTGATTGTATAGAGATAAGAAAAATAATACAAAACTTTTACCTTGGAGTTAAGCCTAAACCTCCTATCAGACCAGCACAAAGATCGCTGATTATGTCACCGTAAAGATTTGGCATCACCAGGACATCAAAGGCCGCAGGGTTCTTCACGAGCTGTACAACGTAATCGAAACTTACGGAAAATGACCAATCATTGTGGGAATATAATTTTCTAATAGCACTTCTTTTAGGGAAATATGATTCCTACAACATACAAATAGGGGTGAGCGTTATTCGGTTAACCGAGCCGAATGACCGAAATACCGAAAATTCGGCACAAAACCGAACCGAACCGAAAAATTCGGTTCAGTATTCGGTTATTAAACAAATAAATTCGGTAATTCGGTTCGGTATAGGTTATGGATTTCGGTAAATTCGGTATACCGAATTACCGGAATTTTAAAATTAAAATATATTATATTTTATTAATAATAAAAACATAACTATAATTATATTAAATTATAATTAAAAAAGATTTCGGTAATATTTAAATTAATATATATAATTTTATATAACTTTTTTGATAAAACCAAAAAATTATATTAAATAATATATATCAACTATTAAAATTCTTTTTTTTTTAATTGAAAATTCGGTTAATTCGTTCCGAAAAAATTTCGGTAATAACCGAATACCGAACCGAGATTTCGGTTTCAAAAATTTGGTTTCAGAAATAGGGGAACCAAAATTTCGGTTCGGTTCGGTTTGCACCGAACGAACACCCCTACATACAAACATATACGTGGCATACCATCATGCAGCAATTGTCGATCACAACTTCTTCATATACTATATCTGGGTACTTTTCGGCAACCTCTCGACAGCACTGCAATTAACAGCTTAAAAGGCGTTACTGACAAGAAGTTAAACATAGATACTCAAACGATATTCCTGCGAAGCGTACCTTAAGGAAGAGACCGTCGGTTTTTTGCATGATATTAGCCTTGTGGATTGCAGATACTCTTTTTCGTCCATGGTTTTGGGCATAGTGAAAGGCATACTCGGCGACTCTCAGACTTGCTTGGCGTGTAATAATCTTGAGACTTTCAACGACGCCCCTAACCACCTACATCAAACAGAAAAGTTCTCTAATCAGACTATCAAGGGCCTGTAATCAATCGTTATATAATAGCATCGCATGAAGTGCTTACTTGATGTTCAAGTCCACTATATTCTCCTTCGGTGTTTTCACGGATCGTAATGAGATCAACATCATCATACTTAGTCTTGTATCCAGGTAAGCTGTAACAAGGTCGAACATTGGCATAGAGATTGAGCTCCTTTCTTAATGTCAGGTTAAGAGATCGATGTCCTTTCCCGATTGGTGTGGCCATCGGCCCTTTCAGACCAACTTTATTACGCCTCACTGATTCAAGACTTTCCCATGTTAGGAAACTTTGAGTTCTAGGATCAACTTCCTTCCCAACATAGTGTTCTTCCCATTCAATAGGCACTTCAGCGACTCTGAAAACCTTGATTTTCATAAAATAAATACTGAGTGAAGAAATATAATTATCAGGACGAATAAATACTCAAGCATTTTCTCCATTCTCTTTAGCTTCATGGATCATTAGATTAGACACTGTACGGATAGAACACATTGAAGATCGAAGGAGCTGAGCATCATGCCTACAACAAAACTTCCCATTCCTCAATGAATCGTCAAATTAAGAAATCGAAAAGATAAATCAGAATTTAACCAATTAGGTTCATCGTCAAACAACATACTTTCTTCTCTCTCACCAGCACAAAACCCCTTTTGAAAATTAAAGCAAATCAACAGCATGAACTCAGAACCCAATCACGGACTAGCAATCATCAGCCAATAATTGAAAAGGAATCAAGCTTCCCCAAACTATACCTGCTTTACCGACTCGGCGATTTCAGGTCCGATGCCGTCTCCTGGAAACAACGTGAGCGGATCAGACCCGAACCCGAAGAGAATCCGCGATCAAAGAAACGAGGACTCTCCGCCGCGGAGATCGTCCCAAGCGTTGATCCCCAGCTTCGAGCGAATCTTCTCACGATTTGTGAAGCCATTGTTTCGCCTTCGTAGCTGCTTTTCTGTTTGACAATAGAGGAGCTTCTTCACGGTATTTTATTATATCCTTCTCTCTTCTATTGATTATGTATTCGATTTTAGAAACAACTGTTATCAATCAGAATATCATACTTTTAGGCCTATTAGTGGGCCTAGGTCAACGTTATGAATTTGGGCCATAAGTAAAGGATGTACACTACTATTGGGCCACATTCAATAATAATTGCGTTCACAGTTTTTTTATATTTTCTCCAATATTTCTCTTTTTCAAGGCAATGGTGAGGATTAAAAATGACAAATAGCAAATATTTTTTTCTTGGCTATATTTCCAGACTCTCATCTATCTATTTTATTAAGAAGCGCCACATAATAACCGTTATTTGTTGTGTTAATTTTATGTTAATTATCATTTTGTAAAAATTGTTTATTAATATAAACACAATTATATTAAACATGAAGCCACAAAATCATCTTAATTACAATCTATCCTTAAAACAGTTTAAAAAAAAATGTTCTAATCATATATTGAAAGATTTATTTAATATTTTTAGATAGTAGCAGTGCTAAATCACTAGTTTTATTTTATTATCTAGTAATTTTAACTAAATATTCGCTTTCCATCTGTCAAAATCAACCCTAACAACAGCGTACAAGTTATGCTAACCGATTTTCATAATTGCTAAATAATACCATCAAGGAACCAAACGCAAATCCACCAAATGAGCATATTTAATTACAATCTGCACAAACTTAAAGTCAATTTAATATTTAATTTTTTATTATCTCTGTTTACTTTGTCCAACTGTCCAACCATAATAACTGCAGCCGCGAACGGCAACTATTGATGGGTCAAAACGACATTTCAAATAGTACAGATTGCTGATAATATTATATCAAAGATGGAATATAAATACAATAGCTAAATATGAGACCAACCCTATTTAGCGAGGAAAAAAAATAATTTTCATATATAATAAGCACGTAAAAAATCAAGGGATTTATTAACCTAACGCGTTAAAGTCTAAATACAAACGTGAAACTCATCGCTACTACAAAAAGACAGCTGTGAAGTAATACATTGTTTGCTCATAAGAACAATCCAAGAAAGCTGATTTTCTTGGTGATCAAATTCAATGACGTGGCATTCTCAGATTATTTACTTATTTATTTATTATTTTTTCCGGACAACGTTTGTTCTCTGCTTCTATCCTCGAACCAAAAACCATAATAATGATATTCAATGATCAATCGCCTGTGAAATGGTTAAATTAATCATGGGATTTCATGATAGCTTATTGAGTCTTTTGGGATTTGTTATTGGGATCTCGTTAGGCCTTGTTATTGGGTTCTTCGTATTCATATATTCAGAACCAAGGCGCCATTTTTATGAGGTAAAAATGATTTGTTTCTGTTGCATAGAAGGTGTTTGCATATTTGCACTCGTTTTGATTCTGTATTTTCACGTCATGCTTAATCTGCTATTATGTAATGATGATATTTCGATATGATTCGATAGATGAATCAGCTTAATCTGTATCAGATAATTGCAGGAAAATGCCGACAGATTCGATTCAATCTCCTTAGCTGATCTCATCCCGAAACTTCCCCTATGGGTTATGAATCCAGACTACGAGCGAGTAAGCGCAATGATTTTCGTATTCTGAGCGATCAAAATGGGAATCTTTTCGCTGTTGTTTGATCGAATCATTTTTCTTAGGTCGATTGGTTGAACAAGTTAATACACAGTGTGTGGCCCTACTTCGACAAAGTAACGCAGAGTTTCACCGCATATTCGTACATCATTCGTGGTTTTTCTTCTCCTTATTACATGTATCTTGTTATTGTATGAATTTACAGGCAGTGTGTGGTATTGTTAAGAGCTCAGAAGAAGCCATATTTGCAGATCATATAGGAATGTATAAGATAAAGTCCATTCGTTTCGAACATCTTTCTCTTGGAACTCACCCTCCTAAACTCCACGGTAGCGATTTTTTTCTTCTTTTTTTCTTTACTTGTCAAAAATGGTTGAAACGATTTCTTGAATTTCGTGGATTGTTAATTAGGTTTGAAGCCTATAGATTCGAACGAGGACGAACTAGTTCTTGATCTTGCACTGAGATGGGCTGGAGATTCGAACATTACGCTGGGAATCGAATTCTCCCACTTTAAACTCAACATCGAGGTAAGAACAAAAAATGCTTCTCAGAAAAATATCATACTATAATAATGCAAATATTCGAGGAAACGAATGAAATAATTCAACCGTATTTTTGAAAGGCCAGATAGTAGACATTCATGTCTCAGCAGTAACGAGGGTGGTTTTAAGGCCCTTAGTCCCAGCGTTTCCCTGTTTTTCGAGCGTCTCCGTTTCATTAATGGAGAAGGTAAAATGATTTTCTGTCATTGTTGTAAGATTTCTGGGAGATATATATCATATTGCTTCTGTAAATTCTATCTTCAAGATTTACAGCCAAAGATTGATTTCGGACTGAGAGTATTGAGAGGAGATATTATGTCTATCCCTGGACTTTACAGATACATACAGGTTTTTCTTTTTTTTTTTTCTTTGTTTACTTCGCTCGACAATGATATTCGGGTCATTTTTTCTTTTGTTTTCTCGTTGATCATCGCAGGACATTGTCAGGAAACAAATAGCCAATCTTTATCTGTGGCCTCAAACATATGAACTCGGAATCCTTGACAGTTCTATGTAAGTTCTATTACATATCTCAAAATCGTCGTTTTTTTTTTTTGACATTTTTACAACAGAGGAGCAGCGAAGAAACCCGTGGGGATCTTACACGCAAAGATCGTTCGAGCACGAAAACTCTTAAACAAAGATATCTTCAGCACATCAGATCCATACGTAAAGCTAAGCCTCAGCGGCGAAAATCTCCCATCGAAAAAGACTTCAGTGAAGATGAACAATCTCAACCCAGTTTGGAACGAGGAATTCAAGCTCTCCGTCAAAGAACCCGAGACTCAAGTTCTCTTGCTAAAGCTCTACGACTGGGAAAAGGTTCGCCAAAATTTTCAAATCCACCCCAACGTTTTTCCAATCAAGCTTTCTGAGTCCCTATTTTTTTGCTTTAAATTACAGATTGGCGCCCACGATTACTTAGGAATGCAAGAAGTTCATCTGAACGAACTCGTTCCATACGAAAAAAAGGAGGTTGAGCTCAACTTGCTACACAGCATGGATCCATGCGATCCTCACAACAAGAAATACAGAGGGCAGATCTTATTACACTTGACTTTCGTTCCTTTCCTCGAAGACAGCGTAAGGTTTAGCGGGTCGCTGAGTCACCATGTAAGAGATCATAGTGTCAGTAATTACTCTCACGAGGGCCACGGGCCCACGTCTCTGTGCGGGACCGGGCTTCTCCTCGTCACAGTTGTAAGCGCTAAGGATGTACAAGGGAGGCATCGACATAGCAATCCTTACGTTAAAGTTCTGTTCAGAGGAGAACAGAAGAGAACTAAGGTTAGTTAGTTATAGTTTGAAATTGAATCTCATGCAATAGTTCTTGGTCTGAAATCATCTGCCTTTTTTGGTGTTTCTTTTAGATGATTAGTAAAACTCGAAACCCTTATTGGCACGAAGAGTTTCAGTTCATAGTAGACGATGCGCCGGCGAACGATAGAGTCCATGTCGAAGTTATGAGCAGAAGGAGAAAGCTTGGATTTACGTTTAAGGTAAAAAACAAAATGGCTTTTTTTTTTTTCTCTGAATCTTATAACTCCATGAAAGTGATGATGAGAAGCTTATGTTATTAGTTTGTGTAATTTGCAGGAATCGCTTGGATTTGTTGATGTTAATCTTGGAGATGTTGTGTGTAACGGTCGTATGAATGAGAAGTATCATCTTATTAATTCGAGGGATGGGATCATACATTTGGACATAAGATGGAAAGTGATATGAATATGATAGTGTAATAACTAATAAGCCAAGGACGAGGGATATATATACTTTTACTTAATGAATTTTTTTTTTATATATCGAGATAATGTAAAATATCTTCAGCGAAAGATCTGCTTTTTGCTTATATAAAGATCTGCTTTTTATTTCAAGAATACACACAAAAACCTCAGCGAAAACCTCATCTATTCAGTCACACATACATAGACAAGACATAAATCCATGGCTTCGTCTTCGTTGAAATTCATCTCCCTCGCCGCGCCGGCGCCGCCGCCGCCGCAGCAAGCCACATCCCTCGGCCACCAAGCATCTTTCACCTCCGTGCCAAGACTCGCCTTTTCGTACCCTTCCATGGCGGCGAGCTACTCATTTCAGCAACCCATTGTTGCCACCAAGCTCGCGCCGAGCGTCGCCGTATCGTCCGACTTGGAGGTCGACGACGGCGAAGGTTTTGCCCTTTCCGACGATGGGTCTGAGGTTGATGAGCCGAGCTTTTCCCCTGAGCTGAAGGTCTTCGTCGGAAACCTCCCTTTCAGCGTGGACAGCGCTGCCCTCGCCGGACTGTTCGAACAGGCTGGCAACGTCGAGATGGTCGAGGTCAGTTTAGTAAATAACCATCCATCTGTTTTCTCTGTTTTATTCAAAAGATGAGATAATTTGATTGATTACACGGTGACACGTGGCAGGTTATCTACGACAAGGACAATGGAAGAAGCCGAGGTTTTGGCTTCGTCACCATGTCCACCGCCGAGGAAGCCATAGCCGCCGTCGAGCAATTCAACGGCTATGTAATAAGAAGCCCACAAACATATTTCGTGCTCAAAAATCAAATCCCATCCTTTCTCATACAGCAAAATACGAACATTGCAGGAACTTCAGGGCCGGCCCCTGCGAGTCAACGCCGGCCCACCGCCGAAGCGAGAGAACTCTCCGTTCCGCGGCGGCCCAAGAGGAGGCGGCGGCGGAGGAGCCGGCGGCTCGAACAGGGTCTACGTCGGAAACCTCGCCTGGGGAGTCGACAACCTCGCCCTCGAGGCGTTGTTCAGCGAACAAGGGAACGTTAGGGAAGCTAGGGTTGTCTACGACAGGGAAAGTGGAAGGTCGAGGGGCTTCGGCTTCGTGACCTACAGCTCCGCCGAGGAAGTCGCCGGCGCAATCGAATCGTTGGACGGCGCCGTAAGTACATGTATCTGCGCTCTTATTTATTGCGTTGGTTGTGAACGAGTGGTGGGCGGCGGTTGCTGAGTTGTGTTACTTTTTTTTTCTTCTGACGGTTTTAGGATCTTAACGGTAGAGCTATTCGCGTGAGCGCCGCCGAAGCGAGGCCGAGGAGAGAGTATTGATTGATTGCGATTTGCGCCGACCGCCGTGTAAGGGCGGAGATTGAGCCTTGAGGAAGAAGAGGGAACCGTGCTTATTATTACATATATTTTGATTAGTAGATGATATAAATTCTTGAAGGACCTTATCTTTATATTCCTTTTCGTTGCATTACAGCTATTGAATTTGGAATTCGATCGTCACATTAAATACGGAGTATATATAGTTTAACTGCATAACCTCAAGAGTTGATAAGATAAAAAGAATATAAATATACATAAAAAAAAAAATCGGAAAAAAAAGTTTCCGTTGCCGGGAATCGAACCCGGGTCTCCTGGGTGAAAGCCAGATATCCTGACCGCTGGACGACAACGGATTATTGTGTGATTTTATCTTTTCAGTGTATATATACGGTTATACATTTACAGTCTCTGCTGTTTGTTGTCTCTGTGACGTATTTGAATGGCTTTGGGAGGAGATTGTGGGGAAACTACATATTGAACTTAGGTTGAGACAGTCGAAATCGGCGGAGATGTTAGAATCTGATGGGAATTCTTCGAACCCAGAAAACTGTTAGAAAAGTAGCGTTGATTTGAAGGCCGGATATCTCTAGAATCGCGTTTGGAGTTCACTTTCCAAAGACAATATTTCGTCCCGGGATAAGACTAGAGATCAACTTGTTATATCGCTCGTAAATTCAATGTTATGTGTCGAGTGTTTCTTGCGTTTATTTATAACCCAAGTTTCGACCGGTTATGTCTGTTCGTAATAGACATAATCCTTTCAAGGATGGTGTCTGTTTGAGAACAGATATTTCCTTTGAAGCCAAATACCTATTCGGGTATACATCCTTTCGGACGAAGAGGTTTCGGGTATGCGCACCTTTTGGATGTGTACGCACCTTTTAGACGTAATAGACCCCGCTAGGGGCGCTGCCCCTAGTACCCTGCAAGGGGGCGCAGCCCCCTCGACCCCTGCTTCGCTTTGGGTTCTGACATAAAGCGTTCTCCGAGCGTGCACTCCGCACCTCCTAACCCGGATACATTTTACGTCCCAATTACACTAAAATATATAACAATCCTCCACCATTTTAGTGCAATCCCTTTAAGACAAATAACACAACAACAACACTTATGCGTAAAAGAAAATATCATTAAAGATTGAATTTCCGTCTTAGTACACTACACATTCCACAATACTCGAGAAGAGAGGGTGTTCTGCGAATTGAACCCTTCGACCCATTTGAATACATGAAGATAATGCACACACAAGCATTCAGAATTCACAAACTAAACCCGACACTATTATAAGCCCTGTGTCCATATCCATTCATGAATGTACGTAAACTAAGTCCAGAGTTTCTTGAAGCGGCAAAACTTCACATTCACATAGGTAGCCCTTTTCTTCGTGCATCTGCACCTGCACTTTTTCAAAAAGGCTATTAAGATTTTAATTCAACCTACTGTCATGCAGATCCGAGCACATATCTCGGGATGATATGCAAACTATTATGTGCTCCAAATTCTAAGTGTAAGCTTTCCACATTGAATTCATGCTCTAACTTCCAAAATCAGAGGGGAATTGGGTTTCTTACCATTAGAACTTATGTGGACTTTAATCCCATCCCTATTGCAGATTTGTTAACCAAATCTCTCGCTAACCCCTTCGTCAAGTGGTCTGCTAAATTTTGTTGCGATCTAACATAGTCTACGGATATCACCCCATTCGTGATTAATTCACGAACCATGCTGTGTCTAACACCTAAGTGTCTTGACTTTCCATTGTACATGTGACTATAAGCTTTTGCCAAAGTGGCAGAGCTATCACAATGGATCGAGATAGGTGATATGGGTTTAGGCCACAACGGAATCTCATAGACTAAGTTCTTCAGCCATTCTGCTTCTTTACTAGCGGCTGCTAGAGCAACAAACTCAGATTCCATTGTCGAATTCGTGATACAAGTTTGCTTTTTAGAAGCCCACGAAATTGCACCTCCTCCAAGCAAGAATACCCATCCGCTTGTCGAGGAATGGTCTTCTGGATTCGAGATCCAACTGGCATCACAGTATCCTTCTAGAACCGAAGGTGAGCCAACGTAGTATAAACTATAATTTATAGTCTTCTTTAGGTACTTAAGTACCCGCCTTATTGCTTGCCAATGATGTGTGCTCGGATTACTAGTAAACCTACTAAGTTTTCCTACAGCATACGCAATATCCGGCCTTGTGCTTGTCATGGCATACATTAAGCATCCAATCACCTTAGAATACTCAAGCTGAGAAACAGGATTACCTTTATTAGGCAACAACTTCATACTTGTATCCATAGGCGTACTCACGGGAGCACAATCAAAACAATTGAATTTCTTTAATACCTTCTCAATATAATGAGATTGTGTGATCGAAATTCCTTTGTTTTCACGTTTAATCCTAATACCTAAGATAACGTCGGCCTCTCCCATATCTTTCATGGAGAATCTAGATGACAAAAATTCTTTAGTCATATCGACTTGTTTCTGATCTGTACCAAAGATCAACATGTCATCAACATACAGACAGATGATTACTCCATTACCTGAGTTGTCAAACTTGTTGTATACGCACTTATCCGCTTGGTTCAAATTGTAACCGTTGGATAAGACCACTTCATCAAACTTTTGATGCCACTGCTTAGGTGCTTGTTTCAATCCATACAAGGACTTAACAAGTTTACACACCTTGTTTTCGTTTCCTGGCATGATAAAGCCTTCAGGTTGTTTCATATAAACTTCCTCATCTAAATCACCATTCAAGAATGCAGTTTTCACATCCATTTGGTGAATTACAAGATTGTGAATAGCAGCCATCGCAATCAACAATCTAATAGTCGAGATACGAGCTACTGGTGCATACGTATCGAAATAATCAATTCCCGGTTTTTGTTTAAACCCTTGAATGACTAGTCTCGCCTTGAATTTCTCAATTGTTCCATCGACTCTCATCTTTCTTTTGAAGATCCACTTGCAACCCAAAGGTTTGCAACCTGGTGGTAAATCTGACAACTCCCAAGTGTTATTACCCACGATAGAGTCCATCTCTTCATTAATGGCTTCTTTCCAAAAGGCAACATCCTGAGACTTCATTGCTTCATCAAATGTTTTTGGACCATCCTCAACATTAAAACAATATAGGTATTGGGTAGAAACCTCATCCCTAGAACCTTCAATTAAATACAATTGAAAATCCGGTCCATATGATTTAGGTTTTCTTTCCCTTTTGCTTTTCCTAAGTTCAAGTGACTTGTTTCTTGTCAGTTCAGAACTTTCCTCCCTTTCACTTGTTATTGGAATCATATCCTTTGGTCTAGGTATACTTGAGAAACGATTCTCATCAAATATAGCATCTCTCGATTCAATTACGGAGTTGACCGAAATAGAATCATTAGGCTCGATTACATAGAACCTATAGGCCTTGGAATGCTCAGCATATCCAACAAAGATACAATCTATACCCCGTTCACCTAAACTTTTCTTCTTGGGTTCGGGAAGTTTTACAACAGCCCGACAACCCCAAACTCGAAGATAGTTTAACATTGGTTTCTTTTTAAACCAAAGTTCATAAGGAGTCAATTTATTCCTTTTATTTGGAACCCTATTGAGCAAATAACAAGCCGTTAAAATAGCTTCACCCCAGAATCCATCACTCAAACCAGAGTACGATAACATGGAATTTACCATTTCTTTCAGGATTCTATTCTTTCTCTCAGATACGCCATTCTGTTGTGGTGTATACGGAGCAGTAGTCTCATGAATAATTCCTACTGATTGAAAGTAGGCCGGATTAAAGTATTCACCACCTCTATCCGTTCTGAGTCTTTTGATCATTGCATTTTGTTGCAATTCAACCTCATTCTTATAAATCACAAATTTATCTAAAGCTTCATTTTTGCTATGCAACAAATAAACATAACAGAATCTAGACGCATCATCAATAAACGTAACGAAATATCTTTTGTTACCTAATGATGGAGTAGCATGCAAGTCACATAAGTCGCTATGAATAAGTTCTAATTTTTCCGAGGAGCGCATTACCTTATGAAAAGGTTGCCTCGTGATCTTAGTCAGCATGCAAGTCTTACATTTTTCAGAATTAATTTCGAAAGGAGGTATTAATCCTTCCTTTGACATTTCATAAATCCGTCTATAGTGAACATGTCCTAGTCTAGCATGCCAAAGCACCGAATCATTAACGTTAGAACATGTCATGAATGCGGAATTATTGTAAGAACGTTTTTTATTTAAATTCAACATAAACATTCCATTATTATAATAGCCAAATCCGATAAAGTTCCCGGATTTTGTCAATACAAACTTGTCTGACTCAAACACCTGCTTGTAACCACATTTGTTCAAGACAGGACCAGATACTAAATTCTTACGCAACTTAGGTACAAACAGCACATTACATAAAGTAATAGTTTTTCCCGAAGTAAATTCTAATATAACACTTCCTACACCAACTATTGGAGCACTTGACTCGTTGCCCATATGTAAAGCAGATCCGTCTTCAACTGGTCGAAAGTCTTTAAACCAGCCTCGATCTTTACATGCATGAGTTGTGGCACCCGAGTCAATCCACCATGCTTCTCCATCATCATCCTGTACATAAAATGCTTCAGGACTAAAGGATACATAAGGCATACCAGATTTATAACAAATGTTCAAATCCTGACCTTGTTTAGGGTTAGGGTTTTTAAACCCTTCACCCGAGGTGCTTGCTCCGTTGGTGTCTTTTGTTTGACCACCACCTTTTCCAACCCGGCAATCCCTTTTGAAATGACCAGATTTGCCGCATTTCCAACAAGCCGCTTTAGGCTTTTTGTTGGAAGCTACATGGTTATTACCATTACCCTTGCGCTTCTTATTGTATTTGGCGCGCTCTTCCACCATATTAACGCTCGATGTTCCAGCAATAGGTTTGCCTTTTGGTTGGTCATTTTCCTGCGCCCTAAGAGATTCCTCTATGCGCAAATGACTACCCAATTCTACCAGAGATAATTCCTCCTTTTTATGTTTAAGAGTGTGCTTGAAATCTTTCCATGATGGCGGCAGCTTATCGATTATACTCGAAACCGCTATCGCATCATCCATCACCAGTTGGTGTTGAGCGAACCGGCCAAGTATCCGAAGTAGTTCATTGTATTGCTCCATCACCGGTCTTGCATCGATCATTTTGTAAGTATTAAAATTACTAACCAGGAATTTCTTGCTCGAGGCGTCTTCTGCCATGTACTTTGCTTCGAGATCATCCCACAAGGCTTTCGCCGAGTCAAAATTCTGATATATGTCGAACAGCGCATCCGACATAGCATTCAGAATATGGCCACGACAGATGTAATCGTCGTTCTCCCACTTGTTCCTCCTTCGGGCAGCCTCCAGCGTTTCATCTTCGACAAACTCGGGCATGGGCGTGCTTAATACGTACACCACCTTGAGGTTCGTCAGGAGGAAGTGCATTTTCTTCTGCCAACGACGGAAATCCACCCCCTCGAACTTATCCAATTTGCAGATTTTCGAAGCCATGTCTCCCATTGTTTCGGCCATTAAAATCAACCAAAAATATTGTCTTTGATTGTTAGAAAAGTAGCGTTGATTTGAAGGCCGGATATCTCTAGAATCGCGTTTGGAGTTCACTTTCCAAAGACAATATTTCGTCCCGGGATAAGACTAGAGATCAACTTGTTATATCGCTCGTAAATTCAATGTTATGTGTCGAGTGTTTCTTGCGTTTATTTATAACCCAAGTTTCGACCGGTTATGTCTGTTCGTAATAGACATAATCCTTTCAAGGATGGTGTCTGTTTGAGAACAGATATTTCCTTTGAAGCCAAATACCTATTCGGGTATACATCCTTTCGGACGAAGAGGTTTCGGGTATGCGCACCTTTTGGATGTGTACGCACCTTTTAGACGTAATAGACCCCGCTAGGGGCGCTGCCCCTAGTACCCTGCAAGGGGGCGCAGCCCCCTCGACCCCTGCTTCGCTTTGGGTTCTGACATAAAGCGTTCTCCGAGCGTGCACTCCGCACCTCCTAACCCGGATACATTTTACGTCCCAATTACACTAAAATATATAACAATCCTCCACCATTTTAGTGCAATCCCTTTAAGACAAATAACACAACAACAACACTTATGCGTAAAAGAAAATATCATTAAAGATTGAATTTCCGTCTTAGTACACTACACATTCCACAATACTCGAGAAGAGAGGGTGTTCTGCGAATTGAACCCTTCGACCCATTTGAATACATGAAGATAATGCACACACAAGCATTCAGAATTCACAAACTAAACCCGACACTATTATAAGCCCTGTGTCCATATCCATTCATGAATGTACGTAAACTAAGTCCAGAGTTTCTTGAAGCGGCAAAACTTCACATTCACATAGGTAGCCCTTTTCTTCGTGCATCTGCACCTGCACTTTTTCAAAAAGGCTATTAAGATTTTAATTCAACCTACTGTCATGCAGATCCGAGCACATATCTCGGGATGATATGCAAACTATTATGTGCTCCAAATTCTAAGTGTAAGCTTTCCACATTGAATTCATGCTCTAACTTCCAAAATCAGAGGGGAATTGGGTTTCTTACCATTAGAACTTATGTGGACTTTAATCCCATCCCTATTGCAGATTTGTTAACCAAATCTCTCGCTAACCCCTTCGTCAAGTGGTCTGCTAAATTTTGTTGCGATCTAACATAGTCTACGGATATCACCCCATTCGTGATTAATTCACGAACCATGCTGTGTCTAACACCTAAGTGTCTTGACTTTCCATTGTACATGTGACTATAAGCTTTTGCCAAAGTGGCAGAGCTATCACAATGGATCGAGATAGGTGATATGGTTTAGGCCACAACGGAATCTCATAGACTAAGTTCTTCAGCCATTCTGCTTCTTTACTAGCGGCTGCTAGAGCAACAAACTCAGATTCCATTGTCGAATTCGTGATACAAGTTTGCTTTTTAGAAGCCCACGAAATTGCACCTCCTCCAAGCAAGAATACCCATCCGCTTGTCGAGGAATGGTCTTCTGGATTCGAGATCCAACTGGCATCACAGTATCCTTCTAGAACCGAAGGTGAGCCAACGTAGTATAAACTATAATTTATAGTCTTCTTTAGGTACTTAAGTACCCGCCTTATTGCTTGCCAATGATGTGTGCTCGGATTACTAGTAAACCTACTAAGTTTTCCTACAGCATACGCAATATCCGGCCTTGTGCTTGTCATGGCATACATTAAGCATCCAATCACCTTAGAATACTCAAGCTGAGAAACAGGATTACCTTTATTAGGCAACAACTTCATACTTGTATCCATAGGCGTACTCACGGGAGCACAATCAAAACAATTGAATTTCTTTAATACCTTCTCAATATAATGAGATTGTGTGATCGAAATTCCTTTGTTTTCACGTTTAATCCTAATACCTAAGATAACGTCGGCCTCTCCCATATCTTTCATGGAGAATCTAGATGACAAAAATTCTTTAGTCATATCGACTTGTTTCTGATCTGTACCAAAGATCAACATGTCATCAACATACAGACAGATGATTACTCCATTACCTGAGTTGTCAAACTTGTTGTATACGCACTTATCCGCTTGGTTCAAATTGTAACCGTTGGATAAGACCACTTCATCAAACTTTTGTTGCCACTGCTTAGGTGCTTGTTTCAATCCATACAAGGACTTAACAAGTTTACACACCTTGTTTTCGTTTCCTGGCATGATAAAGCCTTCAGGTTGTTTCATATAAACTTCCTCATCTAAATCACCACTCAGCGGGACCGCCACTAGGGGCGCTGCCCTAGACCCCGCTAGGGGCGCTGCCCCTAGTACCCTGCAAGGGGGCGCAGCCCCCTCGACCCCTGCTTCGCTTTGGGTTCTGACATAAAGCGTTCTCCGAGCGTGCACTCCGCACCTCCTAACCCGGATACATTTTACGTCCCAATTACACTAAAATATATAACAAAAACGATACCGAGAAAGAAACTGAAACACTTGTAATGGAGAATCTAGCGGAGTTGCGCAGGATTGAAGCGGACAATGAGAAGCCAAAATGGAAAACCAAAGAGATGAGCAAATCGATTGAGGCCCTTTCTATTGCAGAAGAATCTGCGAAGTCGGAGATGGAAGCTGAGCTTAGGAGATTGAAAGTACAGTCGAATCAATGGAGAAAAAGCTGCTGAATTCAGCTGCTTCCATTTGCTCTCTAACAATGGTGGAAAGTTAGACGACTTTCGACGGCCATAGTACGAATAGCGAAGATTTTTTGGACGATGAAGCGCCGGAGAAGAAGAAGAAAGAACGGCGGCAATGCGCTGAAGACAATTTAAGACAAACTTTTTCTTGGTTCAATAATGCAATAGTCATCTGTAGTAGTTTGAGTATATTAATATATGCCCAATATATGCTCAGCCCACTAAGAAGTCAATTTAGCGTTTCTTTTTTATATCTTCCTTTACACCACACCAATCTTCTTAAAAAAGATTCAATGTCGACGCCGCCAACCACTCTTCTACCGCCGGCCGCCGGCGCTGGTTCCGTCGCTGGTACAGTATAACAACACTGAGTAATAATAACGTTGTTCTTCGATTTTTTCGTTTTTGCAGAAATGTTGCAGAACATTCCTCACCAAATTGCGCACTCGCCGGCCAGATTAGGGCTGCCGAACCCTAATTCTCCATCCATTCAGAACCAAAATCCACAATTACCTCAGAATTTACAAGCTCACCAACCTCGCAATCAGCCTTCCTCGAACCAGTCGACGATCCCAGCCGTTTCTTCGACTCTCCTCCCTCTGTTGCCGCCCCTCCCTAGAGCTCAATCCCTTCTGATGCAAATGGCTTCTCTGTGCTCGAAGCTCTTCGAAGTCTCCCCAAATCGCTCCCATTGGATCAGCTCATGCCGTGGCTCTTTACCCACTTTCTTGTCTCCCCAAGCGCAGCAGCCTTCCTTATCTCCTTCTCCTTCGACTTCAGCCAAAGAAGTTCTTGATCAGTTTGCATCTCTCCAAGATCAGATGTTGAAGGCAGTCTCCGAGCTCCAAGAGATCCTCGACCTCCAAGACTCTAGGGAAAAGCTCACCCGCGAAATCAGATCGAAAGACTCCGCCCTCCTCGGCTTTGCCCACAAACTCAAAGAAACAGAGCACGTCCTCGACGTCCTCGTCGACGACTACTCAGACTACCGCCGCCCGAAAAGAACCAAGTCAGGTTCAGATTCAGATTCAGATTCTTCGACTACTACGATCGCAACCCATCTAAAACTCTCCGATATACTGTCTTACGCTCATAAGATAAGCTACACTACATTCGCCCCGCCAGAGTTCGGCTCGGGCCAAGCACCTCTCCGTGGGGCGTTGCCGCCCGCCCCACAAGACGAGCAGATGAGAGCATCCCAGCTTTACAACTTTGCGAACCTCGACGTTGGCCTGCCCGAGGACGAAGGCAAGGAGAAGATGATCGAGCCCTTGATCGAAGCGCACTTACCGTTACCTTTAGTGGGCAAACCTATCGGCGATCTATCTGCAATTCAAGGGCTGATGCCTCCTAACATTGTTGTGCCGAGTGGATGGAAGCCCGGGATGCCCGTGGAGTTGCCGAGCGATTTGCCCATTTTGCCCCCGCCGGGATGGAAGCCTGGCGACCCCATTGCACTGCCTCCGTTGGATTCGTTTGGCGTTTTTCCAACAAGGGTTGTTGAGGAACAACAGCAGAATAATAGGCCGCCGCCGCCCCTGGCTGCTCCACCTCAGGTTCTTGGGAGAGCGCCCGAGCCTATACAGGTTAGGCACGTTCAGCTTGATATTGAGTATGATAGTAGTGATTACAGTAGTGATGAGGGTAGCTCTGATAGTGAAGATTGATGATTGTTGCTTCTCTTTTGGAGTCTGTTGTTTCTGTTTCCTTTTTGGAATGTGAAAAATTGTACGATTTGGCTGTGTTTCTAACGTTGTGTTCTTCTGCACCATGGGATTGGTTCTTCATGGTAGTGTTGCATTATGGGACAGATTACTATAAAGAAAACGGATTTTTGTCATGCAACAAGAAGTCATTCATTAATAATGCTACACAGAAATTTATTAAAATAAATAACATCCCCATTATTCAAGAAAGCTCTCGCAAGTCTTGGTTCAGTTCACAAAATCAAAGAGTTTTGAGATGAGAATAAGACAATATTCCAGTCGAATTGTGCAAAATAGCCATGAACTAACTCAGCACGTCAGAAAACCAAGGACTACTAGAATGACTTGTGAACATTGCTAGTTTCCTATGTAATCGACGAGCATGTGGACGAATGCAGCCATTCGTTTAGACATCAAACGAAGCACCAAGGGAAGGGAAGGCGATTTGGGCATCACACTTTATCACCTGGCTCTTTGATCTGTAATGTTGTCCTCGAAAGGCTTGCTTCCAATTCATTTAGCTCGTCAATGTCAAGATCATCGTCATCGTCATCGTCATCATCAACAGCATCATCATCTCCTTCGACATTATTCGCGTTTGGCGTTGAAGAACTTGGAGTCTCACTGGGTTTCGCTTTATCGACCTAATCAAAGTATATGAATGTGCACTCAGAAAAACCAAACAAAGCAGCAGCGAGTGAAAATAAAGAACATGGAACCACTGAGATCAAAGAATTATTAACCTTTTGATCTTCTTCTCGCTCTTCTTCCCTCTGGTACTCATCGTAGGCTCCAACGTCATCAACAAATAAGCTCGCATCGGACAAGAAGAGCTCACGACCACTGTCAGATTAAGGTAAAAAATATGAGTATGGGTTCTCGATGAAGGCTACACAGCAGTAAAGCTTGGACTGTGGATATGATAAGTGGTCACTGGGTAAACTTACCTCATACGGTCATTCTTAGCTCTATCTGCCGATTGGGCAGCCAAGCTAGCTTCTCTCTCCTCAACCTTCTTCTTTTTCCATTGCATGAATAACTCTGTAGTCATGGGAGTCGAGGTGGCTAGTTGTGATCGCTGAAAGAATATTTATGCCCGTTAAAGCAACATTCATTCGTTTAGGACGTAATGTGAAAGAGTAGATATGGTTATCTTGTACAATCTGTTACTAGAGCTTAATAGTGCAAAGATTTGCAGTAGGTACCTTGTTTTCAATCTCTTCCTCGACAGATATTTTGTCTTTTTCCTCTTCTAAGAGGGCCTTCATCTGAGACTTCAAAACATACCCAGGAGGAAGAGCATGTCTGTAATGACAGTCTTTACCACCGTTAGGGCAGACCCAAAACCAACCATACTGCTTCTTCTCAACTGCTTCGAGAAAATATTTGCACACCTTCAAACAGATGACATCAAACAGGGAAATTTATATTAGTATCTCACAAAATGGCAGTGCACAATACTGGGTTAGAAAATTGTAAACCCAATATTGTAAACCAAAAGAAAGTATATCACAACACTACACTGGAAAACTCCATCAAATAGGCGAGCCCCTCCAAAGGCAACACAATAAATGCCATTAAGGGGCAACATGGAGCACCAGTCCGACGGAAAGTGTCTCAGCTGTGAGTGCGAGAGATGAGTAAAAACTATATTTGACGGTAAATAAGGCTTCTAAACCTCAAGAAGCATGTTTTCTTAACTTATTTCCCTTTTTTCGTCCATATTTTTTCCAGACCTTTTATTTCTTCTGATTTATCTTTTCAATAGTAATCAGGCGCACGTTAAGTTTATCATCATTTATGCAAATTCGAAATCTCCCCATTGGTCAGTTTTTACGTAATGGGCATAATATAAATGACTTCACAACAGCGAGCAGTTCCATCAGTTTTGCAAGAAAGTTTGATATGAGTGCCAACCAGGTGAGGGAGAAGGGCTTACTATATCTGTAGGCTTATTCTTGTTATATTCCTGGCTCTTTGACTCAACAACCTTCTCCAATGTCTCCTGGTCCCAATCTTCCATGGTTCCTTGTTCTATTTTCAATTTAAACACAGCCACAGAATCAGATAATCGAAAAAATAAGTAATAATCAAATACAACAGGGAAAATGTAAGATCAAGGAAGCACACAAAAAATTCGCTACATATCAACCTTCATCACGCTTGTCACTATAAATATCAATCTTCTCTCCTTTCCGCTGGACATTCAGATCATGAGAAAACTTGCATTTGAATCCTTTTGCACACTGCCCCACCTTGAAGTGCTCGCACACAATTGACTTTGGATCAACCCCTGAACAGTAATAAGTTCATTGATTCAAATGATACACAATATAAACCACAGCACACACTTCTAAACTACCAAAAATATAGAGAAAACAATCTAACAAGACACTAGATAAACAGGAAAGAAGAACGTTTGAAAAACTCAAATTTTTTATCACCACTATATGGGTGGGTGCGTGCGTGCGTCTATCTATGTAGAAATAAAAGTTAACACAAATACGGAAATTATATATCTTTACCAACAGGAACTTTAGGCTGTTTCACAGCAACCTTAAACAGTTCGTTGAGTTCCTTCTCTCTAGCCTTTTCTTCCTCTTTCTTTTCTGTTAAATCAAATCATTCGTTGGCAAACCAAATCAAAACCGAACCCCAAAAACATCAAATAGATAAAGAAAAAAGTGTAATATTCCAACAAGAGACAGAATAGATAAGAGGGAGTTATCGCAGTTAATTAGAAATCAGCTTAACCTGTGCGTTGAGTTTAGCTGGATCAGGTTTAGGCTGAACATTTTGCTTGAGGGACTGCACGTACTTCTGGACGTTCTTCGACTTGTTTTTGTTCTTCAATCCGAACGTCTTGTCCTCGACGACCTTCTGCTTCTTCGCCAAATCGGCTTTCGCTTGCTGCTTCGGAGGCATTTTGCTTCCCAGATGCAGTAATTTTGACAAATTAATCAAATCGTCGACCGATTGTATTGATTACGGCCGGCGGCGAAGGAGAAAAGGCGTATGTGCGTCTGTGTTGCAGCTCTCGCTCGATAGAGTTGAGTCGCTCGCTTTGTGGAAGTGTTTTCGATTTCTAGAAAGGTCCTAACGAAACGGACCCTTGCCAACTATTTAATGGGCTTATATTAGTTATTTGGGCCTACACGAATAGCCCATTGAAGTTGCCCTCGGCCCATTTACTAATATGGTTTAGATTTAATGACTCGAGAAAATGAATGGAACAATTACTCAATCAAGGAAATCATCATCTTGATTGTTTTTGTTGTTTTTCTATCTTTTTTGAAATTCTTACTTCTTACTTCTTGATCATAAAACACTTTCTTTGAAGTAGAAAGAAAGTGATGAATATTATAGATATGAATATAATATTCAATACTACGTTGTGTTGGGATGATTAGTACTATGCTATTTAGTTACTGTTTTCTTTGGATTATTTATTCTTCTTTTTCGTTTGTGTTTGTCAGAGATTTCTTCGATTAATCAACTGTTACCAAGTGGGATTTTTGGGCTCTTTAGTATCTTTGTAATTTTATTTTCACGGAACTTATAGTTGGGAAAAAATGAAAAATCGATACGTATTACAATTGATCTCAGTTATAACACTACAAGCTACACAACAATCACAATAATACAATAAACAATTCTACAAAATAAATCAAACAACACTGAGGAAGGACTGGACTTGATAAATTCCAATGGCAGTGAAAGAAACAAAAAAAAAAAGGTATTATAAACAAGAAAAAATTGCAAATACTTGAAGAGAACAGTAACCTGCAATATCGATCACCATCATCGTTGGGCGGCATTGCTCGTGCCCGACTCATCGTTCGACTTTCTCTGAACAACAAACGAATTTTCTTACAACTCTATAATCCCATCTTTGCATTAGATTTGATTCGTAAAGTTTTTTTCGTCGCACCTTATTTTGATTCTGCCAGCCTCGAGCAAACGACAATAAGCCCCTCCTCGCTGGTGCGTCGCTTTGGTTCTCGGGATTTGGAGCCCTATAGTTGTTCATGGATGACATGCATGGGAAATTGTCACTAAAAGCTCCTTAAAGACCATCAACGTAATTTTGTATGTATGGAAGACTTACACTGGGGAGGATGAGGCTTTACTCTGCCCAGATTGATACTGTATCGTTGCTTCCAGCATGGACTCTGCCATAACAGCTCGCTTCTCCATCTCGGTTAGAGAAGCCATGGCTTTATCATACTTTTCCTGCGTATGTATATTATATAAAAGAAATTGATTAAAATCCTAGTAATTGATATTGGACGACTAAATATCTCGACGTGAGATGCCACTTTTGCCTTGCTAGAAAATCTTGAAAACTTTAGCTAGATCGTACTGTTTGCTAATGAATAAGTCGTGCCATAAGTTAAAATGTGTAGTAGCAATGAAAAGGAGCAGCGATACGACCAACGTTTGTATAAGCTTTCGCTGGAAATGAATATAGAATAATAAGTTCCAACACCTTCAGATTTCAAAAACAAGCGATGCCAATCAATATATATGTTGATGGCTGACGAAAGTCTAATGAAGTGTAAAAAGTATCAGTTTTTTGGTTAAGTGGTTGGCGTAGTTGGAGAAAGTTTTTGAGAGGATAGAAAAAACGGAGAACAAAAAGAAGAAAGGATACAATCGAAGAAATGGAACCTGAAGCACTTTCACCGCATATCTCTGAGCGGCTGCATCTTGTTCTGCAAAATGTCGAGCATCTTCTGTCACCCTTTGTTCTTGCTCGACTTTCATGAGAACCTATAATGGCACCTTTAGATAATGAAATGTGTAAACTTCGATAAATTTTACGAAAAAAATTTAAACCTGCAGCATGGCTTTTTCCCCTTCACTCTTATCCTCCAGAAGCTGCTTCAGCTCAGCAACATCATGCTCTAATTGTTCAACCTGCAATCAAACCATTTGAATATTGAAATGTAACCTCCTTAAGATGGAACGCCAAAAGCTGCAATGATAAGGGTCGGATGCATTGTTTATGACTCACCAGCAAAAGTAATTTAATAATCTGAAAAATGCACAACTTAAGTAAACATGTATAATAATAATTCGGAAATACCCTCGCACTTAGTTCTCTACGGTTATCTTGTTTGACCAACTCCATGAGCGCAGATTCTAATTCTTCGGCCCTGCATAATAAAGCATTTCAATCCAAGTGTTTTCACTCTTCAACAACGGTTAATATCTAAGGGCCCACATTCGTGGGATAAAATTTATAGAGTGCTGATCAAAGTTATACTACAAAACCAACCTCAATACAGCTGACCTCTTCTCCTCTAGCAACTTGCAAAGCTCGACCTTTAACCAAACCACCTGCAGAATCACAGTTACCAAATTGAACTTAACAAAAGATAAAATCATGCTGGGACTATATTCGAAATACAACATGTATTTTGCTGTGACCATTAAAAACTAGATTCAAATGGGGGGAAATTGAACTGTATAAACCAATAGATAATGGACAAATCAGTTATATCGGGAAGCAAGGACTTTCAAAGGACATATATCATGAGAAGGAGACAAATATTGATCATGATGTGTCGAACGAAGGCATAAATATATCAAACAACACGGAATGATTGAATTGAATTGTACCTATATTCAATAAATATTGCAATCACCTGTTCATGAAGGTCCGGAAGAGACCCAACTTCAGAATCAACGTCCATGCCTTTTAAAAATTCATCTAGATTTGGAGACTCTGAATTTAGAGCTGACAAGTCACCAACTAGAGTCTTGTCATCTGAACCAGGTTCAGTTATATTTTCTCTAACTATTGATTCAGGATTGTGCTTGAAACTATATAGTTTAGTTGCAAGACCCTTGGGATCTTTAAAGACGCGACTCCCTTTTGCTCTCTCCTCAACTACAGCAAGTATAGATGGTCGATGCTTCTGTCTTAATTCTCGCAATTTATCTTCGGTTATGTTTAAGAAACCCATGCAAGCAGTTAAGACAAGCTGACTGCTGTCAAAGGTGGAGCCAGCAAGGGTTTGCAATAATATGACAGCATCTCCAGCATCCTTAGTGGTAACTACAGCAGGTCCTGGAAACGATAGTGCACATATAACGTGATGCCTCTTTTACAAAGTCAGTTTGGGAAAGGGTCAATGGAATTACCATATAGATCCATTAGTGCAAGTGCAGTCCGAAATAACATGACACGGTTTCCTTGAAACAGAAGCACATCCCACACTCGAAGAACTGGATTCAGGGAGACGATAGCGGAAGAGTTATAATATAGCCCGTAAGAGAAGGACCTAAAGTTCTACAAAATAAAATGGTGGATACATTATAAAATGCAGAAGAAACAGATACCACTTTCCCAAGGAAGCATATTCACAAATATAGAAAGGAACCAGGGCCCTGATATCCATGCCACCTGTACTCCCAAGTAATCAAGGTGATTCACTGCAGTGTCATGCAGCAATGAGGAATTCTTATCGAAGATTGTTACAAAAGGCAAAATAAGAGTTCAGTAGCAGCCAAACCTAGTTTAGGAAACTTTTCACGCATCAAATCCTCGAAGACAAGCTGATCAATCTGAAATAAATTCAAATTATTAATTGCCTTCTTCTGTTATGATGAGCATATTTCTTGTCAAAGTGAGGTGCTCACCTGGGATTCTATCATATCTTCTGAGAAATAGCCCTCAAAGTAGTCATCCATTATGCCCACCAATGTCCTGAAAGGTTTATGCTAATCTAGTTTAGAAAATAGCTGACTGTATAATATATATATCTTGTAATTGTCTAGGTAATCAATAGGAGAATAGTACAACCTATTCTATAAAGTAAATATCATGAAGAAAATGATGGCATGTCAACTAGGGTTGCAGCATAGCCACGAACAGTTACGCAATGTAAATCCATAACATGCCCAGTTCAGTGCGCTAACTTATAAAGCATCAATGAGTCTGTTCAGTGACAGGGATTGAGACCTACCAAAATGCATTTTCCTCCGGCATCATCAAGAGTAATAAGCCAGCGAAATAATTCATAGCCTGCATACAAAATGATAGCAGGGTGGGATCAATGGAAAAAGATACTAATGATAAAATAATGACACTTGAAACGAGAACATGAGGATCCATGCATCATGCTATCTTCAATACACATTAAAGGAAGAATACTCAAGAAAGTACTGACCTCAAACATACAAATATTTACTTTGTTTATTTCCCATTTTTACTAGCATACAGTTTATTTGTTGAAAAGCTGATACACTCAAGGATAACAAGATCTACATCTTTTCTCAATGCATCAGCTTCATAAGAGGTTAAATAGACATTCACCTGGCAGTACCCAACAGACGGGTTATGCCGAGCATAAGCTAAAAGTACACGCCTTAGGGAGTTTCTCCCCTTCTCACTCAAAGCCGGGTGTCCAGGAAATGTTCGAGGCAAATCCTGCGTCACATGAACCAGAAGTTAGCCTAACGGGATATAAAAAATTGTGAAAAGAGAAAAATCATCGAATATGATATTATTGGTAACACCTAACGTCGGTAATATTGGAATGTAGAGCAAAAAAACTTGTAAATTTTCTTTCATGCCTTTTAACTTATATTATATAAAGGATCATAGAACAAGCAATAGGAAATCACTGAAGCAATTCCTATCAACATGGAAGAAAAAAATGTAAAAAGAATCTTATGCAGAGTAGATATATAAATTATACCACCAACGATTATGATAAGATTTAAAGGATAACGAGTCAACCTAAATAACAGCGAACATTGAAAACGGTTGATTAATTTTAGAAACTGTCCATGTAAACCCTAAAAGAAGCAGCACCTACAAATTAACAAGATTGAATGATAAAGTCCATGATCCAAGCATTTAATGACCTTCTCAATCTGCTTCTTCCATTTATTGGACATATCAGACCTCTTCCCATTATCCTGCATCCCATTGTGACCCGAAGACAAGCCATCGTGCCCTTTGTCATCGCAAACATCTTTATCGGCAATCAGCAAGTTTTGGTAATATCGTTCCACTCTACGAGTCCTAACACCAACAAAGGCTTGCCACACCTAACAGATTAGACAAAGGATCATAAGGAAGTGTGCTTTGTTTGAAAGAACAAATGCATACTGAGATGTACCTCTCCCCTGAGATCCTTGGGAACACCTCCTTGAACAAGAA